>VZRH01006721.1:258514-470148 GCA_013397555.1 Urocynchramus pylzowi | reverse complement strand
TTTATTTTTTTTATTTTGTTTTCTTTTTCAAGGCAGTTACAGGACAACAGTAGCAAGGGTATGTGGTTAGCTCATAGGGATGTGAGAGGGAAAGCAGAAACACTTTAGAACTCCAGCAGCAGATGCACAGAGGGAGATTTGGCTCTCATATTGAATGCTAGTCAGCGTGGGGGTGCTACGTCCGTGCTGTGGACATCAGCAAGGGAATGTGAAGTTACTCTGCTGATCCAAGAGGGTTTGCTCAATTCCCTTTTGAGGTATTGCCTGATGGGGCTCAGCACAGCACCTGAGGATGTCTGTGTTGTAAAGAAGGACAGAGAAGAAGAGGTTTTTTTGAAAGAACAGACAGCAAGGTTGATGACAAATGGTGGTGTCATTGTGTCATTCAGATGTTTTAGGGAAGCCAATGCTTTTGGAAATGCAACAGCAGTGCTCATTTCAGTGCCCTCCTATCTCCTCAGGAATGCAAACATGAATTTAAAAATTACCCTGTTATTATACCCCCCAGGTCCTTGTATCAATCAAGTGGATAATCACCCCATTAGCACCCTGGACTGCTGCTCAATTCTCCACTATCCAGCCACTGGCCTTCCATGCTCCAAGTGAGCAAGTGGAATCTCCCTGGTGAGCAGATTTGGACAAACTCTGTGCCACATTATATCACAACCAGGACTTTCTTGATCCTCCCTCTAAAAATGTCTATAAAATGTGCATTGCCTATAAAGTTTGGGTTACAAAGAAAGATTTTTATACAACTACTTTTTAGTTATCTGTACATATTTTTTGTCTCTGTTACACAGATTTCCTGGTTTAAACTTATAATAAAATCTGGTTAAAGATGCACTGAAATGCACATCAAGGAAAAATATAAACCAATGAATTACATGTCATAAATATTACATTAGCACAATACATTACAAAAATCAGTATTTCTTCTACAGAAACGATGAGTAAAAATACCTTCAGAAAAAATGAACAACTTTCTCAGGATTTTTTTTTAATATTTTTGGAAAATTGCTGTCTTTAGTTTGCTACATAATGTCTGCTGGAAATACTTTGCTCTCTTTCACCTTTGTTTATGTTCATATTATTCTCAGAATTTTCACAACGGTACTGTGATTTGCCCTATCCTATGGGTGGGACCTTTTGCTGTTTTAAAATTAAAACACAAGGTGCCTCATGCCCTCCTCCACAAAAAACCCTTCTCATTTTATTTGTATTGTAAGCAACAATAAATATAATGAAAGAACTACATGATTCACAGGTTATGCAAAACTCTTATACAGAAATTTTCTCCAGGTCTTATGAAAGAAACATATTAAACTGAGAAGTCTGCTAACTGTGAAACACTGAAGGAAAACTAGGGAGCATCAGTTCAATAGTATTTTAAAGGCAAGAAAGACATATTTTTGCAGAATGGTTTTCAAATTTGAATTTGACATTTGAATTAAAGAAATTCAGACCTAAAGAATGGCTTTAGGAACCAAACACAAACCAATTCAAACCACTTTGCATTCTTTAATATTTATTCCTCAAACTAGCAGGTATTTTCCTTTTTTTTTTTTTTTTTTCTTGAGAAACTGAATCCCACTGTCTCTTCAGTGTCTCCTCAAAATGGTTAATTTAGAAATATCCAAGGGATAGTTTAATTGCCATTCTAGGCTAATTAGTTTGGGGCTGGGTGGGTGATACTTTTTGCAGATACTTAATAGGCTGTATAAACACCTGTCTAGTTTTTTTCTTTCCTGAAACACAAAGATTTCAGCAGGCAGCCACTTCTCCTGACTAATCAAAAGAGGGGTTTAGAGCACCCCGCCTCCCTGCCCGTGCCCTTGATGGTGACTCTTTTTAGGGCCCTGATGTTTATTTGGCTCCTTACACCTTCAGTACATCACATGGTTTATTATATTGTGTAATTTTTGAAAGCCTAAATGTCATGCAGTAGTAGTCAAAAGCCTTAAAATGTCTCTTATATTTATGTAGTCATTTTTATCAAGCGAGTTATAATCTCACCAGAGGATGTAATCAGATCTGTCCAAGGAGACTGATGTTCATAAAACAATGTTGGCTAACATTATTTCTTTTCCAGGCTTTTGCTTCTTCTTTGATTATATCTTGTGTCAGTTTTATTCCTGGTTCTGCAATTGGAAACCCACAATAACAGTGCTATAATATTTCACAAATCTGCTCATGGTCAGCTCTCCTGTTGATTCAAACTGTGAGTGTTTAGCTTTTTTATATTCTTTTTTTTTTTTTCCAAGAATCCAAAAGTTATTTAAGTAATTTAGGAATTCTCTCAAAAAATGCCTGTAGAACCAAAGCAGGACACTATGTGCTGGCATACAGAGATGAATTATGGCAACAAAACAACTTACCACCCACTCCTTGACAAGCTGCCTGTGCACTGTGACTGTGATGGGGCTATCCTGAGGTTAGAGTTACAGCACATGAGTAGGCTGAGTTCTCAGCTCAAGCATTCCAAGGTGGCTGTAGTGCTTTGGCTGAGGAATGGCAACTTCTTTATGATATTGCCGTGGCATTGTGTTGAATCTGCAACACAGAGTCACTTATAAAAATGGGGCACGGGCTCCTAAGTCCTTTAGGTTCATTGAAATTGCACCCACCACCTCATTCAGTGATCCAAACTCACACACACACATGTGCAAATACTTTTTTTTTCCATTGGCAGTCAGGCTGTGTAGCAGAAAGCTCTGGTAGCTCTGCTACTGAGCAGAATGAGCCAGCAAAGCACACTCTACCCTGGCTGTACAGCCAGATGGCTTCCAGAGCTCTTCTGTGTGTGCACCAAGTTTATCAGAACGGTGAAAATCACAGGGGTACTTTTTCTTATTCCTGTTTCTCTTCTTTTCTGGCTATTTATGCAAACAGCATTTTGAAAAACACACAGACACTATTCTTTCCTGGCAAAAGTGTTGGATTTTTTTGTGTTTTTTTATATTCTATTGGTTCAGGAATGCTTTTGCACTTAACACCTCCGCGAACTTTTTTTGAGACACAATATCTCATCTGGTAGGTCCATTCTGAGATGGCTGGCTGGCGTGCCAAATACAAACTCCAAACCCTATCTTCCCCAGGTGCTAAATTACCTTTCCTGATAGTCTGAGCAAAATCTGTGGAGGTGTTTGGTTTAGGCTTGAACAGTACACTCAGATCCCAGCCATTTCCTCTTCCGGACACCAAATAGCCCTGCGAATATTCCAAACTGATAATGTCAGTCTTGAATGAGAGGTGGTCTGAGAAAGCACTTTTCCCTGCATTTTTCTTGATCAGAGATCAAATGTGTATTTTGTTGGGAAAAAATAAAGAGCAGAAGTGTGTGTGGAAAGTCAGGGTTGTGGATATGCTCAGGCCACAGCCGCCCGCAGTGTGTTGCCTGCTAGAATGGGATAACACATCTTGGAGCATTCACTTGAGCCCAGTCTGTGCTCTGGCACTTCATACACAACTTGTTATGACTTCCAAAGGGCACCTCATGGCCTGAATTGCAGCCCAGAGGCCACCCAGGAATGCCACCAGTAGAGCATGAACTTAGCCAGGAGAGTTTTAGCTGGCAGCCTCCTGGTGAAGGGGCCCAGCTTTCTGCCCTTGTACCACCCCTGCTCTCTGCCTCAGCCCATGCAGTCAGCAGTGCTGTCCTTCCTCTCCCTGGCACAAGAACCTCAGGCCAAATCTCGTGCCAGGTACCCTGGGCAGTGAATCATCCAGACTGTACCAGAACCCTGTGCTGTGGGTCCATTCCCATCATCTTGGTGGGAAGAGATGAGATAATTGCCCCTCAAACAACAGCTCATCACCGGCTACCTGGGCACCCACCCTGATTCTCCTTGCAAAAAAAGAGGAGACTGCTTTGCTTTTATTTTATTTTATTTTTTTTTTTTTTTTTTTTGTGTTCTGTTTTTCTTTCACTAGTGTTTCATGCTCTGATACAGACGTATTTCTCCGGAAAAGCTCCTGTGCATAAGGATTTCTGTTTTCATTTATGACCTTAAGGGAAAACATCTGCTGCTGTTGCTGTCTTGCCATTTGTCTTCAGCTTTTCTTGTAACTGTTGTTTTACTTGTGGTATCCTCGTTCCTTCTGAATCCCTACTATCTTCCTGCACTGTATCTCCCTGTCTCAGTGATAGGTCACATGCTGGTGTCACTGTTTTCCGGGACAAAGTCAAATTCTTTATTTTTAGGAGGTGTTTAAGTTAATCTCTTGTCTGTTAATGCTCTTTGGGGTTTTAACATTCTATTATCTTGTTCCAGACTAAATTTTCTCATCTGAAATAGTCCCAGAGAGATAATGTGCCTCAAAATTTGAATTTTCCCGTTTTTCTCTACAATGGAAAATTGCTGGATTTTCTCTGGGTTTTTTTTTAGCTTTTTTAGCTGTGTTATTGGTGCCTTTCTGATGTTTATTAACAGCTGCCGTAGGAAAATATTGTAAGCAAAACAGAGGCCCAGATTTATCTGATTTATTCTGTCTCTCTAAGTGCCTTGTCATTGTTTTATAAAGCCAGTGGGGAGAAAAAGAGGACAACTGAGATCTTAAGTGAATGAAACTGTCCTTACTTCTCTTTTGAACAAACCACCACCAAACTACACAGTGAGGCTGTAGTACAACCGTGCTCCTCACTGGGGCAATTCAGGAGAGGGTTAGAGGTAGATGAGTGTCAGTCAAACCACAGAGGGAAGGTGTAACCCTTGCCAAGGGTGTCACTGAGGGGCTTATCAGCACAAGACCCCTACAGAATCTCTCCTCCCTGTTTTATTCCAGTAAAGGATGAACAGGGAAACACAAAGACAGGAAGCCTAAGATCAGCAGTGCCACCAGCTTGAGTCAGTTCTGTTTTATCTTTAGGTGACTTTACTTGAAATGAAATGGTGAATTCAATGCAATTCCCTGACCCCTTAGGTGCTACCACTGAGATGTGCACAAGCTATGTACACTGAAATATTGTCTGGGCTTTCAGTGAGTGATACAGACACTGATTTCTTTTCCAAGCATGTTATGAGGGGCTTAATATAATAAGCTACAATTGTCAGTGCATGAAAAAAATCAGATTCTCTTGAAAAAATAATGTTATATTCTCTGAAGAATAATGTGGGGAATCATGGTGCTTTTCTATTCCAGATAGTACAACATGGATATTTGGTTTCAGGAAGATCAGTGCAACCTTTTTAGATGCACAGGCCTTAGCTGAGTATAAACAAAAAGACACATTGCTTGGAAAAGACAATATTGATATCACAGATCTTTGAGACATCAAGTGTAATGACAGCAAGACATCCCAAGGCAGCCCATCTGCAGGTCCCTGCACATCCCACATTCCCTTCAGCTATCTGCCATTCTCTCAAACTAAAAAGGACACTTGTCCTTTTCTCATTGCAACATCCTTACAAAAAGCAAAATTTACAAACCATGCTGCACCTCATCTGCAAGAGGAATTGTCAAACCTCACGCTGCAGTGGTCTTTCACCTCTGGATGAGCTGTAGGCTAAGATTTGGATTTTGCCTTTGAAAATGAGCAGAGGCTTTACATGGGGCTTGAACTCCTCCATGCTCCAGTCTCAGGGGCTCTTTTCCTGTGAAATCAAAAGCCTTGCCAGGCTGGTCTTCATGTTATTTCCATCACTAGATGCTGGTTGTGTTCTGCAGGCTCCCTCTAGTTTTTAATTCCACCCAGGATTCTAGATTCTAGTGGAAATCTAGAAATTCTCATGTCAATCCCTTTCTTCCTAGAGTTACGAGGAGAGGATGACAAATGCTATTGCTGAGACACAAGCCAGTCTCTGATCTTAGTATACAAAATTATTCCTAGGGATCTCCTGCAGCATTGATACAGAGGGTTTTCAAATTTCAAGCCTAAGTTGTGAATAAAAATACTTTTCTAGATTTCCTAGATGGAAAGAACCCCTTACTGTAAATCTCTGATGGCCAATCATTTTCTCTGTCATAGTTCAGCAAAATTCCACCTGAGTGGTGCACCAGGAAAAAAAATCCCAATTTTATCAAAACAAACCTATGAAATTCCTTTAAAGGTTTTAAAAATCTTTAAAGGGGAGAGACACCTGCATCCACTCAAAGAGCCCCAGCTGAGTTAAAGACACAGAATGTGTGTTGTGGAAACTCAAGCCAAGCAGTGAATGATGAAAAAAACCCCTCATTTAATTTCTTGGCTTCTGCAGTCTTATCAGAGTGTTCTGCCCAGCAGAAATGAGCCCTGTGAAAAATGTATATCCCCAAGTTCAAATGTGCAGTGTAAAACAATATCTAAAAGAAGTTAATTCCATCGCTTGTTCCTTAAATAGTTTTCAGTGCGAGAGATGGTTTTATAATCATGTGTCTGTGATCAGAGACTTTTGGATAGACACCAAATCAAAACATCAGCAAAGAGAATGGGGTGATGTGGAAAACTGATTTATTCATTCGGAGTCAATAAAGTAAGCATGCAGTAGCTGGGTTGTAAATAGCCCTGTGGAGAAGATTTATAAGTCTTAACGTGGGGAGACAGGTTTATCCCAGTTAAAAGCACATTTTGACTGGAAGAACCCGTCACCATGTTTATAAAACGGGGCCTAGCGTGCAAAATGTAACCTTAGGCCTGGGTGAATTTGAAATGGGCAAACAGAGTCATCTGCAGCCATGTTTTTCATCTCTAAAGTGGAAAGCTAAAACGGAGCTGCAAATATAAAGGAGGAAGATAAAAATTCTAAGCAAAGTAATTCTAGGCCTCAGCAGGAATATGCACAGTGCTTAAAACTTCCCTTTGCTCCAGATTGCTGTGTTTATAAATCAAAATTATATGTCCAGTGGGGAAAAGGGAAGTAAAACTGTTTCCAAATGAAAAAAGGACAAGTGATTAATTTCTGTTAAAATCATAATTGAAAATACAGAATGTAGAAATGCTCTTGGTTTACTCTTGTTTTTATTTGTAACATTTGCTTTGTTGCAGTTAATATGATCAAGAGGCTGAAAAAGAAACCATTTAAAGAAACCATTTGCCACTATAAATCTTTCAACTATTTGAAAAATAATACACATTGCAGGCTTTCTGCACCCTATAAAATAGAGCTTCATCTTTACCAGGGATAAATGCACTTCCTTCGATTTCCTGATAGAACAGGCCTTTCCAGTATTTCATTTATTAAACAAAAAATATCTTTATTGACTGTAGTGTATAAACAACTCTGAAGAAACCCTAGTGAAATCTAATGAGGTATTTCCCTTTGCAGCATGACAAGGTTCAAATATGTGCATATGTGCAGTAAGGAAAATAAAATTGACTCTGACAATCAGATACCCCAGTGAGCTTCTGTCTTTGCAACAAATGTGCTCTAAATTCCAATGTGCTTTGACAATCACCATCTATTTCAATGCATCCTCCCCAGACACTCATTCTTGAGAGCCAAATTCCCATCTCGTGGAAGTCAGAGGGAGGCTTGCCATAGGTATCAGTGTTGGAAAGATTTGATCCTTACTATGTTTAAAAGCAATCAGATGGATGCAAAATGAAAGGAAATGAATGCATATTACCCCTTGAAGTTCCGAGGACATTGAAAAAGCATATGTCTGGTATTTTTATTTTGCAGCTCTCACATGCTGACAGAATAACAACTGCCCTTCAAGAGTGTGCAAGATGCCTCCTCAAGGCCTTCACAGGCCATTTAGGGGTGCAGACAATTATCTTCCAGTGCAATAAGTCAGATTCATCTCCCTAGGTATGACATGCCCTTCTGATAGTAAAATATTGCTCCCAGGAGTTATCTGTGCTAGAGACTCTCCCAGGGTTTTGGCTAGACGTAGAATGGAGATTCTTGGATTTAAAGACGTGCTGCAAACATAGCACATTGCACAAAGAGGTGGATAAGGCTCCCTTATGGATAGGGAAAACTGAAAAACAAAATAAAAACAGAACTGTTGTGGGCATCTCTGGACAAAAGGGGGACAATAGTAACAGAGGGGTTCTAGGGTGTGTGTGAAAGAAATCCTTTTGAAATTCGGCCATATGACTCTCATTATCAATAATGAGAAGTTATTATTGATGGTAACAAAGAGATAAGGCAACAAAAAAAAAAAAGATAAAGACAATTATATAATCATAAATTATTTTTTAAAAAAAATATTTTAACATACATTGAAAATAAATATAGATTCAGATGTTAAATTCATTTAAAGATTTAAGTAGATATCATTGGTCTTCTGAGATGGCTGTGTGAATCAGCAGGCTTAGGTCATGGGGTGAAGATAAAGACTAAGCAACCAGATTAATGCCACAGAACCAGTCATCCCAGTCATCCCATAACTCTGGGAAGTCATATCAGTGAAGGAAGAAAAATCTCCAACATACCCTCAAGTCCCAGTGACTTTGCCTTGCAGGATCAGCTCCTTACTTCCTCCATGTGACATCCATGACTGGTCACAGCTCAGCACTGCTGGAAAAAATTGTGGGCATTTCCAGTCAATTCAGAGAACAAACAAAACACAAAAGAATTGTGATGAAACAGGGAACACACTTCAGGCAATCCCACAAATTAGGCAAAAAATAAAGAAAAAATGCTCACTGTACATGGATCACATAATCCTGGAGAAAAACCACTTTCCAGAAAGAGAGTTTGGGTATCTGTGAGAAGGTGAAAATAGAAAAAAAATTGCCTTTTAATACAGAAAAAAAAGGTTTGAGCAGCCCTTTAAATGCAGGGGTGTGCTGTTGATTCCTATTTCATGGTTTTCATGAAGGGATGGTCCACGTGTCTACTGCTGCTCTACTATTGCTGAGGTGTTGAGGCAACCCATAAAAGGAAAAGTGTGACAACAGAGGAGAGTCTCCCTTTCTCAGATGTCATGTTAGTACCCCTTCAGTCGAGGCCTCTTGTATTTTTATTTCTATTCCAGCTGTTCCTCAGAATGATTGGTAGAAAGGTGTGACTCCAAGGAAGGCTCAAATTGCTCCTCCAGCTGCTGGGTTTATTATCTACGTTTTAAGAGGTACAAAGAGAAGACCTTTTGGAAGAGAAGACCTTTTGTGGCACTGCTCCAACATGTTGGTTCCACCCAGCAGAGTCCTGTGCACTGCTGGTCCCCTGCACTTATCTCTGACAAGCTGTGTAATTACTGCATGCCTGACAACACTTCCCATTTCCTAGAACTGCTCCAGTTCAGAGTAACTGCCTTTCACAAAACTAGGAATACACTTGGTAACACTTCCATCAAGTTGTTACCACCCACCAGGGCAGACATGAGCTCATAGAGTGGTAGCTCAGAGCCATACCAGTTCCTTGCTGTACTTTCAAGTTGCTAAAAAACCTTGGGGTGGGTGAGTTCTGGTTACTCAGACTGACTTTTGCTGTGCAGCTCAAAGAGGGACATTAATAAGTGTGCTGTGGATGGGGATGCACTTTGCAGGTGTGACAGTAGAGATGCTTTTGCAGAGAGATAAACAGAAATTTTTTCACATAGTCAAAGCACAGATGAGGAACTGGGTGACAGAAAGATTGCATGACTTACCCAGGGTCATACAGGAAGATTGTGTCAGTGCTGGAAACTGAATGTGAAATTTTTAGCTCCCAGCTAGCTCATTAATTATTTTATCATCTTCTGCCACAATAGGAAGATTGCTGAGAGTACAGTCATTCCTCACATAACTGCTGGGAATGCTGAGAGATTCCAAGTGTACATAAATATGTAGGGAAAGAGTAGATTTGAAAAAGACGTGATAAACATGCCCAGGCCCAATCTGTATTTCCTCATCCATTCTGTATTCCTCATCAAGTGGCCTAGTTGTAATGGTACTAACATTGCATATCAAAACCCATGGTGGGAATCCAAAAACTCTGGAACACTGCCTTCAATGTGTTCATATTGTCCTCAGTAGATGGTAATTTCTGTCCTCATAAAATTGGGGCTTGTTTTTTATTTATGTGTAGCAACACCCTCCTCCCCCTGAAAATAGCCTCTTATTTCTCATCTTCTACTAAACAAACCACTCAAAAAAGTGAGACCTTGTGGCACACACCGGCTTGGAAGGTGAAGGAGTTAATGTGGACTCCTACCTTAGCCAACCTTCATATTACTTGTTACTTTGCATTTACTTCTTGATGTGGCCACCTTTATATTTGCTTTGCTTTAACATTGTTGCCTGTGCTTTTTTAAAGGTGAACCATTCCAAATGTACCTGGTGGGGCTGTTAACATTTGCCAGTGGTCTCAAAAAATTTGAAGTAGATTTGAGGTGTCATAAAAGCAGAAAGGATGAGCAGACTATCTAGTCTGACTTTCTGTGCAGCCTGCACTATAAAATTTCACTTACTAGTTCCATGACACTTGAGGCTCTTAATTAAATCTTTGGGATTTTTGGTAAATCAAACAAAGCCCCACACAGGGAGCCTTCTAGTCAACTCTCCTACCCAGTCATGTTGTCTATTGCTTTACCTTTCATAATTATCTTTGCAGTGAAACAGTAATAAACAATGCACAAAAGCATAAGAATATCAGCTGGAAAAGGGTCACTAGTAGTTGGACTGTGATATATGATATTCCTGAAAAAAAGTCAAAGCAATTTGGGGAAAAAATGGTATGATGAATTACAGGAAATAGTAAATTACAGAAAAGTGTATTCTCTGCTACTTTTTCATAAATCCCTTGAAACTATTGTCATGAGATGATGATTAGAAATTTCAGTAACACAGTGGTAGAAGCAGCCTGACTCAGAGACTGCATTTTTGGTTTTGTCTGCAAAATTTCCATTGCTGAATGTGTGAAAAGTGCAAGAAAGTGTGTACATGTGAATTAACATTAGTCCATGCAAACAACAAATAATTTAAACATTGTGATTTATCTTCAGATAAATTATTTGTGACTTCTGAGCCAGATCCATGTTGCTGTGCTCATATAGAGATCAAATTTGGCCTCCTATTTTCATTATAAACCACCATTACCGGTAGCTGAATAAAATTGTATAAATAATTTACACTCTTATAATTTCCCTTCAATCTGCCAATGTTTCCTTCAGCACAGTTTTGTTATAGAAGCATCCTTAGCACCTTGGCCATCTAAGTGCAGCTACCAACCAAGATTCCTGCAGTGCTGTCAATCCAATCTCTCACAATTCACTGTGCTTTTATCTACAGTTGTGCCCTTTTGTAAATAGACAGAGGTTTACAGTTCAGTATTTACTCAGTTGATCTCCCATGCAGCATTGAACTCAAGTAGATAGTCCTTAACATGCATTTCTGCTGGGGTCTGAAGTGCAAGTCTGCAGTGCTTTATCTATTTACAGGGCAGATTCTATCTGGTGGGATCTCCTATCAGAGTGGTGCCTTCTGCATGAGAGCAGATTCCTCATTTCCCTCTGTTTATTTTTGCCCAGTGCTCCCTAAGATGGACAGAAAGACACCTATTGATTAACTGGCTTTTCTGTCATGCTCCAGGAAAATGAGAAAGGCGTATTGATTTTTCGGTTTGCTGTTAAGACACATTTTGAAATTCTGTGGTTTTGGCTGACACTATAGTCTTGGCAGGGGCTTCAACCTGCAAAATTAAAACCTACAATGTGCCACTTCCCCAAGTCACTGCTGTTCATTTCTCATACCAGGAGTGCTGTGGTTCTCTGACACAGCAGCTGTCAGCCACATCAGGCAGATTTTCAGCTGCTGTCGTGGCTCTCCGGACCCAGCCCGCTGCGTGTTTGCCTGACCACCTCCAACACCACTTACTTGGCATTCAAGATGATGGCAGCAAGTGTGTGGCCTGTCACAGACAAAAAATAATTTTAACACATCTCCTTTTGTAAGGGAAGAGATCTCTGGTGTTTCTCACGTCAAAATACCAACTAGCTCCCAGCTTCTCCAAAAATAATTTCCTTCACTGACTCTGGGGTTAAATGATTGAGCACATGACAATGGTCACAATAGCTTTTCCAAATCTAAGTGCCAATGCTGGGATCCTGGGAGAGGTTGATGGGAATTATGACCTCAACTTCCCCCCCATCCAGTGAGACATGACCACATAATTTGCATTCCTACAGCGATCTCACCTCAATTCTGTGCGTGTCAGTTGTAGGCAACAAAACCTCAAATCCAGCACTTCACTCAAGCCAATGCTTTATTTATAATTATATGAAAGTTTTGTTTGCAGTCCCTGCCACAGCCTGAGAGTCTCGTATCACCTGATATTTTAACTGCACTCATGAGTTGGGCCCTAATTTCAAAGCCAGGCAATCAAAGAAACTAAAAGTATGATTTTCACACATGTTTCAGCTGGTTCCCTTTAAAAATGAGGCTACTTGCAATGCATGCCTAATAAGGATTATGGTAGGTTGCCATGGGCACCAAAATTTGGAGATGTTGGCCTAAATGACATGGATAAGGAGAAGTGTTTTTTACATGAGCTGTTAAATAAAACTCTTGAGTTTTAATAAATAAACACAGCTCTTTAGGAAGTGGTGACAATGTGCAATCTGCAAAAGAAGGAAGTCTCAGAGGTGCTGTGGTAATAATGCAGTTACTTGAAGCACATTGAAGATACAAATATCTCTGTGGTTTTTTATTTGCTTCCACTCTTTGAGTCATTCTGAGAAACTTCACAAAGCTGGGCACATTCCAGTTATGGCCAAAGCATGATGCACTCCTCATACAAAAAGCTTTCCTCCAGAAGGCTGCAGCGTGGGCTGAGGAGAAGTCTTTTCCAGGCACTGGAAAATGCAGATTTGAAGCACAATGTAATGGAGAACTTTGTTCCATGTGTATAAAAGAAGAAGAAAGGCAAACATTCTTGGCACAGTGAGACAATTAAAAAAATAGGGAAGTGGCTACTCTCAAGACTGAAGCATTTCTGTCATAACATGTGCTGCTGAAGTCACCAAAATGTGGTGGTGGTGATGGTGTGGCTTTGTCCTAGCTGAGGAGAGACTGTTTGAGAGTAGTGTTTTATGTATTTATTACAAAATCATAAGCATAGCCAAATCCCTCAGAGGATTAGGGAAATTAGTTAATGAAAAAACAGTTCAAAATAATTTTGCATCCCCCAATTTTGAAAACAAAGGAAAGAATCCAATTAAATTAATTTCCAGAAGTCCTCAAGAACAAGGTGGCATTGGAAAGGAGTTGATTCTGTCCTAGAAGATTCAAAGGCAGGAGGAAAGCAGATCCAAATATCTTCAAATAAAGCAAACCACCAAAGCAATAAACATGGTTTCATTTATATTGCTTAACTAAAGACAATTTTTTTTTTGCTCTGGGTGCACTGTGAAGGAGCTGTGTAGTTAGTATCAGGATTGTTAGATTATAGATCCAGGTGGGCACAAAATCAGTAGCCAAACTCTTTCTAAAGCCGTGGTTTACTCAAGACCACAAAAAAAACCCCAAAACAAGCCATAAATATATCCAAGAATCATGAAAAAAATAATCAGCACAGGCAGAGATGCTCATTATCATTACTGAAAGACAGCATTTTTGTTATGATTTACTGAGGTCCACAGGACCCTCCAGGTTTAGTCAGAGTTTGCATTAGAGGTCTGACCATGCCTGCTCCTGCTCCTGTCAATTATTCAGGCTTTTTCTAGCTTTCCCAAGGGAAGATGCTAAACACTTCCAACAAAGTCTGACTCTTCCCTCACCTTTCTCTGAGCCATACATCTTCCAGCAAACTCCATGCTGATAGAGCCCTGAGGTGTCCACAAGCCCAGAAAGTGGCCAAGGCTGCCATGCAGATACAAGAATCTGTCTGGGGAAGGTAGGGTGGTGTTATCACAGGGTGAGGGTCTCACAGGTCATTTAAAAGACCAACCTGGGGGGTGCCTTTGAGTCTAAAAGGAAATGCACTCTTGTCTAGGCAGGCTAATATCCAAATTTGTAGAGGAGCTCAATTCCCCAAACCTTATTGGTAGCAGTGCTAGGTACCACACAGGGTTTCAGTGGAAACCCATGAAACCCCTTCAGATAACAAAGACCAAGCCTAATTCTCAATGCTTGCTGGAGCAGGCCCAAAAGCTGAAATAAAGACCTGACCCCTGTGACACACACATGTGACCCATTCCTCTGACAGCTTGTGGAGGAAAAGGCTGGAGGTATTGGGCACGTCAACACTTACCTAGGTTTGGAGGGCAGGGTGCTTTCCCATAATCAGGGGGAAGTGTTGGAATGTGTTGTTGCTATGTTTTTTAAGTCCTTTTGAAACTGTGGCCCTAAGGAAATGAGGAAATACAGAGGATGAGGTTACATTGTTATTATTATTTCACATTTTTTGAACACAGGATTATATGGCTGGATTCACATTATATTAGCTTTCTAAATCTTTAAAAACACAGGGCCTACAGTGCACACTCAATGCTTTATTCATTAAATGAATGTATTTCTATTTTTAAAAAATCCTGCCTATCTAGCAAGCATTCTTTTTTTGCTCTCTCTCTCTCATACTCCTTTGAATATTCTTGTCTGAAAACACACGTGTAAACTTTTATAAATTAAAAAAATAATTTTTGAGTAATAAATCAGTTTTCTGTGCTTTCCTTAATATATGACTTGATGTTGACAGTCACCCTCTGACCAGGTTTCCCAGCACCCTCACCCAGTGAGCAGCTGTTGCCTTAAAGACAAGTGGGATCAGTCCCTTCAGACATCCAAGTGGCTATCCTGTTTTCCAGAGATGTATTTTCCACACAGGAATGTGTTTCCAGGTGCTTCAAGTAAAAGAGGTAAAAAGGCAATCCTGAGGTTTCCCCTGGGAAACTGGGAGCCTGAGCCTGCATCCACGTACACCAACTGACATGAATACCAGGTTTGTTGAAGACAGTGGAATTGTCCCTAAGTTATGCCACTCTCAGGAAGATCAGAGAAAGGCTCGTTAGGCTTGCTGTTCCCTAAATCCCAGCACAGGCAAGATTCTCATATTGCAACCACAAGAAACAATTTGTTTGCCACAATGACACTGCACTGTCTCTCTCCCTCTGCTATTTTTTTTTTTAATGCAGCTGTTAAACCTTTCTATATGGATTTCTAAAATAATATCCTCATATATGTATTAATTTTTCTAAAAAGTCTTGTGTGTGTTTTGTAGTGTACAGTACATAGCAGAAAAGAGTTGAAGACTCCTCTCACTAATGTTAACTAGCCAATGTGTGTGTTTTGTAGTGTACAGTACATAGCAGAAAAGAGTTGAAGACTCCTCTCACTAATGTTAACTAGCCAATCTGGCACTGTTCCTCTTCAATGGAAGACCAGAGTTTGTTGGCTGACTTAAAACATTTCAGTGCTGTTGCTGTGTCTTCAGGTAGCTGCAGGGATAAATGGAAATGACAAAATGTATCAGGTCTTTCTTCTGACAGCTGGCCTAGGAGTTGCTAGAGATCATCATTTGTCTGCCTTCTGATGTACAGGCTTATATGGCAAGAAGCCTTGCCCCCTTGGATATCCCTTTTTCTTCCTTTCTGACTATTGTCTTATCCACCTGACAGCTGCATTTGTCCTGATTTTACTCCCTTTCTCCTCTTCTTCAGTTGCCAGGATTCTCTTTGCATCACTAGCAAATTTAAATTTTCTGATTGCTTACCATCCATCCCAGCAGAAACACATTTCCTCAAAAATCACCTTTTTCTTCACCAGCTTTCACAGATGAGTGAGAGAGTGCAAACTAGTTGACTTCTAACTGCCATAACAGTATTTCCTCAACAATCCTTAGGCAGCCACTTTTTTTTAAAACTCTGTAAATAAAAAATAAATTGTCAAGAGTGTATCTAGATTTCAAATAACTGTCCAGTGCTGCAGATCGTGTCCAAAACACTCCATGTTGCTGGAATATAAACTATGTGCACTAGTCAATGCTCCTGCCCAGCAGAATTTTCTCCATAATACATAGGAAATTTGCCAGCCTCCAGAGGAATCACTTCTCTACTCCACTGCTCCTTGAATTGCCACTAAATAAACTCCTTGACTCATCCCTGTGAGCTGAGCAGAGAGGACAGCCCGAGCAGCACTGGAGTGCAATGCTCTGCCAAGCACCCTTTACTCTGTGTCACAATGGCCTCTAGTGGATTAGCAGCAATTGCCAGACAGCTGGATCATCCCACCCACCTAAATTTCCTTTATGGTTTCCTTTGGGGTAAAGGGAGGACACCATGCTGACATGGTGCACCTGCTGCATTAATTCAGAGCTGCAGCAGGGTAGCAACAGAAAGAAAAGTACTGTCTTCTCCCAGATGCTTGCTTTATCAATATTCCCTTTTGCTTTATCAATAGAGGATAGCTGGCTTCTCAATGAGAAAGAAAAAAAAAAGAACAAATTAAGTTCTAACAGGCTTATTTGACTTTGACCTCCTGCTGTTTTTAATGTCATCTGATGCAACTTCATTGGTATTGCATCTTCTTAAGAACAATCAGTACAAATTGAAGAGATGAGGAGAAATTCAAAGGAGAATGTGTTTTGAAGTCATCAAATGTCTTTCACAAGACTGGCTTTTAAAGGTCCACCATTATGTTTGTGTAATTTATGCTTCCTGCTTCATAGAACACACTGCCTCATCACTGAAGATTTTGTGCTGCTATTTGTCTGGTAGTGGCAGGGCAGGGAAAGTGTTGCCCTCTGCTATTATCCTCAACTTCTACCAATGTGGTGGTTTGACAAGGAAGTGAGTTTTTGGGAAAGTAGTGGTCAAACCAATCAGTGGCCAGACTTGAATATGTGATAATCTTCCTTTCAGGAGTCAGCACGGACTCATTTTTTTTAATAGTGGTTCATCCCTCAGAGGCACATTTGGGCTGAAGTACAAGGACTAGTAGTTCACCCAGGGTACAACCAGCATCATCTCCACCTCCAGAGAGCTGCCACAAGAGTATATCTAAGACTGGGAATAAACAATCTTGGGGAACTAATATGGGTTAGGGAAAACAATGACAACTTTTCAGAAAGAAAAGTCAAGTGAGCAAGCCTTTTTTTGTCAGGGTCCAACCTGATCAGCTACTGCAGTGGGGAAGGTTTTTCTCCCCTCAAAATGCAGTATGACATTCCAATGTACCTTGTACCCTTTGATAGAAACAGAGAAGAGAAACCCTGGTTTTGTTAAAAAAATAAAAGGATGCTTTATCATTAGCTTCCCTGAGGTCTTTGAAGGCATTAACCAGTTTTCTTTTGCAAGATAACAGTGTGACAGAAAGAAAGGCAAGCTAAGCTTCTGCTTTTGCAGCACTGTCTCCTTTCCTTGGCTGCAGGATCTCTCAGCTTGTTCTTAAAGGTTTAAGGTACAAGTCAAGGTGAAATATTGTCCACTGAAGAGCTGTGTATGGTCTCTCCTGCAGTACTTTCCACAAAGATCAACACCAGGGATTTCTTATGGGCAAATTGACCACAAAACTGGAAGAGGGAGTAATGGTCTTCTTTAGGAACTCCTGGAGCTTGGTGTAGTTTATACCTTGTAGGCACACCCAGGTAGAGCTCAGCCTTATGCAGAGCCCTGTGCATTGTTCAGATGCAGGGAATCACCTACAGAAAAAGGCAAGCCCTAAAGGAAAAATGGCTTTTATCTTGGCTCCAGGAGCATGGAAGGGCTAACAGTTCACCAGCAATGGCTGCTGTTCCACAGTGGTGGTGATGGACACAGGGGAGGCAAGATGACTCCACCACCTCTTTCCCTTGGTAGTTTCTCTGGCTTACAAAAGGTGATTTTCATTCCTGTGAAACATGCTTAGATGGAGGAACCAGTATAAACACTTGTAGGTTGAGTCTCTGATGTGAGCAACCCCTTACATCAGGTATATGGACAGGGAACATTTTCCCAGACCGAGGTCCTGGGGGAACTTGCTCCAGCACAGATGTTCTTTAGTTCCAGACATCTTGGGAATCCCTTGGAGCACATGAGGGCCCTGGTGTGAGTCAGGGCATGGACCAGCATTTGGACTCTGCAAAGAAAGCTGCCATGCAGCACAACTCCTTTAGACACCTCAGATTGCTTGCAAATGAGAGAAGCTTAGCTGCTTTGAGCAGCTATGCTCTCATGTTTGGCTCTTTTGCTATTGAGATAAGTTTTTGCTCTGCTCTACCAAGGAAATCAAAAAATAAAACCTTAATATTCTATCAGAGGGCCTCCATAGCAAAAAAAGATAGAGGAGGAGAAACAGAAAACACGCAATACAAAGGCAGGCTTGTGTCTTTGCTGAATATTTTCATTGTTTTCCCTGTGGGGCCAGTGGGTTTTTACACACAGCACTAGCACATTTCATTTTGACAACGAGTCAGACTTTCCAAGTCACTACACCTTTCACAACATACTGCAAACTGTCAGTGTGGTAACTTCCTTAAGTTTAATGAAGTTACCTTATGAAATCTCTTGACAGAGCAGGCCAAAAACAAAAACAACTGAAAAAAAAAAAATTCAAAAAATGAGAGAAGTCCCTAATGAAATGTGATACATGCAATCTGGAAAACTTCTGAGAGGAGAAGGAAGAGTTGTATGCTGACAAATGGTGCAAACTTCTGGCTAAGATTAGATTTCTGCAGGCTGAATATAGATAACTGGCTCAATTTTCCAGTGGACTGAATGTCGTCTGGCTCTCAGTATTGGCCCTGCCAGCCACAGGTAGATCACTAAAGCTTGTGAAATCCACTAAATTAGGCACAAAATTACAGCCTAAATAAAGTTCCAGGACCGATATGTTCTAGAAGACTCAAAGAATTTTTATTTGAAGCCTAAATCTCTGGGAGGTCTTTTTGCACAGGACTGTT
The DNA here is from genome assembly GCA_013397555.1 of Urocynchramus pylzowi. Taxonomy (NCBI): domain Eukaryota; kingdom Metazoa; phylum Chordata; class Aves; order Passeriformes; family Fringillidae; genus Urocynchramus; species Urocynchramus pylzowi. The sequence goes on along the minus strand of VZRH01006721.1, from coordinate 451,432 downwards.
TCTAAGCACCCATTTTAAAAAATTCAAAGTCATTCTACTTTTTTTTAGGGTTGCCACATGATGAGTGTAGAGAGGTGTCTTACCATTCACTGTACAGCCAAAGAAATTCCAGGATAACAGTGACCAAAATGAAAGCATGTCTGTCAGTGACTAAAAGCAGAGACACCCACTTAGACCAGATTAAAAAAACATATATAATTTAAGGATTAGCAGGCTAGCAGAGTTGGAAGGATTTCAAGCTCTTTACTGGGCTCAGGAGGAAATCTCTTTTAATATTCCATGTCATTCAGAAGTAGTCAAGGATTAGTGGTTTCAGAGGAACAGGTCAATACTGATGCATGAAAATGCTGAGGAAGGTCAGCACTGTTTGTCCTGGGTGCTGTGGAAAGAAACAGGTATTGCATCTTTATCTGTACTGTTTGAAGCTAAAAAGAGTATGTAACAGGAGAGACTCCTTCTGACAAGCTTTGTTTAAACTGGAACTTTGTTAATTTACAGATGTCTATGCTGAGAAAATCTGCTGCCTACTATTCAATGGTTTTTTTATGTTCTCTCCCTTTTATTTTTTTTTTTCCTGTAACTTTGTGTAAATTATTCCTACACAAGAGATTGTCCGGGGAAATCCACATTTTGATCACTTAAGGACTGATCCCTCTGCCAGATCTCCTGTTGCCTTCAACAACAGCAGGTTCAGGACCCTGTTCATTAAAAGCTAGTTGAAAATTTCTAGCAATGAGGAACTTTAAAACAAACAAATTCAGTCTTAGGAACAGTACTTGAGGTTGCTAGCAAATTAAATATGGTTTTGGTTTTTTGGAGGTTTTTGTTTTGTTTTTGGTAGTGGAAACAGCAGGGCTTGGTAGGCTGCTTTTTCTGGTCTTTGACTGTGGCTGATTTTGCTGAAATAAAAAAAGTATGCATTTTCTCAGAGAAAAAGAAATTTAATTTCCTGAACAATTCTATAAGTGATTGCAGATCCTGATCCGGACTAGAGAAAAGCCCTTTGGACTAGTCAGGCACAAGCAGAGAACTGAGCCATCTTCCTGATCAAGTCCACTCAGACCTTGGCAGGTGGTTTGTGTACCTGGAAAGCAATCCCACACTCTCAAGTTTTTATGTACCAGCAAGTGAAACCAAGAATACCATGGCTCTTTTAGAAGTCTTGTCCTTACATTTAATCTCTGTTGCAGCAATAGCCACTAGGAGGAGGACGAAGGGGTTAACAGATGAGCACATATCAAAAATGGTTTTTAAGAAGGCATCACTGAAGCCCTGATTCTGTGCTGCTGAAATTAGCAGGAACCTAACTGAGGAGGATGAAGATGGAGGCATTAAATTCATGATCAGCAAAGTTGAATTTCACTGTGCTCAGGAGGCAGAGACTTTATTAAATCTGGAGGAAAGGTAAGGAGAAAGACATGGAAAATGATCTGAGTTTCTGAGTAAGGTACAGCCCTCTGCAGCTCTGTGTTGCTTGGGTCTATGCATTTATTTCATGTAAGAGAAAAGCTTTGAGTGAAAAATAGGGTGAGACAGCTTTCACATCTGCAACCATCTGATGGCAGGTTTGGCCTTCAGCAACTGCTTTTTGTGGAATTTTAAGTCCATTCTCAACTTCTAGTCACACATCTTCCTTTTGATGCTTTTCTGCAGCTTGCTGGCAACAACAGGACAGGCACTGAAAACTCCTGGGGGTTGGGATGAGTTCCCTTGGCAAGCAGTGAGTAAGATGGCTTTTGTGACCAGAGCCATTTTTGTGGGCAACTCTGACTTTCTGTGAGTAAATGGAGTCACAATTTTGCTGTTTTAGCAGCAATGAAAAGGCTGCCTGTGTACCAGCTGGTTGATATTTGAACAATTAGACTCTGTATTTATCTCCTTTACTAAACTCAATCATATGGAATATGATGATAAATAAACCCAGATGAAATATTGCTTCATTTGCTAAAAGCTTGTTTTAAGCATAGAAACACTTTTGTCAAGTGCTGCTTAACCACAGGGCTGAACTCCCAAGCTAGCAATATTTAAGGAACTTTACCTTCCCCTGTTTTTTTATAAATCAATATCCTCTATTTATCATGCTTATTCCCATGGGAAGGGCCTAGTTTTATAACTTCAATTTAGCACAAAAAATCACTGCCTTTGAAGCCAATGTCAAGGCATGACAGAAATGTGACATGATCAAGCTGTTATTCCACATGACACATAATCATAACTGCTGCTGTGGTGATAGTACTGAAAACAAGGCAAAGAAGACAGAAGATAGCTGCCTGGGGACTATTTGTTATTGTGTGCAGGCTTCCCCATCCTGTGGTACAGAGCCCACAGATACTGCTCTGATGGAACTCTGTCAGGAGTTCTGCTAGGTAGATACTGGGACAAAATCTGACACTCCAAAATGTATTTTCTATTGACTGGCTCCAGACACCTTTAGCTTCCCCATGTTAACTTGTACTTCCCATTTTGCTTTACTAATCCTTCTATTTTCCTCTTTCGTTATCTGAATGAATCCACTCCATGACACTGAGATCTGGCCACATGGATTAATTCAGGAGGACATGAGACTATGTATGGTTGTGTGTATTTGGGTGCAAAAGTCCCTGTCCATAAATTAAAACCCTCTAAAAGAAGCATGTGCAGACACACATGCTCTCGCACACACACTTATAATTTTTCACGCCCTGTATAAGACAATCTCAAGCACTTTACAAATCTTTAAGAGTGCATTGCACTCCCTTAAAATGAGTAATGACTGAGAACACATTTGTAGGACCTCACTTTGGCCTGCATCACACATCACATTTCCCTGTCTGCTGTAGGAATTACCCAGTGGGATTCAAGAAGTTCATATAGTCTGGTAGTCAGTCTAGCCAATTGCTAGAAGATGATCTATTGGCCCTTTTGAAGCATAAAGAAAGGCAAAGCACCAATAACATTTATTCCTTCTATTAGTTTTTAAATTATAATTTCTTCTTTTTGTTTCTTGTATTAGCCTTTCTCCTCTAAACTGAACTGTTCCAATGTTTTCAGCCCTTGCTATTTGGAAGTCTTCCAGTAATCACTATCCGTCCTCCTTTGAATAATGTATGCATGTTCAGCATCAAGTTTAAATTTATTATGATGTGAAGGAAAGATAACATTCATTTAAAAAATATTAAAAATATATTAATTTGGTATAGAAAGTCAGTATTTATAGGGCATGCTGCAGAATCCTGTAGGAGCCATGAACTGAGGGAGTGCAACATTAGCAGTTGGATGTTATACAAACCACCACTCTTTCAGAATCAATTTGTTAACTACCTAAATGATGACTTTTAAAACCCTGGGCCTAAATGTTTGCCTATAGAGCAACAGAGGAAATCTGCAATAGAGTCTGAAATAGATTTCCAGTCTTTTCATTTCACTGCTTGCTGTTTCTCCAAAGCATTTGAAGCTCTGAAAGCTCAGAGACAAACTCCAACAGACCTCTTTCTCTCACATGGCAGCACTTGAATATAGAGCCAGCCTCTTCAGGACAAAATGAAGATGGGACATGATGGTCCAATATATCTGAGCCTAAAATGGCACCTAATTTTTTTTTTTTATAATTACTATTTTTTTTTATCTCAAGCAAAACCACAAATGGAAGACTAGCTCAGTATTTAAATACTTCCAGGATAGTTCCATCTCATCAGAGTTGGTGGAAAAAGTCTTAAAAAAAGTATGGAGTTAAAGTGACATATTTATGAGGTGAAAAAAATCGATGGAGAAGCTGTCACAGGGATCTCTGTTTATTAGGTAAGTGTTCTCACGCTCTCATGGCACTTCACATTCAGGGCTCACTCTGGGGAAAACCCCCATTTGGAAGTATGATGCACTCCTGCCTATTACTAGAAATCAGTTTACCAAATCTTACATTCAAGATAAGCCTTTTTTATTGTTCTTCTTGGACTCAAGATGCCCAAGGGACTTCAGCAGGTGTTTGTTCCGTAAATGTGAGGAACTCCTTTATATTAAATTTGGAGGGAAAGATCACAATAAAGCCAAAATCAAGACAAAGTCAGGACAAATAAAGCCAAGGTTGACTTACAAGGAAAATGTACGAAGAAAGATTTAAGTGGTGTAACCCTAAGTACTAATAACTATACATAAACTAAATTAGAGTAGATTTAAGTTGGGCAGCATAAGAGCTTTGAATGGTGCAGATGGACTTGCATGTCATGTTTTGATCTGCTAGACCAAATGGTGACATTTGATATTGAAAGCAGTTTTAGGGAGCAGCTTTGTAGCAGAGTGAAATTCAGATGTGGTTTCTACATGCAGCTTCTACAGAATGTCTTCTCATTCCTGCCTATGTGTGACCACTACTGACCTTCAGTGCAAGAACCATCTGTGTTTTTGTGAGGTACCACTTCAGCTATGCACATCATGTTGCCATGGTTTAGGGCTGTGTGGTACAAGGTTCTAGGCACCAGGAGAATCGAGGCCATTCAGCATTTTGTAAGAGAGAGCACTAAAAGTGGAAAGTCAGGTTTTTGCCAAATGGCAGATAGTAAATCCATGTTAGAGAAGAAGCACTGCTCTCCTTGTGTTGAGAGAACTCTCAAATCAGCCCTTAGTTATGCTACATGCAATATGCACTCACATTTGGATACTTAGCACTTGAATGCAAAGCAAGATGAGGTAAATATTTATGTCCACTGCAGTGCAGAAGTGTGAGTAAATTCCTACCCCAGAATCTGCCTTAATGACCCTTCACATGTCACTTGACATTTCTTGCCCTATTTCTTCATCCTAAAGCACTGCAGATATTCCTTTCCATATCACTTGCATTGGTGTAAATTTGTCATTTACCACAAAGGTCTGTTGCAGTGAGAGAAGCATCAGTTTCCTCGTGCATTTTTAACTCCACTTTCTAGATCATCTCTGCTTGCAAATTTAAAAGAGCAAAATTACCCTTTATTTTTACTACCAGGAAGCCTGACAAGTCATCAATGAAGGGGAAAGTCAAGGAGCTAAATGAAGGTCTTATTGGAAAAGACCATGGGGCAAAAGCAATTTTTTCTCCCCTAGGGAAAAACACATCTCTGGGAAATAAGGATTTCAGAGGAGTTTTGTCACTCATGAAGAAAGCGTTCCTTTCTGATGAAAGGTGATCTTTCCAGCAGATGTGCTATGAGGGTTGGTGAAAAGACTTCATATCTCTCTTACTTAACAGCATTTTAATGTACATGAATAGGTAAAAAAAATACATTTCAGATTATGACGACTACATATTTTTGGATAAAACAGATGGATAAATCTCTTGAGTCTGAGCCTGATCTTCCATCAGATTCACACTGATATCAGCAGAGCTACTTCTGGTTTTTTTGCCAAAAACACAGTCACATAACTGTAGCCAGAGGTCTGGGAAAAAAAACCCTGAAAAATTTCAGACAGAAGCTAAATTCATTCTCTGGCCCATATTTCAGTTATCTTAGCTTTCACAGTTGTATTTGGATTCCTCTTGCTTTCCATTTCTCTTAATGCCCCACAGTTGAGCAGTGAGAGAAACCCTCTGTAGCTCCCTGGCCTGGTGTCAGGTCTGCCTTGGCAGTGCCCTCTCTCTTGTGAAGCACATGAGCTGCAAGAATCTTGTGCAGATGGCAAGAGTGGATTTAGCCTTGAGATCAAGGCATAAAACAAGGGTAAGGCACAAGGTTGTGGTCAGTTTATAAACAGAGCAGAGGCAAGGCTGGGCAAAGAGAACAGTGATGGGGCTGAGCTGAAGGAGCTCCAGCACCTGCTCACTGCATTGGTGCCTTGCATGAGTGCAGGGCACCACAGGGACATCCTGGAGGCACAGCACCCTGCAGGATTACCTACCCTACCTCTGAGGGCATTCTCAAGCCTAGCTTCCAGCCTTGGACTTCAAGTAGTTCTCCAGTACTGGACTGGCATGGTTCAGACTGCATAGAAGGAGAGCACCCATGGGGTGGGTTCTTTATTGTTACATCACTTCCCTCTTGGCCTGGCAGATCCATGTGAAACAGTGCCATAAAATTTTGTTCATCATTTTTGAAATGGGAAATCTCTGGTAGCTCTACCTGCATACCTACACATTTCATTTGCAATGAACTCATATTCTCCTATAACTTCACCATAAACTTAGGTTCACTTTTATCAAGAACTGAAATTTGCATGTTGCAGGCTATTTTAGTCTTCTTTTTCTCTGTTAATTGCTCCCCTATATGTAAGTTCAGGAGGAATAAGTTCCACAGCATATAGGAACTTTTTTTTTTTAATATGAGAGCAATTTCTTACATAATGTTGCAACTCAGTAAGAAGAAAAGATTCTTTAAGAAGAAGATAAAAGCTACTGCATAAAAGATTAATTTGCACAAATGCTTATCATCTGGAATATCATCTGCCTTTCCCTTTTTTTTTAATACTTTCAGTGCAAACAGATGTCTAAGGAATCCCCTTTTTTTTATATTTTTCAGAAACATGTTATAGATATTCTATGTGCAGCGAATGGAAGAAAAGCAAAATTGACTTTTGGCAGCTTCAGTCTATCAAGTTCATAAACTTTACTGTGTCTGTCTTGTCCAAGATTAGAGACAACCTGCTCCAAGTCAGTTTCCCATTTGCACTTAATTAGGGAGTTCATTTTAGAGGTCAATGAAAAATAGCAGAGTACATTTTCATAGTAACTCTCCACACAATAAAATTATTTCTCAGGCACTTGTCCAATTTTCTCTGGAACCAGGGCAAAAGAAGTGGGGACACAAAATAGAGTTATTGGATACCTTATCTGGAACTACCCAACACGTTGTCCATTATCCAAGGAACACATAGTACATTCTGGATCTGAGGAAAGAAGCCAAACATTGCATCTTTGCAGACAATTTTCCTATCCACACAGCTTCATTTTCTTTAACAACTGGGACAGATATTTTGGAAATGTCCTGAGAGGTAGGAGACAGTCTGCACAAGGAGTTCCTCAGTATCAACCATGCTTATATATATTCAAATTGCTGTGGGTAACAAGGTGTCCTTGTGGGAAATGCTGGAAGGCTCCTTGGATTCAGGAGGAAGCAGCACTGCAGAGAGAGTTGAACAACACAGGGCTGTTTCAGGCTGCATCAGGGTGCTGGCATTGTTGGCAGGAGGAGGAACAGTTGAAATGATGCCCATTAGCCACTTCATAAAGTTCCTCAGAGGCACTTTCAGCACTTGATAACTTACTGTTATCAAGCAGATGAGAGAGTGGCCAGGTTTTGAAGCTCTGTCTGAACATCTACAAGAATCTAAGGGGGCATTGATCCTGGATTTTGAGCTCTATTTTACAAGTTTTCCTGAAGGAAAACTATTTTGTAGAGTATGACATGTCTCCTTAGAAGATGACATTCCCAGCAGTTTTTGGAAAGACAGATTTTACTCATGCACCCTGTCTGTAGAAGAAACAACAGAGTGCAGAGGCTTGACATGAAGTACCTTGAATTTGATCTGGGTGTGGGGCAAGGAATAAGATAATTTGTGCTTTGTCATGACCAATGACCAAGTGGTTACAAATTCACATGCATGAAAGTATAATTTCTTGGACCAAAATCTGGCCAGGTAGGTACAATCTTCATTTCTCTACTGTGGTTCATGCAACCATGAAGGAAGAAGGAACAAACTGAGAAAAGCCCATAGCCTGTTAAAGAAAAACTTGAGCAAAATTGGATTATCATTTTCATACATGCCATGCTTTGCCATATGAATTATGGATTTTTTTGGCATTACAGGAGATACATTTGACTTGCACAGAGCATGGAATGGTGCAATCACAGTGTGTGTCAGGTCAGAAGGGACCTCAGGGGGTCATCTGGTCCAACCTCCCTGCTCAAGCAGGGTCACCCAGAGCACAGGGCACAGGACTGTGTCCAGATGGTTTGTGAATATCCCCGGTGAGGGAGACTCCACAACCTCTCTGGGCAACCTGTTCCAGTGCTTGGTCACCTGCACAGTAAAGCCAATTAATAAATGCTCAGATAACCTGCACAATATCCACATTACTGACTTTTGCTACACTGAACATGCTACAAACCATTTACTTGCCATTTTAGATTACATTCTTTTCTTAAGAGCTAGTTTTTATGACACAGAAGGCATGAATCTTAATTGATTTTGGGCCTCATTTTTTTGTCTCTTTACAAAGACCTTAGCTGAAATTTCCAGTTATCTGGAAGGATATGAAATGCAGAAATAAGTGTAACTTGTACCACTGTCTCAGGACCCTGCCTGACAATGGTTTGCTCCAAAATGGAAACACAATTATATATACAGAAGTTCAGCAGGAAAGGCCTCAAAGATAAATCACTTGGGGACAAAGGCACCCTAATACTACACTGTGGCCAGAGGAACTTACTTGGTGGTTCCTTTATTTTTATTTTTATTTTATTTTATTTTATTTTTTTATATATATATATTTTTTTTTAATGTGTGTGTGTTTAAATGGAACACAACATTGTAGTTTTATTTAGGACATGGAATCAAGGCAGGCCCTAACAGCTGTAGGTGCTTCCCTAAATCATGTTTCATTTTCTTTTTTGGCTCAGTGTAATTCCTTCTGAAGGAAGGAAAAAAGATGTAAAGAGTGATTCAAATCATCTTGCAATGCTGTATCACGTTTCAGATAATTTACACTCTCAGTCATGTCAAGAAAACAGACAGATTTCAGACTGATCAATGCAGTAATTGAAACAGCAAAAGAGAAATGGAGGTTATTTTGTCAGCAATAGCCTTCTTTATGAGACTAAACAGTGATGCCTTAAAATGGGATGTATCCAGGGAAAGCAAACTTCCTGAAAATGTTGTAGCCATTACTTTAAAATAATATTATTTAGCCTACATGCTCTATCCCTTGTGGATTTTCAATTCCCTAGAAAACCTTCTTTCCAGCACATCTTTGATCCTGGTCTCAAAACCCTGACATTTTCATTTTGTGAAGAGTGGATATAAAATGGACTAGTCAAGAACAGAGCTAGGTGACCCAAATTGGTGCAAATTGGTGCTGCTCCATTGCCCTCCACACTGATTTACAGAAGACAGGGATCTGGCTGAAAGCCTTGCAAAGCCTGGCTGCTCTGCTTTGCTTTCAGTTTTAGCCTTACTTCCTAAGGAAATGGAGTTTATGCAATTGTGTTCTCTGGGTGTGTTTGTGGGTGTCAGTGCATGGCTGAATATTTGCTTGTCCTTCCCATCAGTTACTTTGGACTCTGCCAGTCCAATTCAATAGAAACTGGAGAGGACAGAAGGTCTAAAGGAACAAAATTCCATGCTAGTATTATTGTTGAGAATAGAATTCTTATTGAGAATTCTTATTGAGGAAAAGCTGATGAGCTGAGTCATTGAAGCATTCAAAAAATTTGCACTGGCAAGGACTCCTTGGACTTGATTCCATCAGTTCTGGGCCTCTCGGAGCCACTTTCTGAACTAAGTAGGTTTGCCACATCAAAACTTGAGCATTCAAATCTCAGATCAACCCCGTTTAACAGGGCCAGTGTTTCTGAAGAGCTTGGTAAGCCTGGTTTTCTCTATTTGCATCAGAGCATATGTACACCAATTATCTCATCTGGCTGGATTACTCAATCCTCACCTGGCATTCACAAGTTTAGCACCACTGTTGAAGCTGCTCCCTTTTCTTCCAGCTGTTGAGCAAAACAAAATCAAGCACAGCACTTCCCAAGGTTTTATATTCAGTTGCACTCATTTTCTTCTGCTCTTGCCAAGGGTCTCAGACAGAGTGAGCAGATGACAAAGGGAAAATTAAAGATGATAATTCATAAATAACCTCATAAAACTCTTCTTATTATTCCTGTAAAAAAAGTAACAGTATAAAATGCTAACTACTTCACTGTTAGATCTTTGTGGCAGATGAAGTGATCCTTGGGGGGGTGGGGTGGTGTGGAGAGGCAACAGGCTGCTTAATGGACTAATGCATTTAGCAAGAGTGAAAGAGAACTGGAAAAGAGAACAAAGAGAATTATGTGAGAAAAAAATCTTACAATTTGCCAAATAAATAAATAAATAAATACTCTTTGTGGTTGTAAAAGAAAACCCACGCCACACCAAACAAACAAAAACCAAGCTGTTGGTTAAGATTTGTTTGATAAATGTGGAATGGGGAAGTTATGACAAAATACAAACATGGAAATGTAAGATATACTTGAACAAATTATGATCTGGAACCAAACAGTAATCTGGCACGCAAATGATGTATTTATGAGATTCAAAAACCTGTGGAGGGGAAAGCAACTTTTTCTTCCCCGTTGAAAAGAGAAGAACAAATGGAGCTCTTCAGCAATCCTTTTTATTTACTTCATGTGACAGCTTATGCAAAGAAAAGAAAACACTGAGAGCACCCTGACCCACAGTAGTACAAAAGGCTCTTTCCCTGTGTGCAAGGCAGATCCCCTCTGTATGAAGCAGCAGGTAATAACAAACTAAACCCATGCCACTTGCACATCCTGAAGTGCTTTGCTGAGCTGGGAATCAGCTTTCTGTGGAAACAACCTTTAGATCACGTGTATTTTCTTAACCTACAGGCACCATTAAGTTAAGACTGAAGCACAAATTACTCCACTTCTGATGACTGCCTGATCAAGAAATAGGTGTGCAGTGGCCAGACTGTGATCCCCTCTATTGAACTCACCCCTCTAATGACTTAAGCAAAATTTGAACAGACCTTTTTCTTGCATAGAAGACTTGCTGACTGCTGCTCATGGTGACCTCATCTGTTTGGCAGATAGCTAAAACTTTTTAAAAGGCCTACAAGAATAGTTTTATGAGGTTGTTTGTGAATTACTATCATTCCTTTGCCCTTTGCCCTCTGGTGTCCTATTTAGCTTGGGCCTCCTGTTAAATGTTGGACCAAAGGAGCTCAAGTCAGGAGAAAAGCCTGGGAAGTGCTGTGCATGCCTTTCCTGCTTTCTACATCATAGGTCTCCTGGTTGTTAGAGCTTTGTGGATGGAGCTGTGCCTGTTAATACCAGATAAAGATGTAGTCCCTGAAATCATGATGCAAAGTTTGTGAATACAAATTTTCCTGCACCTCTTGACACAAACATAGGTACAGATAAAAAACATGTGATCTATATTGGGATGTGTCAGGTAAAATTTGACTGAACCACTCTTTGTATACAAAGGTAATCAGTATTTTTACAGAAGATTCATCGTTCTCACTGTCCAGAAAGAGAAATTAAGACAGAGAAAGCTAAAAGGCCTTGCTCAGCTTGGTCTGTATGCAAGCAGTTCCTATTTCAGAAGGAGCAAAAAAGTTTGAAAATAAAAAACTGAATGCAAACAAATGGCAGAAAAAGTATTCTATATATCTTTTTAAAATAAAGAAATGCAGGGTGGAAGAGCAGGGTTTTACCTTCAGAGCTTACTGGACAGCTAGACATTCTTAGGATGGGGAAGGTACAGATGATTCAGGTGTTTGCCTCACCTGAGCTGAGTGCTGAGAAACCTCGGGCCACTTTATTTTGCTCCTGATTTTCTGGATAACTTTCAAGACCTGTATTTGTTCAGCTCTGCAAACAGGGTTTGAAATTAAAGGCACCAAAATACTCAAGGATGTGAGTTTTCAGCCCCCTGAACCTCAGCTCTGCTCGGGTGTAATGGACATAGTTACACTGCTGTACCTCACAGTCATATCAAGTGCAAATATGTTAAAATACTTTTTTTTTTTTACCTTAGATTTGAATATCACAAGAAATTTAACATTGATAAGAAATTTTCAGGAGTGGAGGCACAATTTTCCACAGTTAGTCAACCATGGTTAGATACCTAAGGATCTTTCTTCAGCAAACATTTAAATGCACATTAACAATGCAGGGGTGCCTTGATGTGACTGAGCACCTAAGGAAAAACAAAAAGAATATTTGTCCAGATAATCCAAATTACTTGGAACAGCAAAACTGAACTATAAACTGTCAAGTTTGGTGGACAAACTTTCTTGCAAGATGTCCAATGCTCCTAGGAAGAGGAAGAAAACAGACTGTTTCCTGTTGTGGCTGTCCTTGCAAAGCAATGCAAGTGCTCTAACAAAGATGATAGCTTGCATAGCAAAATACATGGCACAGCAAAGTAGACTCAGTTCTGCAGGAAATCTCTGAAATTCTCTGAGAAGTCTATTTAGATGAGAAAAGATAGGGCTTGAGTGAGTTAAAAAATACTGTGGAATGCAATCAGTGCAATGTTATTCATTTTGATATTAAACAAGATTTATTTGACAGTAACACCATATGCTCAGTGGTGCTGTCCACAAGATGACAATTCCATTTTGTAACAACTGTTGAAGTTCAAAAATTGTTTTTATTCAGCTTTGGAATAAAAACAAAAAAGCCTTTCAGATCTTTCTGGAATGGAATTACACTGGAATGGCTGATTTCAGATAAAAAACCCAGCCTTTTCTTTTCTAAGGACTTTTTGCTTCTAATGGGTTCCCTGGTCACCCAAAGGAGGACAGGAGGAAATGGTCTCAGATTACAACAAGGGAAGTTTCAGAAGGATAGTAGTAAACATTCTCCACTGAAAGGGTTGTGAAGCCCTGGAACAGGCTGCCCAGGGAAGTGCTGGATTCACCATCCCTGGAGTTATTTAAAGCACATGTAGATGTGGTGCTCATAGACATGGTTTAGTGGGGGTGGCCTTAGCAGTTCTGGGTTAATGGTTGGATTCAATGATCCTAAAGGTGTTTTCCAACCTAAACAAAATTCCATGGTTTTAAGGGGCAGAACCTTGGAAGAAGGCTGGAAGAGCTGGGGCATGGATAATCTGTAATTTTTCAGAGGCTCTGATACTCTTCAGGAGCATTTCTTGGTGAAGTGTCAACCTGCTGAAAACATTTCCATCAGCACCAGTATTTGGTTTTTGATACTACTAAGATTTTTGGTATTGATTAGGCATGAATGTAGTATGCAAGCTTTGTAGAGGATGAGACAGGAACCCTTTTCTGATGGGAAGAAGAGAAACTGAGGATTTTGGCAACAGGAGAGCTCTGGAAGCAGCTGAAGTGAACATGGCAAAAGTTGGGTGCTATTGCTAAAATGTCCAGCACTGAATGTTTCACAGTGTCAGTGCTCAAAAACATCAGGACAGCTTTAGAATTCAGTGGATTAGAGGGATGCAGTGTTTTACTTACTCCACCTGAGGTTTTCTTTTACATTGATTGTAGACTGAGAAATGTAGGCACAAAAATAAACAAATGCCATTTTTCCATTTTAAAAAAATGTGGCAAAATACTTTTTTTCTCCTAGACAGCTGAAAACCTGGGGATTTATCCAAAATACCACCAATTGTAAAAACTTCAGGGTTAGGGGGTATTGGAAAGAAGAAAGTTTCAATTAGGAAATGCTGCTATGACATCTTGTGGGGATTAGTTGCCTCAGGTATTGATTCATGTGAATGGATAAACACATTCCCAACTGACTGACAGTGTGCATTCCTCCTAACCTGCAAGCACTCCCTGACTTGAAGGAAGGATGTCATGGTGCATTGTGGCAGTCCTCCCTGAGGATGATATTGGAGGAAGTGTTTAGCTGGGACTTCTAAATCCTTGAGAAGATTGAGGCAGACAAATTGCTATTCCTGTGATCTGACAGTAACATTTCTTAGGAAAATTTAAAACATTAAGCAGAAATTATGCATTGTGACAAAAAAAGAAAAAAAATTAACATAAAATCTGCTACTGAACAAAATGTTTGACATGAATGATCTTTTTTAAGCAGTTCTGCAAATAATTGGAAGACCCTTTGCTTGCAGGACTGTGCCCTTCCCCACCTCTCTGCTGCACTGGTGCTGCTCACAGTGAGACACAGGGCACCCTGTTTCCCAGAGCACACACAGGCACATGTGCTGCCAAGTTTTTAGCCAGACCAGTTTGACACTCTTGGCTCTGGCTGTCTCAAAATTGGGCACATATGGTCAATAGGCAGCAGCACCAGTAGAAGAGTGGTACTTGCTTTGAACTGGCAGGTGACAGGAGCAGAAGTATTTGGCAAGAAAGGCCCCTTGTGGTGGTCTTGTGTGTGTGTGAGTTTTAATACTGTGCTCAGTTTCTCAGCAAAGCACACAGACAGAGGAAGATGCCTGCACAGCCACCACATCCTGCTCCTCACAGGGAGCTGGGATAATGCCTTGCCCAAGGGCATCAGGCAGAGGACATCATCACCAGCACCCAAGAAAGTCCAGCCCTTGAAGGTGCAGAGAAGGTGTAAAAACATTGTTTGGCTGGTAGAGAATGGGTGTGTGTGTCCTCTCAAACTGCCTAATAAATACATTCATCCAATTAAGAGGAACAATTATTCTTTAACAAATCAGGTACTAAAAAATTACTCATTTAAGACAATCACTGCTACTTCCTCAGCTTTTCACTTCATTGCTGCTTATGCAAGTAAAAACAACAAACTAAATGGAGACCTTATGGGCACCAGGGACCAATTAATGACACGTGACTTCCTCCCAGGCTTCCATGAAAATAACTGTATTATAATGGTCTGTGATATTAATATCAGCTTTGGGAAAGTTAGGCAGCAGCTCCATAGGGAAGGATGTAGCATGAGCAAGCACTCTGGAATGTGCAGTATTTGACAGAAGAGAAGTGGTATCTTTTTATAAGTTGCATCTCTTCTTGCTATTGAAACAGGAAAGTCAGCTAGAAAAAGAAAATTGCCTGAGGGAATCTGAACAATTTTTTGGGGATACATTTCCAGTATCTGGTGGAACGAACTTCAGGGCCTACCTGATTTTAATACATTTATCAATCTACAGATTAAGTCTAAGGATTAAATTCTGAGCTGAGTTTGGGTTCCTAAATTTACATAGCTTTGGAGATAATTTTTTGGGTTTTGCTCTTTCAGAGCTTAAATAATTTTGAGGATTTGCTTTTAATCTCATGGCTATGTCGAAGCCCACAAGATTTTTGCTGCAGAGTATGTGGCTCATGGCAGTGAAGAAGCAGTACCTCTGCAGATATAACTGCTAAACTATGTGAGGACTGCTTCACAGGAAGAATTTATTTTGCTTCTTAGGCTGGCCTGGCTGGTTTGAAACATAGTTCTGCTATTTCAAACTGCACCTTGCACTAAGACATGCAAGAGATGGAATTTACTGCTCTTCTTACATTGGTGATGTACAGATGTTGCAGAGAAGCCTTGGGCAGAACCTGTGGAGGCACTCTGGGGTAAAAGCAGTAATCTCCCCATCTCAGTCTGCCCCTTGGACCCCACACTTCCCCCTGTGTTTACTAGACACTGTGCTTTTCCAGCTATGGCTTTCTCAAAGCCCAGCTGGACTTTCCTTGAAGTGGAGGGACACACAGAGACCACCCTGCCCCTGCCCCTGAGGCTGGCCAGTTAAAAGGCAAAGGCACTGGGTAAAATCCATCAGCAGAGTAAGAAAGCACCACACAGCACTGAGATCAAAGGTCTGGCAGGGAAAGAAGCAGACACAGCAGCCTGGGTGAGTGCAGCTGTCCAGCCCACATCCACCCTGCTGAACCACGTACCTGATTGCAAAGGACAGACAAAATAGTTTCATGTGCACGTCAAAGCACTGAGTGGAAAGAGTACAAGGAAAGCAAGTGGGAGGAGAGTGTGTTTCAATGCCTTTCAAGATAACTTTGGCCTCAGTTTCTGCATCTCCACAGTAGGAGTGTTAACTCCAAAGATGCACGTCAGTAAGCAAGAGCAGACGGGGGGAAGGCAGTCCAATAACTGAGCACAAAGTGGGTTAACTGAAAAGTGGGTCTAAACAGCATCACATTTGGAGGAGTGATTTGGGTAAGAGGTTCAGCTCAGCCCAGCTCTGGAAAGTTCAGATACTGGTTAAACTTTGGATAAACTTTTGACCCCTTTTTTCTTGTAGAAATCAGACTGGAATCACACAAACACAGACTCTCTCGTGAGCTTTCCAATACTGCTTGTTTTTGACTGAGCCAATAATAGAAGAACAGATTTCTTCATGATACTCCTGTACTTCTACTTCCAAACTCATCCAGTTTCTTTTTCTTTTCCAAACCTGAGACATTTTTCATTCTATTCCATATAAGGTTTGGATGCTAGCTGAGGGCAAGTCCAGCTCTCTCCTGATTGATTTTCTCATCTCTGGGAATAACTGTCATCTTCGCTGGCCTTTTTCCTATCCAGTGTTAAATATTTTCATTAATAACTGGAGAATTAGTCCAAAGACAGAGATTTGGTTTTCCAAACATCAACTCTTGCTCTCCTCCCTACCAGAAATACCTGGCTCTGGTGGCCCTCACCCTGGGCAGCTCTGCATCACCTGATGCTTTCTAATTTTTTCATTCTTTCTCTCCTAATCTTCCTCATTTGGAGTCTGCCAGCCAGCTTTTCTTGCTCTTTGTATCTTTTGCTCCTTTTTCTGCACCCCTGAGTCCTCTCTCCTCATGACTCATGAACAGAAGCTCCCACCAGTTACATGTGTTTTCCTCCACCATTGCTAGTGAAAAGGGGAAGAGGGAAATATCTTCTGAAAATATCAGCACTTTCTTCAAACCCACCCATATCATCTGTTTGCTGATTCCTATCCTGTAGCCTGTGACCTCAGCAGTGCAGGAGTTTTAGTTCTGTTTTCTTCATCAGACTGATTACATTGTCAGCACTTAAAATAAACAGGAATTAATAACAGTAAAATTAATCAACACTTGGGAGTGTAACCACCCTTATAATTGATGGAATCAACTGGTAGGTGATAATTAGAACCAGCCAGAAGCTTTTTCTCAAAACTTACATGTAAACTTCCTCTGTGTTAGAAACCACACATTAAAATACTCTCCCACAGCAAGCAACTTTCCTTGTTCTTTTTTATACCCTCACAGTGTGGAAGGTCCTGTATAGACCACAAAAACAAAGTAAGAGTATCCAACCCTCGCCAAATATTGCTTTCACATATTTCTGGCTCATCCAGACCTAGAAAACCCCAGAAACACAACTAAGCCTGAACTTTGGAAATTCTGAAAACTGTTTTTCAAGCCCAAGAGAGGAAGGAGGAAACATATCTGAGCTCTTAGATTTTTCTTCCAAATGGATGTTTCTGTGGTTTGTCTGCCAGGGAGTGCTGCAGTGACTGGGACTGGATGCTGACATCAGAATCCCCTGTGCTGCTTTCTCCACCTGGGTGGGGAATTCAGTGTCAGTGATCAGCTGGGGGAATCCAAGCCCAGAACTATGCTGTGTACCCATCCCTGCAGCCAGAGGCCAAGTTCATCCGTGTTGGAGATATATTAAAGCTATTTGATGATTTCCATTGCATCCAAACTGTGTTTGCCTTCAGAGTAACCCAGATTGTTCAACTGCATAAAGGACCCAGATTTAACTAAGGGAGTTCCCACGATGGAGGTCAGGGTAGTGACTAGAAATGGCTTTCATTTTGTGCTTCTGGATAATTTTCCTTTTCTTCTTCTTCTTCCTCTCTTTAGATTAGGAGGAGTAAGGCTTTATGGTGCTGCTGTTGGTTGAAGTGAGGAGCGTGTTCAAATCCTACAGGCAGAAGCAAGATGTGAGCAGCCCAGCTCAGGAAACAAGTGTAGCAACTTCGCAGTTGTGCAGGGAACATCATCTTCAGAATGACTCGGTGTTGCAGCTTTGATGATTTCTTCAGACAGTGTAAGTAGACTGACAAATTGACTTTCAAGTGAAAGGTCATTGAAAAGAATTGTGGATAAAAGCATCTGGATTTACAATTGAAAAGCTACAGAAGTTCAGTTTACAACTCTACTGGGTTCTGCGCGTAGGAGTTTCTATCATATAATTTGGCAGCTTCTTCTGCCTTCTGATTGGGGTTGTAGAAAATAAAAATTCTTTGTGGTTTCTTTCTTTCTTTTTTTTTTTTTTTTCCCCTCTTTTTAAACACAGTGGAGAGTTGTGGTGTTTTGGCAAGTCTGATACAAAGAAATATTGTACTGTCTCATATTGTAGGTGACCTCAGGCCTGAACTATACAAGGGAAAAACACAGGTCTCTGTTGAATAGAGCACACATGTGCTTGAATCAGATTATAGAGGGAGTGTGAAAAGCAGAGCACACACACAATACATTTATTACTGATGTTGTGGGCTTAAATGTAATGCCCAGTTCTCATCCCAGGATGCAAATCAGGAGTAGCTGTGTGGTGTTAAAGCCTGCTCTGCTCTGGTGTATGAGGTTCCTCCTGGTATTCCTCTCCCTAAACTCACAACTATAATAAAAGGGTATTTGTAAGACAATTAAGTGGCTGAAATTGCTTAATCTGTCCAAACACTCACAACACATTATTCCAGTGGGTGATTGCCTTTCAGAGTGTTTCTGACAAGAAGTTTATGGACCACTTTTTTTTTTTTTTTTTTCAACTTCTCCCTCTTTCAGGAATCAGGATGGGAACTTACTTAAATCCTGGAAATCCTTACCAATAAAAGCAAACACTGCATGCAGAAAGGTTCCCTGGCACTCCCTCCTCCCTTCCCCTTTTTTGTGGGACATAAAACTAAACTAAACAGAGATTTGTGCCTATCAATATTGACTTGACTGATTTCCCTTTTCCTGACTTCTCTAATCCTGTGGTAGATTTTCTGTGACATTTGCTTCCGGTAGCAGATTCATAAGAATGTTCTCTCTAGAAACAGAACATTTCCAAATGTCTATTAAAAACCAAAACAATGTGGTTGAAGAAAATAATGGGGAATGTTTTTCTGCACAGTTTAATTTCAGCAGCTTCCGCTATTTTCTTCCTACTTGAAAAAGTAGTTTTTCTCTACTATGTAAGGGTTTCCTTGTGTAAGAAAACTTACTAAATAGAGCTATTAAGCAAAATAGTGCACCAAGGCTCCTTGCACTGTCTTCTTTGCAGGAATTAGTCACCTAATATGCCCCAAAGTCCAGACTGCAGTCATTAGCAGAAGCCTGACGACCTAGGTTAGTACCTAGGGTGGAGCTGAGACAACTGCACTCATTTCCTTCTCTCCATCAAAAGATTGCTTTGTCCTCAAGGAATAAGACAGGGACATGCCCTGATTTTGCTTCCAGATGCTTCTCTTGGTCTTTATGTGACAGGAACTAGGCCTTGGAGCAGAACTCCTGCTGTTGGATTAGACTTGTCCCCATCACATTAGAAACCTCAAGCTGTGGCCAAAGTAGAGAACTGGATTCCCTAAGTGCCTCCACTGATGGCAGTGGAAAGCTGGGCAAGGTGCTCTACAACCACTAGAGCTACAGTGGGAGAAATCTGCCTGCTTCCCCTTCCTCTCCCTTGTTCTCTCTCCTTTTGATGCACCCAAGTTGTACAATGTGTCCTACATCTGCACTGCGCCCAGACTGAGAGGAAAAACTGACAACAAATTTTGAAATGTCAACAAAGAACTAAGCATGAATCTTTTCTTCATTTTTTGGGGTTCCAGTGGACTTTTTAAGCTGTACATCCCTAGTTTGTTAGTGAATAGTATAAATATGCCCAGAAATAGAACAGCTCAAGCTCTCTTGTGCAGGACCTACACTGATACAGCCCTCAGAATTTGGTGGTCTCTGCGGGACCATGCTGCACATCCTTCTCTCTTCCAAATTGTTGTACACAAACCTTGGCTAAGACCTTTTTTTCTAGGGAAGCTGACAACTGAATATTCCCTTTCTGCTCTGAATCAGCATTGCTGGGAAAAGATGCTGTCAGCCACAGGGCACATAAACCTTCCTGCAATCCTTTCCAATTGCATAATGATGTGTTCACTGTCAGGAGCAAATGATAGCCAGCACTTAGAGCTGGGGTTGATTCCTCTAGGCATGAAGTTGCATAAGGTCCCAGCTACTCCACAGAGAGGTGGGAGCATTAGGGCCAGGTACAGGTCTGTGAGGCTGACACGGGACAGCTGACAATGAGATGTTGCTGTTTTTTCTCCATGCTCACTGCTCTGCAGATTTAAACTTAAATCTTTGCTGTTATACAGTGACATACTAAAAGGCCATGCTTTTATTTTCATTTATATTCTAATATAAATAAAAATTGCAATGGTTTCATCAAAAAGAGTCCTCTGGGCTTGGAAAATGCCCCTTGAGATGAAAGTGGCCCCTGGCAGCTTGCAACAGGCTTTGGTTGCTGTGGGACCTGTGCAGGAGAGTAACATATGCTAGCACAGGGTCTCAGAGTTTGTCTGCACTCCTAGATTCTCTCTCTTTCCTGCTCTAGTCCCATCCTTAAAGTAAAGAGTCCTGGGAAAGACATCCCACTTGCAGGATGAGGGCCACTGAATGATCTGGGAAAGCAGAAGAAACACGATTGTTCAACAGACTTGCAAACTTAAGACTTTTCCCAAACAGAAATAGAGTATCACTAAAGTTAACAATCATTGAGATTTCTATTTTTCTTTTGTTTCTCCCCCTCCCCCTTTTACTAGTTTTCCTTCAACTCTGTTTTCCAGTGTCACTAAGTTATTATTATCCAGAACCACATCTCACAGTTTCACTGAAGGAGAATGTGTATTAAAATACCAGATCCACCAGAAAACATCTGCAACTTGCAAGTCTATTGTACTACTATTATATGAGCAAGCCATTGTAAATTCTTCTAAGTCTGTAACCTATTTCACGTTAACACACTGTGTGTTTTACAACACCATTTCAAAGTTTATGGCCTTTTTTCTTAGCCGCTTGTTCCAATTGCATCTTATATTTCATCAAATATGGTAAAGAAACCATGAGAATAAATTGATGCTCCATATGAACCCCCCTATAAATGGCTGTTGCCAAATTGCTGTAAAATGGTTTTCCTTTTGAGCCCTCCAGAATTGTTAGTAGGTTTCTGAGGCTAAATTCTACAGGGAAACGTTATGACCATTTAAGGCCTCCAAACTTTATGCTTCAGTACAAAAGGCCTAAGGGCGAGGATTTAAAATGGATGAAGTGGAGAAATTTGCACTTCCTTAAGAAAACACAGAGCATTTCCTTCCGCGTGTCAGAAATGAAACCAGAAAATACAAAGTAATTTGTCAGGAAATTTTCCTTCCATAATTCCCTCTTCAGCCCTTCCTCTCCCACCCTTCCCTGCTCCCACTGCAGCCCTGCAAGCCCCATTTTCTCCTCCTTGCTGTCAGCTGCAGGTCCCAGCTCCGGGGCGCGGTGATGGACGGCGCTCTGCTCCTCACCTCGTGCGCCGGAGCTTTGCAGTAATGTCTCCTCGTGTTCACAGCTTGCTCCTGCCACCCTCTTCCCTGCTCACCTCCCCACCCAGGCTCACCCCTGCAGACAATCCTTCAGGAGATAAGTACCCTTCAGGGACGCCCGCTCAGCCGCAAGTGACGCGGCGTCATTTGGCTCTAATTGGACGCTGGTGTAAAAAGAAAAAAACACTTGTCATATTTATGAGTTACTGTGAGTTAATAATACACTGGGATCCATTAGTTAAAGCACATTTGCTCCAAACATGTGGCTTCAGCTTTTTGTTTTTCATTCAAGCAACATTTTTTCAGATGAAATGCAGTTGCCGTTTTTCTCCCAGGCACTCAGTGAGCCTCAGGGAGTTACAGCATCAATTATTTTTCTCCCCATATGTGGAAAAAAAAAAGGAAAGAAACCCTAGTGTCCTAGCCAGAGAAGTTGGAATTATTATCCAAAATAATAATAAAAGAGTATCAAAACATCCAGAAATCAAAAGCTTCAGCCAGCTGAATAAATGTATTCAAAATTGAAAACATAAAGTCTGCAGAAGATTTTTTTGCAAATAAAATGGGCTCTGGTCTCTCCGTATTTTTAGCAATGTCCTGTCCTGCCTGAGCCAATTCTTTTTCTCCTAAAGTCTATCTACTTGAGTGACTATTTCGAAAGATAAATTCATTAGTGCCTTGCAGGTGGATTTGCCTGAATTTGAAAACTTCAGAAAGGACGAAAATGACAAGCAAAACCAGAGCACGAACAGAAACTTGTTTTCATACTCTTGCTTCGGAAATGGTGCTGCATTTATGTGTAATAAAAATCAAGATGTTCATCTTTCTTCCTCTCTCCCTCTGCAATATTTTTTCAGTGCTGAAGATGTCAAGAGCAGAATTTACCCTTCCCTTGATGCCATCTTTTTTTCCCCTCCTGTTTCATCACAGCTGCATGGACTGCAGCCAACTCAAACTGTACCTTCTCACTTCACTGCTTAGGACTCTGCTGCACGTTCAATTTGACAAGACTTTTTAGCGTAGATAACTGAGCAGACAGACTGAAACTTCAGACTGGTAACTGCACACCCCAGGATGCCCACACCTCACACCTCACTGCCCTATCCTTACACAGGCTGACTTCTCTCCCATCAGGAAGAGGCACCACAGCAAATTCTATGAAGCCCTGCTTGCTCTCAGTACCTGTGGCTAAGTTTGAAAGCTCCACCTGCTCTTTGGTTCAGCATGCATTTTGCCCACCATGCCTAGGAAACATTTATGGAACGTCTTACATATTGCTGCTGCTTTATTGGTAATAAATTTTCCTTTCATTTATAAGCTCGAATTAAGCAAACAGCTCCTCCACTGCTGACTCAGCCTCCAAAGCTGCACTTTATATATGTCAAACAACATATATAAATTTATAAGGTGAACAATGGTTGTATTTAAGTACTGATTTAGTAATCATGAACTTCGCTGGCAGTATCCTTTGGAAACTAAATCCATAATTTTTATTAGTATTAAATGTTTCAAATGGGAGTTGACAAATACTTGAACTGAGTTGCTTTTTCTCTGCACTTGGCAAAAGGAAAGGGACAAAAATTCTTATTACACAATGAGAAATGCATTAATACTAAAACCCATTCATCTCAATTTTCTACAAATATAATTTAAGACCTTTTACAACCATTGGTGAAATTACAATGTGCTGTGGGGAAGTTGCAAAAATTTTATGAGAGTAATAAAATTGTCATTGTAATACCATTATAGGGTGCAGGGACAATATAGATATTTGAATTACCTATTGTCCTTATGCCAGGCTGAAAAAGCTACATGCAGGAGTTATAGCATGTAATGGAGACAACTGCTGATACAAACCAGAGAAAGGAAATCCAGGTCCACTTTAGCTGGCCTAAGACAAATCCTCATTAGAAACATGGACTCAGAATACCCTTCCCACTTGTGTCAACAACAATGAAATTTAAACGGGTGGACTGTTTTACATTTGTGTCAATGGTAGCACAGAGACCAACTAATTAAGCAGAGATTATGTGCAATAAAACAGTGTCACATCCAAACCCTGATGTTTTTAACTTCTGGACCATACTTTCTAGGGTTTGCACTCAAGCCTGACTGAAGGTAATCATGGTGGTCCCTCTCATTCATGGCCAAAAAAACTTCTCAGGTAGCTCATGGCAAAACCATGAAATCTTACCTGGAATTAAAATGGTGTTAACTTTCTAGAAGTGGAAATTCCTTTCTCTGAAGAGTAGTGTTGCTGGGCTTTATCCAGGGCAAGAGTATTGCTTTCTCCCTGCCTGTCCAAAGGACAAACAAAAGGAAAAAAGAGTAAGAAAACAAGAGAGGCAATTGCAGCCTTGTATGTTAGCAACATTTCACTGGCTGCATTCAGGAGAGTAATAAAAGAATTGAAATAGTTCAAGCATCTGCCCTTGGCTGAGGGACTTGTAATTATACACTACAGACTCCACTCCCTTGGAACAACTGTCTTTGATTCCTATCTCTTCTTTTATTACAGCTGAAATACAAAACTCCTGATGAAACCATTACATTTCCATGTGAAATTCACAACTATAAGGGGAAACCTCTGCAAACTTGCCAGACTTTTGAAGGGGGGCAGAAACATATGGGCAAAGGTTATAAAGTTCCCTTCCAAGTTTCAAAGGTCCAACCACTTGGGGCAGCCTGTTCTGGAGTTAGAGATTTATTCTCTTCATTTTAGTAAACATTTTGGAATGGGAGTAAGGAAGTTAATTTTATTTCCTGTTTATTAAGAGTTACCATACTGTGACTTCCTGAAGTTCAGCTGATCACTCTCCTGAAAGTCACTGACTGTTTGATCCTCACCAGGATAATGAGAACCATGGCAGAATCACCCAGAAGACATTTTCAAACACAGAGAGTCAGTGAGATCTACTATGCTTTTAATACACCTTAAGGTTTTTGTCCTAACTTCAGACAACGTTCTTCCCACAGATGAGAAAGACTCATAAGCCTTGTTAGGGCCCTCAAAGGGACAACTGAAGCTGGCTCTCTTTGCCCAAGTCTTCCCCAGAGGAGACGGGCAGGGAAAGAAGAGGCAGAGATATCAGTGGCAAACTGAGGCATCTATTTTGAAATCCCCAGAACATATTTTGAAATCCTCAGGGTGCATAGCAAGCATGAGTCCTGCAAAGAGGGTTCTGGTCAGTGAGTGTGCCATTTTGGGTCTTCCTGGAGGGAGCACCCTGAGGACTTCATTTAGTGGTTTCTAAAAATGCCAGCTGAGGTAGTGCTGCTGCCTCTCCTGTGTCCCACAGGAAGGTGGCAGTGCCAGGAGCAGCTCTCACCGGGAAAAGCCGTTTCTTCATTGGCCACAGACAAAGCATCTTACAGAGCTCCCTCTGCCCAGATCCATACACTTGATATTTTACTGAAAGAAATTCAGAGCACACCTTTCTGTGCTCAGACAGCCTAAGCCTGCCCCCTCATCCAGGGAAGTTGCTCAGCAGCCCAAGCTCCCGTCACGCTTATTCCCTTGTTTCGCACGTTGCCAAGAAGCAAGAAGGTATTTCCCTACACTGCAACCTTTTATTTTCTGTTCTTTTTAGTCTGACTAATATGTCTTCTTGGTAACCACAGTATAATAAATTTCATAGAGCATGACCAGCATACTTAGTTCATATTATTCATTTGCAGTCATTTATTTTTTCCAGCTCCTCTTCCACTCCCCGTCCCCTCTCCCCAGCGCTCACTCTGTGGAATGATAATAATACACACAGAGTGCCGGCTGGCTGAGAAGGACTTAAAAACAACAAGTAAGGGGATCTTTCTGTGCTCACACCTGTTTTAAGATTTGTTATCCTTAAAAAGAAAAGCTGTAGGGATTCACTCTCTTTCTTCCTTGTAGACCCCAGTGGAATATACCATTAAACCACAGGGAGGAGAGAAAGCCTTCAGTGCACTTAAATATACTTATGTCAAATCCATCTCATTCTTCCTGCCTTCTTTCCTCAATCTAGCCACCGTTCCCAAGGGCTGGAGAACATTACAACCCATTCACTTTATATGAATGGGCACAGACAGACTTTTTCACCATTTCGATATGTCTACATTTGCAGGCATATCCTGTAGGCCAACTGAAACAGCCTTAATTTCAATTTACTGTCTCCCTGAGGAACATGCCATTCTCCTGAAAGTGGAAAAAACCCTCAACGGCTATTCCCTGCCCCCCTTCCCTCCACCTCAAGTCAAGATCTGAATTGGAGGGAAAATTTCTCCCAAGATTAATGGACTGCCATTCTGATGCTTATAACAGGGCACATGATCTTTATTAAACAAGTAACGAACAACTTTCACCAAAATACTGTATTTGGAAGGTGCTCAGTGTTAGTGGACACGACTCATCCAAATCTTTTTCCAAGTCCCTGCAGATTGGTGTTATATTAGGAAAAAAGAAAACATTCCTCAGTGGTCATTTAACTCTGCCTTGTTTTTCAGCAGCGCTATCAGTAATGACAAAAACAACACTAATAAAAAAGTAGCCGAGGTCTTGGCTTGCTAACTTCAGATGCAGGCTATGATCAACTCAGTAAAGCCTAAATAGGAGATTCTCCCACCTTCCCAAGAGAAGTGCTAGAGGTTAGCTATTGTTGCAACAAACCAGAAACAAAACAGATAACAAATAAATATTCAGTGGATAGCAGGAGTATGAAAAATAACCAATACAGCTTGCCAGACCTTGTTGGTCACAGCTTTGATTTAGAGCAAAATAACATGTAGAAAATAGATTTAGGAGAGGAAAAAGAGTTTCTTTGCAGAAGCACTGATGCCTTACTGACATTCAGGCTCTGCTGGTACCTGGTATTACAGGATTTCACTGAGGCTTTGGCAGTTGTCTGGAAAAACAACCAACATATAAGTTAATGTGTCGTATTGCTGGGGTCACAGCTCAGCACGTTTATAATTAATCATTTATCATCTAATAGTCATGGCACAAACCTAGCCCTATCTCCCTGTGCTGTAAATACCATGGTATTCCAACAGGCTCCTTAGGAAAGTATCAGACACAGGAGCATATGGCCAAAGAGTGATTCATGTTAATACACTGAAGCCTTTCTAGCCTTGCTGATGTATTGCTGAATGCTTAATGTTTTCTGTGCGGTCTCTTTAGGGAGGATGATAGTTCAGAGATTGATGGGCCTGGTCCAACTTGTCCAAGTGGTCTGATGCTGTAAATTTGTTCACAGAAGTGCTGCATTTAAGGCAGCTCTTTCTGGTGTTCTTGTATTTGAGGTGTCTGGTTATGAGCAGGCATAGATGGGTATAAAGGGGAGGATCTTCTGGTTAAAGGAAGCCAGGAGGATAAGGAACAGTCATCTCAGCCTCCCACAGATGGGCAAATTGCAATGACATTACCCACCTCCGTTTTGGAAGTCGAAGCTGTTCCTCTTCCTGTTGTAGGCAAGCGTTTTATTATTTTAACTACATTGCAATTAAAAATAGCAGCAAACCAAGAAGTGGTTAGAGTGAAGGCATAGAAAAATTGGCCTCAGTGGAGAAATGAGCTTTGCTTCCCACAGTTACAAACAGCCTCTGCTAAGCAAATTGGATGTCTTTTCAGATTGCAAATGACTCCAGAAAAAACAAAGTCTCAACTGCAACATGAAGGCCAGAGTTAAGTCTGCTGTACGTGACCATAACTAAGGAAGGAAGACAGCAGTCTCAGATATTATTTTCTTCTCTGAAAATGTCCATCTTCTGGTCTGCATTTGAATTTCCCCATTATCATTTAATGGGAATGGTAAATCTTTCCAGGGAGTATCCAGAGAAACTCTTAGACACAGTCAGATTCAGGATGTGGCACAAGGCCATCTCTTAACCAAATTAATAAATACTTTACAGCAAGCCATGAAAAGTCTTTGGAGCCATTATTCTGAAAGTTTGTTCTGGTCATTGCTTCTGTGTTAGCATTACTCCATAGTTCCATTTCAATCACAGATGCTTGCATAAAAGAAACATTATGCTGAGACTAATGCTTTTCATACATAGGAAATCTTTTTCTTATTAGTAGCAAGCAATGAGGAGAATATCCCTCTCCCATTTTGTTCTGAATGTATATAATGGGCTTTTTAAAGAGAAATACAGTTAAAGCAGGGCTAGAGCCTGACCTACAATCTATCAGAAACAACTTTCAGTGCTGCATTTGCTCCATTTGGGTTTGCCATGGGCTGGAGGTTTTGGAGGCTGCACCTGAGAACTGCACCAGGACTGCTGTTTGATCTCACAGCTACGTTTAGTGACCTGGGTGGGAACTGCCCTTTGCAGCTCCACTGCCAGTGGAGCAAGGCAGCGTCGAGCTCCTGCAGCAGTTTGTACAGTACATGTAACTTTACAGCTGAGTGTAAAGCATTTGCCATTATTAATCAGCCCAGGTGTTAAGTTAATTGGCTTGATTCTTAACTGAGAAGAGACTGTTTTTCAAACACCCAGGACAAAACCTGTTAAACCCCAATTAGGATGCAGGCAAGGAAAGTGCAGATGAGCCTGGAGTAATTACAGACAGTGGCTGACAGGCAAGTTCCTGTATTTTCAGCCAGAACAGGTGATTTTGAAACCTGACCTCCAGCAGCTGCTGGCTGGGCAGCACATTTGCTCCTCAGGGGCTGCCCAGGATGGCCTTTGCTCTGCTAACAGCTCTCTGCTGCACATCAACAACTTAGCACTGAGCGGGCGGGCGAGTGAAGCTCTCGGCTTTCATGCCCAGAGGGTGGTGAACAGCAGGACTGAACCACAGATACACCACTGCAGGGAAATGGGGGATCAGGGCTGCCATGGAGCAATCTCTGTGCTGCTGACCCACAGCCCTCCTCCAAACAAGCCTGCAGGATAAGAAAGAGTGATAGGGAATTGGGCAACTTATCCATCTTTGTATATGTGAGTGGAGTGCCTACCTTGTCCCAAGGGATCATCCTTGTTTACCTGTTGCAAGGATCTGGCATTCCTGTGCAACACAGTCTGCATGCTCAGGGAGGGGCAGATGGGGTTATGGCCTTTTGAGATGGGCTTTCTCTTTAATTAGAAATTAATTTTGTCCTCTCTATGATGTCCTGCTTCATGCCAGCATGTGAAGCTAGACAAAATGTGGGGCTTGTAGGGAGAGGCTGCATCAGTCCTGAAGAAAACATGTATAGCTTGAAAAAACCAGACAACCTCTCCTGTGTGTTACATTGACTACTGACACAGAAGATTCTGGGGATAATGTGCACTCTAACACCCTCACACAGAGCTTTCACATGAGCTTGGATAGTTTTTTCCACATTATCCCCATTTCACATTCAGAAAAATGAAGCCTGGGGTAAGGGATGAACTTGCTGAAGTTCACCTGGCAAAGCACGGGGTATAGAATACGATTTGTGTACTGCCTGGTCTCTACAGCCAAGGCAAACATATTCATGTACATTTAAAGAGAAAGGATCCTGTGAGCAGACTTGGAGCTATGGACTTTTCTTAAACACACACTCAAAGAAGAAATCATTTTCGGAGAGGAAACTATGCACCTGGAAAGCGTACTGAGTTTTAATGGATATTAATGTCTTGCAAAAACAAAACAAAGCCTGAACTTAATAATTTGCTTAAAAAATAAAGATTTTTTTTTTTTTAGTATTAAACAAGAATTAAGTTGTCTGGCACATGTTTGATACTCCTCAGCTGAAGTGCTTTGAATCTGATGCACAGACAACAAATCACAGAATGCACAGCATAGTGCAGTGGGTGGAGGGGTGAAGGGACAGGGGCTAAAGGTGAGCACACAAATTGTGCTGTGCCAGAACATCACCAGCACTGGCTCCCAAATGAAAGCTGAAAGACCCAGGTACCAGAAGGCAGATGGAAAAAACGGGAATGCAGTCCCATCTGTGGATACTGTTTCTTTTCATGGTTCTCACCGCCTGACCTCTTTTTCCCATCAGTTCCTCAGTGAGGAGATCAAGGTGAATTACTCTGGATGGTTGAGTCTCGACAGAGCAAACACAGCTGCTGGCAGGAAGCTCTGCTTGGAGAAACAACATGGAGAAAGCAGGAGGTGAAGGCTTTTATAAGCCAGCCCCACTAATGGCACTTCTCCTTTTCACTCTCCAAGGCTTAGTTCCTGTCCCACTGCAGTCAATGATAATTTCCCTCTCGACTTCAGTAGGAGGATTGAGCTTCTGGAGGGCAATGGCTCCTGACCCGGTTTCTCCTCCTGTTATGTTAGGCACTGAGCCTGAACAGCTTCTCTTCTGCAGTCCTAAGTGTAGCTGACTTGTATTCCCTTCAGAACAATCTTCCCAGCCCTGCTTTGTCTTCCCCATCAGCAGGTTCAGGCAAAGAGGCAGCTTGCACTAGGCTGTGGCATTGCCAAGGTGAAAGGAATCTGCTCTGCCCCAAGAGCAGGTTTGGGGCAGAGCCTCAGACTCAGTCTGTGGTGGAGGTGGAAGACCCCTCTAGGAAAGAATTTCTGTGCCTTTAATGAGAACATGGGTGCAGTCCTATACATGTAACCAGCCAGAGTGTACCTCAGTTTTGTTCAAGTCTCCCATGTTTGTCCCAGCACTTGAGTTATACGCATATTTTGCTATGCACATAATGAATAGCTCGGCCAGCAAAAGATAGGAAGGGTAAATGATGTTATGTTTACCTTAGCTCATGGGGATGTCTTAGTGGTTTAACCTTCAAATGTGGTGTGCCTAACTTTTCTCTAACCACAGGTCCAAGTCCCAGCTGGGCTGACTCAGCCTTTATCTTCCTCAAGATAAATTCAACCCCATTCACTTCACAGTGGGTGGGTGTTTCAGATGAAGCTTTAAAAATGAGAGTTTTGTCTGGTCTGGATGGACCCTAATGATCCCTTAACACTTTCCATGAGAAAAACATTGGTTGTGGGCCAGAAATCCCATTCTTTGCTGCAGCAGCATAGTGGGAGCATGAAGAGAAGGTTCCATGAAGCTTGGAGTGGAAAGACACTGATGTGGTGGTGAAGCAAGCACGGTGAAGCTGTAAGCCAGGATTACTGTACCCCATGGGCACACTTGGTATGCCCTAAAAGGGCTGGGATTTGAGGTTTCTAGCTGGCTAGAAGGTCTTGTACAGCCCACTGAAGTAGAATTAGGTTGCAAGTGCTTTTCCCTCCCTAGGAGATTTAATCCTACTGTCAAATAGGAAGCAAAAGCATTCAAATAGCTGCATGAGAAGCAGAAACCGAGGTGTGGCAGGTCAGTTATAGGGCACTTGCACAGGGATGTAAAAGGCTGATTTGTCAGAGCACCCTCTGAGTATATGAGGAAGTATAAGGATGTTCATTGCTCTGTGAGTGGCTCCAGATAAAAATTCCATCATGTTCCTAAGAAGCTTTTCCAATGACAAATGTCTGCTAAAATCAGCGTACTCCTGCAAAATTCTTCTTTAGGCAATTCACCATTTTCTAAAAAAAAAACCCAACAAAAAACCAAACAAAAACCAAACAAAAACCAACCAACCAGCCAAAAAAAAAAAAAAAACAAAACAAAAAAAAACAACCAAAAAAACCCAAAAAGCCCCAAACAAACAAACAAAAAACCCAAACTCAAATTAGCTATACCTTTCTGACGGGATAATCACAGAAATCCTGTAATTAGCACAGCATTAGGTTCCTTTTATCAGCTGCAAAGGGAGCAGTCCTTATCCATATGTGACAGGCTCAGGGGAGTGGGTTAAACAAAGAAAAAAAAATTCAGCACGATTTCGCCAGAGCCTAAATGATTATTTAAATCAGTCAAAAAGAAAACAGGTTTTCAATTGCATTTCCCCTCAGTTCATCCTTCAAGGCTTAAATGCCTCTGTCCTTCCAGGGCTAGAGGCATCATGATAGCACAAGAGAGGATAATGGCTTTGTATTTCTGTCCAAAGCGGAAGGAATGGAAAGACCATGAAAGATGACCAGTCTGCCTGAGATCTCTATCCATTTTGCAGGCACAGGTGGTTTGATTTAACATTTGAAATGTTGGATCCTGAAGCAGACCAAAAGTAACTTCCAACCCCTAGGGAGGAGCCCATAATTAGTACAAAGAATGGACAGTGCTGGCAGGTCATACAGAGCTGCATTTCCAGAAGAAGGCATTTGTTAGTGTAGTCAGCACACTTTTGATAAGGCAAGCACATCTCAAGCATTCAGGCTTAAATAAACATGCTGATTAATGTCCTGGAGGTGGAACATAACTTTCCTCTGAACTGAATCTCTGAAAGTGTTTTCCATTCTAGCAGACAGATCTATGCAAAACATTGTAAAATAAGACACCACGAAAATGTTGGAGATGGTTTGGATGGACTGCAATAAAAGCTTAAAATTAATAGTGTTATCCAATCAATGTCAGGGAATTTTCTCCTTGGCTTCTTCACTATGTGGCCTATTACATGTGTGACTCAAACAAGGTTTTTTTCATCTCTCCTGGTATGGTGAGGGGATTGTAGAGTATTACTGAAATGTGAAGTGCTTTGAGAGTGTGCACCAAAGTGCTACAGAAGCGCTAACTGGTATTATCAGCTGTGAATAGATATGCTTATTATCAGCAGACACTCTTCAACAGTCTTGCTCTACTGTGCAACTGCAGCCAGCAGTGATCTCATTTTACACTAGCAGCCAAAGAAATAGGTTGGGTTCTTTAATATTAAAATGCATTAGGGGTTAGTAAGTAACAGCCTAACATTTCTTTTTAATTTAGAAGGGACATGGCTCAGTACACGGCTGAGTAAATTTATAAACACGCAGCATTACTAGGTTCTGTTGGCCAAGTCTATTTTATACTCTAAAGAGCTTAGTAATATAAATATTTTAATTTAGAAAATGCTCCTTCAGATAAAAGAGGAGAATTAAACCAGTAAACTTTTTCACACTCCAGGGCCCAACTGAGCCATTCATGTGCTCACCTGTGCTGTGAGAGCTGGCAGAAATCTGGCACAACTTTCCGATGGCTGCGTTCCTCTCACCCGTGTCTGGAGTAACAACTCTAAGACTAACATATCCCAGATGGGATTGCAAATAGAGGGATATGTAAATATGCATAAAAAAGCATAGGGCTTGGAAGGCTTGGCTTAATCAAAGGAACAGGGTGAGGAGAAAGGGGAATGCTGGCAGCAGTATTCATCTCAGCTCACTGCTGAAAATCCCCTTTTTGTGCAGACTTCACACCTGTAACAGCTGGCAGAGTATCTTCAGATCAGGCAACCTGTGCTCCTTTAACAGAAAGACCTCCTCACGTTATGCTATTGGAAACCCTGTGTACAGAGGAACATCAGTCCCTGGAGCTCTTGATGCTTCAGTAAAAGCCTACAGCAACAGAAAAAAAAAACCCCTAAATTTTATTAGTAGCTCTAAAGAGAGACAGAGATGAATAAAAACCCAGGAACTGAATCCCCCTCAAGCTTCAGGATATTTGAAATTCAAAATGGAATGTTGCAGTTTGGACCTTTCTCTTGTTTTGAGCTCTTCAGCAGCTTCTTGCTGTACAAGGATCATAAAAAGGAACCTCCCATGGTGTGCTGTCCCTGTAACTTTAGTCAGAGATGAAAACAAAATTTTTGAGAGGTCACAATTATCTGTAAAGGAGCTGAGCAGTGAGCACAACACTTCTCTTAAAAGCATGTGACTTGAGCCATGCAATAACCGCCACAGAATGTTTCAAACTTTGAATCATAGGAATTGCCATATTATTTGACCTTATATGCTGTCTCCCAGGAAAGCCAGATTTTAAAACAAAGCAGGTAAAAGAGAAAAAAAAGCCCAAACTGATGCAAGTACTTTGAGAAATTGAACAAAATCAGATACACTGAGGAGTCTTCAAGACATAAACTGATATAAAAAGATATTTTCCTGAAAACGTGTTCCTAGAGAGCAATGGTGGCTTCTAAGCCAACAGAAGGCTTCCTGAAATGGATACATTTCCCTTGGAGCAATCCTATAACTTGTAATGCACATTTTGCCTTCATCCTGCAACACAAGACACT
Source organism: Urocynchramus pylzowi (assembly GCA_013397555.1). Classification (NCBI taxonomy): domain Eukaryota; kingdom Metazoa; phylum Chordata; class Aves; order Passeriformes; family Fringillidae; genus Urocynchramus; species Urocynchramus pylzowi. The sequence goes on along the minus strand of VZRH01006721.1, from coordinate 418,285 downwards.
TAAACCTTGTTCTCATTTACTCTGGAAGCATTTTCAATTGATAGGGAAAAAAAAGCCAGCCTAGATGTGCTTCTTTACAGCAGGGAGAGCTCTGGTCTATCAAGGTCAGCCAAGTTTAAAATCCTGTGCAAATAGATATAATGTAATTGATGTCACAATGCTAAAGAGCAGATTTTCAGTTTGCCTTAATCACCATACCTCTGTGGACTCAATGTTACAGTCTTTCTCCAGTGTCCTTCCAATGGATTATATGGAGCTGTTCAGAGCTCTTTTGCACAGTCAGACAAGGGTTCTGTCCTGGCTGTGGACAGGCAAACTGAGGCAAAAACTGGTGGGGTAGGAGGTTTAGAATTGATTGCATTGATGGCCAATGGGTAGAAAGCCAGAGAAGCTGGCTGGATTACTAACTTTTGGTCTTCATAATACTGGGCAATATTAATAAAAAGAAAAACAGCAGCAAGCCTGGCTTAGATGAAGAGTTATTGATTTGGTCCCAGAGCATATTTAAATATTTTACTGCACAGATGGAGCCCCTATGACTTTCCTTCATCCCATAAAGGCCCTGTTTTACAAGGATGCTTGCTGGCCCTGGGGAGGGCTGGATCCAGTTTCCTCTCCATTTATGTATGTTTGTTGTGGGGAGGGTTGGGCTCAGGTAAGGAGAATCGATTACTCATGTGCAGGACAGAGAAGCTTTTCCTCCTGCAGGGCCAAGATTGCTGCCTTTGCTCTTCTCCCACCTACCACCATCAGGGCATGGATGACCAAGGGGCATTTGCCTGGCTGCAGATCTCCCTCCCACCTGTGTGATGCCAGCTCTACCCATGGGGAACCCACTGCCACCTTCCAGAGTGGAAAGGGTTTAAAAACAGACAGGTTAAAATCTCTATGCCCAAAAGTCAGCCCTCCTGGGCATTTTTATTTCTGCCCTGCCTGAAGGAAGGGCAGGAGATTGCAGGGGAAGTTATCATCCTATTTATTTTAAGGTTTTCCTAATAGTAATTTTTCAGTCTTATGGAATCTGACAGGTCTGCTAAAAAGCATAGTGCAAAAGATATGCCTCTCTTTCCTACACCAAAGAAACACCTCAGGTTTTCAGAAGCATCTTTCTTCTGTTATGTGTTACTTGTTTGCACATTTCTTGCATATTATCTTGCAGGATCTTGATCTCATGACTACATACATTCCATGCTAATTTAATCCATTTTGTCTCCTTGAACATTACCACCCTTTTATGGAGTCTGGGATCTACCCTGCTCAGCATGCAATGCAACAAAGAACAAAACCCAAAACCCTCATTTTTTTTTGTTTGTTTGTTTTGGTTGGTTTTTGGGTTTTTTTTGTGTGTGTGTGTATGGGTGTTTGCTTGTTTGTTTTGTTTCGATGTTTTGTTAGAAAAGAGAATTTTTGAAATTATTTGCATGAAAGAAGAGCTCAGAGCCTGAATGGATGGGTTTCACAGACAGAGCAGGACACACGGGGAGTGATAAGCTCTAGCTGGCTTGCATAAGCCGGTGAATTTGGAAAGCTCTCCCCCAGCTTCTAGATAAGAGATTTCCTCTTAAAGGCAGTGACAAACACCATCCAGACTAATTGTGGCTCTTTGCTTAGCAGCACATCACTTACAGTGACAAGCAGCAGACAGGAACTCTTCCAGCAGGCATCACTGCTGAACACACAGCATGTCTCATGACCTGCAGGGAATGCAGAGTCTGGACATAAATCATTAAATAAATAACAAACCCCCAAACCATTAAAGGATTTCAAAAACCCACAAACCAAAAAAAAAAAAAAAAACCACCCCAAAAAAATCTTTATGATTTACCTGATTTGTAAAAGTAGAATTTCTGCGGCTCAGTTGCCCCATAACAGAAATTCTTAAACAACCAACAAGTCACTTGCTAAGAGGACAGTCCAGCAGGAACAGAAAGACAACCCATACTTAAGAAACCTCATCAAAAAAGCCATCTCAGCAGCCACCAGCAAATTCTGCTTAATGAAGATATGAACTCTTAGCCTATGTTATGCATTCCAAAGGGTAAGGATAGCTTTTCCTTACTCATTAATTTTCCTCTACTTTTTGGAAAATAAAGCAGGATGTGTATAGAAGAATAGAAGTATCTTTCTCCTGTGTTACTTGTTTGCCTATTTCTTGCATGTTACAGGATCCTGATCTCGTGGGTACATACATTCCAGGCTAACTGGATCCATTCTGTCTCCTTATGGCCCCTCTATGGAGTCTGGGATTCACCCTGTTCAGGATGCTATGCAATAAAGGACAGAAGCAGTCTAGGTATGCTTGAGCTTTCTATGCTCAGGAGACAGACCAGATTTTTCCAAGAGACTCTCACACCATTATTTCATGTGACTGTTCACTGACTGTATTTGTCAGTGAGTTCTTACTAATAAACAATACATTTTTGTTGTCTCTCCTATTCAATGTAACAAATTGTGGTGGAATATGTGGTAGAGTAGGCTTTCCACTGATAATGTTAGATGCCTAAATGTGATGTGCTGCAAGGCATGTGGGAGGAAGAAGTGGATAAACTTCCTCCACTTGTTGCCCAAGTGGGTGATGAGAAACAAGCAAGCCCATTTTACCTATGTTTAAACTTGACAGCATCACCTTAAAAAGTCTCCTTCACCTGGAGAGCAGGACAGTTAAATCCAGGCTAGCTTATTTTCATTTCAGTTCCTGAGTTATGTCCTCATTTTCACATCAATGTAGTTTCCCTTTTTTTGATGGTTGAAATCTGGGCACTGGGTCCGTATGCCCCAAGCAAAGCTCTGCCTCTGAATGTGTACAGGGTCTCTGGTAAGCAGAACCACTATGATGATTGTTCACATGCATGCAGCAAAAGCAGAGCTTATAGTTAGTGGCAGAAGAACTATTCTGAGCCCAGCATGAATCAGTGTGAACCTTCACCCACCACTGGCTGCACTTAGCCACAGCCAGGTGACATTCAGCATTTCTGAGAGCACTGAAGCTGGAGAAAGGCAGCACTGGCTTGGTGCCTTGTGGAGGCAGGAATTGTGCCGTGTGCTGAAATGGGGAACGTCACAAAACAAAACAAAACTGCTTCCCACTCAAACAGACAAGAAAAACGACAGGATTTTGAAATGCCTGGACATTCCCCACAGACTTTACCCAGAAGTATATCAAAGTTTGTTTTGGAGTAACACCTACATGTCATTGAAAAATTACTTTTCCCCCCCAGATAATTTATAGAGTATCCAGGAGTGACCTGTCATCATGATCTCTGCCTTGAAAGCAAAACAAAAGCAAACAATAAAGAGTTTTGCATGGATTTATGCTGAGATCCAACCCTTAATTAAGCTGTCCAGGAGCTGCCGAGTAGCCAGTCTGCTCTTAGGGATGGTGGCATAAATCCAGAGCAAGCCTAGAGAAGTGAAAAGTGCAAGTCCTAATGGGAGTGGGAGAGATTATTTCTAGAACTAGGAGAGAGTCCAAACGCCAAAATCCATTGGAAACCAGAGAACCTTGTTCATGGAGGGTGACAGACTCTCTGGACTCTGTCTATCCCATTTATTTGCTTGCAGCACTAACAATTTGCATTTGGAAAAGCTGCAAGCCATCTAAGCATGTATTTGCTTTCTAGTCCTGTTCCATTTGTGCAGCAGAGAGCAATCCAGCAGAGCACAGTCACCTTAACAAAGAGCAGAATTATTATGAAGAAGAGCTTTACACAATCTCCAATTGACTAGCATGAGGAAGACAAGCAACAGAGACAAAATTCAGTATAACATAAGTGCAATGGGAGAATTCCACCCCCTGATGGCCCTTCATGCTTCAAATGGCAGCATAGATTTAGGCAGAGGTACTGGCTAAGTGCAAGATGTTAGAACTAGCTTGAGAGATCTGCCTTTCAGAGTTTGCAGTCAGTTGTGTGAAGCTCTTTTCTTGTTCTGAAAAAGATGTATATGCATATCCTATATTAAGTCAAAAGTCTATTTGATTGTGGAGGAAACCTATCAGCTCTACATTTCCAGGACTCTGGTACAATATGCTGCACCCCAGACACTGAGTGTGTGTCCAACCTCACCCAACCAACAGGAGAGTCAGTACTGGTTTCCCTGGTGCCTGGGCAATGATTGATAATGCTCAGACTGTCTCACTGGGGCACCTGCAGATAACCACCTGAGATAGATCAGCACAGGAAACCATTTCCACACAGTGTGAACGTGCAGGTGGTGAGCAATGTAAGGAGCATGATTATTATCCCTTTTCTAGCTAACTGTTCTGGGCCCCCTGCATGACGTCTGCATAGTTGAAATGTCATCACTTAGCCAGATGTTGAAGTCACATCGATCTAAATCCAGCTGGATATATGGAAAGTATTGTCTATTTTGACAGGCATAAATCAAGGGGCATTTGTATGAATAAGGGATTATTACTGAATCGTGCACTTTCTATTAATAGATCCCTATTAATGCTGCAGGTGTTAGTAGTAACTGCTCTTTGAAGCATTACTTAATCAACCCCTTTGCAAATCCCCATAATCTACCTCTCATAAAAATACATGGATTATTGATTGAGAGGACCCCTGGGATCCCTAAAACGAGGTTCAGCTCAGATGCCTGCGCAGCGCAGGAGACGCACTACAGATCGCTCCCTGGAATGTCTGCCAGGTGTTTGCAGTTTCATGCATAGTGTGCCTTGGAAATAATAAAAGAGGTGGGGGTGGAGGGGAGGTCATTCCCATCCAGGAAGACCAGGCTCAAGCAGAGGAAGGAGAAGGAGGACCATTAGTAATAGCTGGAGAGGTTGAAGGTGCAGAGGTTATAGGGTGGGCTACTTTTCCCTCTCTGAGAAACTTGTAATAGTGAAAATAAAGAGCAAACAGATCTAATATATGTCAAATTGTCCTCAAAACTAACACACAGCACCCAGTCAGGTCTGCAACATGTTTGTAAAGAATACAAGCAATCAGGAGAAGCCCTTAGAAACGTGCTGGGTACAGGCAGCTAGGAAGTTAAATTAGTGTTTAAGAAACATATGAAGAGCCTTAAATTATAGATTATCTCCAATTGCCCGGTGTTGATATTTAAGGATTACATCTGCAAAGCTTAGTGCTGGTGAGAACTGAGCAGGTGAAACTAAAGCACACTCAATCTTCCTGCTTAGCAGACCCTTGGGGTTGGGATCTACTTGGCTCAGGTCTGCAGGACTTCAGGGCCATTTCTGTGGGGCTTGGGCAGAATGCAGTTGCTTAAGGGTGGGCTAAAGCCATTCTGTGTGTCTAGAGACCCAGAGAAACTTCAAGTGTGAAGAATCACGCAAAGCTTTATGCAGAGTAAAAACAAAACCAGCAAGCAACACACCCTGCAGAGCCCCCTGCTCACAACACTACCCTGCTTCCTGAGCTGCTCATGCACTGCTGCCTGGGGGGCTACTCCACAACAAACAATGAGGTTAAGAAAGTTTGAAGAGATATCCTTGAAATTGTAGTCCACCCCATTTCATGGTCACCTTTGGCAACCCATAGGCTCAGGCACAGATATTTGTCAGTTCAGTTCAGCTCCTGCATAAACTCCATCTCACCAGGCTGAGAGGAGCGGTGTCCTTGCGTCGTATTGCTGTTGGATGGAATCTCTGAATGGGGTGTTTTACAATTTCCCTGGCTGGGCCTGGTACTATAGAGTGGGAGAGAGAGAGGATCCCCACTCACCTCTCCTTTCAGGGAGGGCTGAAAAATGGGAAATGCATAAATAGGACATTAATCAATCATGTCACAGTCTTCAGAAAGTACTGGAAGGTGAAGAAATTTGCTCAACAAGGAGGAATAATGACAAAAATCAATCCTTCACAGAACTGCATGATAAAGCACTACTTTCCAAGGTGTCACCATCTGTTCTGTGTTATGGGGAATAACCTTGATGTTATTACGTTACAGGATTATTAATATAGAGTAGTGTGTTAAATCTCAACCAAATGTACCAAGCACAAGAGACACATGTAATATCACCCGTGGCTGGAACAACAAGCACAGTTCAGGAAAGTGCTTCTTTGGGGAGGCAGGACTTGTTAAAGGTGTTTAAAGGTAAGAACATCCCCAGTGGAGGTGCTGAATGGACTTGTTTTCTTAAGCTGTGGCTTCAAAGTCAAATTCTGCCACCCCAAATCTCCAGCCTTCCACAGGGAAAGGGTATTAGGGCTTGATGTCCTGTGCCTCACCAAACTGCAGCTGGTTCAGTGGACTGGTGCCACGTACATGTACTGGCCACATACAGCCCATCATGGCCTTTTTCTGTCAAGAGGACTAGCCTGAATAAACAAGTGCTTTCTACAAGGCAAGGAGCATTGCTGCTCTGCTGAGCACCTCTGCTGGGTTTCTGCACCAGAAGGGGATTGGAAAAGATGTGAAAGTGCTTCCATGCTGTACCCCAATATAATTCTTAGGAGAGTTCAACTCATCATTTATATTACAGCACACACAAAACACCCCCGTGACCAACAGAAAACAGCATGGCAGAATGCATAGTTTCATCTTAATGTTTCTGGTTTTCCTTTTCACTCCTGATGTGGGATCTTTTCCTGTTCCCTTTCCACTTTTGCCTTGAACCTTGGAAGATGAACAGCTAGGCTTTCTCAGTTAACTTTCCCAAATCATCTTGGAGCACTTGGAGGCTTTTCCCTTCACATCCTAATTAAGGGTATATCAGTGTCCCATTGGGACTGAGGCAGTTAACGAACACCATCCGGCAGGTCACTTATAAACTATTTGCCCTGAGACTGAGGGCAAACTCTGCTGAATTCCCAAGGAAAGAATCAAATGAACCTGTTAATGAGTGGAGCATTAGGAGGAAGAAAAAATAAGGCAGGATCTGAAGTCTTAAGGAAATGTAGGAAATAAAGGTTTGTTTATCTAATGGTTTTACTGGTGTCAATGCACAGGACTTGCCCTCCATTTTAAAGCAGTTGCAAACAAAATATTCAGTTGCAGATAAGCTTTGGGACTTGAATTTTACATGAGACACTTGTAAACATTCCTCAGAGATGAAGAGGAAGAGAGACATGTAGCACACTCATTCCAAATAAAATCTGGCAGCCAGGTCTCCTTATAGCCTCATTATCTGAAGCATCAAAATGAGCTTTAGTCCTACCTTAGCCTGTTTTATCTCTCTATTTAGTAAATTGGATCCTCTGCCTTTGGACTGTTTAATTGAAGGTCTTTAATGCAATTTAAAAAAATACTCAACACCATTCTAATCTGAAAAGTATCTCTTGGGACATTGCCAGCCTATAAGACATTTCTTAAGAGCCGAGTTTAGTGAAATTTTAATAGAAGATCCAGAGAAGATCTCCAGTGTTAGTTCACCTGTCTGTGAAATGACTCAAGGATCAGAAAAAAACCCACCATTGTCCTTGAAAAAAAAGAAAACAGTAAACCCTAAAATGCATCTTAAAATTCACTTGTTGTCTAAGAGCAACTAGACTGGGTTTTGTGTCTATGCCAGTGAGTGGCCTTCACTCTGAGCTGGCTTAGGATGGGGACAGTATTTTTAACTTAGAATTCCTTTATTTATAGTTCTTATAATTCTTCATTATTTGCCTTAAAGCCTGACATATAGCACAGCTACAAGCTGTACTGCAGTAACACAAAAATGGGTCCAAAACTAGAAAAAATTTGATCTGAATACAGCTGCCTGATTAATGATCTTTCAGATGAGAATGAAAAAAACATATGTTTAAAAAAACTCCCAAACCAGTCAATTTCTAAAAAGAGTTAATATTTTAGTTAAAGTATAGGAAATATCAGTGAAATATTTTATCAGAGCTTGTACTACAGGTAAAGGAAAGGATCCTACACTGTCCTAATGTTGTTTTCAGTTTATCTGCAGAAAACTTGTGACAGGACCTCCACTGGCATTCTTTGTATTGGTTAGAAGGAGACCAAAAGCACCACATACTGTTTTTTTCAAGCCTGATGCAGCAATGAGGAGGGGAGGACTCACTGTGGGCCAGAAGCTTTACAATGAGGCAGAAAGGAAGAATATAAATGAGACTTCCTCCTTTGTCTAAGTTCTTCTGACACAGAACAAGGGAAAAATTCTTAGATTGCTCACAATTATCACATGACATCACTGCTAGAAAACACATCTTGCCTTTTCTGAAGCTACAGTATGACCAATAAAACCCCTTGTTTATAATTTTTGCCAAAACTAGAACCTCCCCAGAGAAAAGGTAACAAAGAAAGGCACAGAGGTCCCTGGAATGGCTCTCTGGTTGGAAACAAGTGAGTACCTACACTGTAGGACGGCTGTTTCCGCTGATTCTGGATTGATAGCCTCTTAGAGACAGGGCATCCTGAAAGCTTTTAGTTTGGCTGTTATCCCCTCCTCCAGGTGGATGGCATTCAGGTTCTTGTGTCTGAAAAGTGTTGCTCATATCCTGCTCCTCAAAAGAGCTTCCTGCATCCTTTGTGCTGTCCATTAACAGAGGGCTGACAGACACTGGAAGTGTCTCATCACCTTTCAGCCACCCTGGGGGAGCCCTGGTGACAAAGATGGAAATATGAAACAGAGGAGGGCCATGATTGCTGTTGCCTGCTGGGCAGTGAGGAATGGGTGCAGTTCAGCAGATCAAGCAGAAGACTGTAAACCTGGAATGCTACACACAGTCATAAAGGGTTTCTGGAAGCAAAGATGGCTGGTTTCTGATTCTGGGCTTTTTGCTGTCCAGTGGGAGGTGAATTCACATGAAAGCCGGGATGGTAACCCTGCATGATGATCCCTGCTCCTAAAATATGACTCTGTGACACTGCTGATGTGCAGTCCCTTCTGTGTCCTTCAGCCACGGCAATCTCCATGATCCCAAGGCAGCTTCACTGTCAGAGCCACTTCATAGGCAACATCTTTACAAGCTGACATTTGCCTCATTTACAGGATATTTCCACTTAATTCTCTGAAGCCAAGGCCTTTCTTTTTTAGTGGGGGACACTTTAACAGGAACATTAAATTTGTCATGGATGAGGACAGCTAGCCAGCAACCATGAGAAGGGAAAACTTGATGAAAGGCAGGAAATTAGAATTTAATAAGCACAGTAATAGGTTCCTAATGTCCACTGGCTCCCCCTTCTCAAGGCCTTACCTGAAGTATAGACAGTGCAGCACTGAGGTCCCTGGATTGACTTTGGAAGAGATGAGTGATCCTCCCTGAAATCTCCAATTCTGTAGCCAAGGGATCTAAAACGTCTAGATATTTTTGGTCCCTTATCTCCTGGGCTAACCCATGCCTCTAGTTTTTGAGCCAGAATTCCATGTTCAGCTCAAACATAAGTCAACTGTCTTGACAGAGAAATCAGTAGAATTTTCTAGCCATTAATCCCAACGGAATTGCTCCATATCTTCTTACAACACTCACAGGACTATGCAAGTTGCAACACCAAGGTACAAGAATTAGCCAGCTGGCCCCCACCAAGCCTCATCTGGCTTCTTTGTCTCACAGTGACCAGACCCAGCTGCCTGGGAGGAAAACTGGTTTCTACCATAGCTGTGGTATCTACCATAAATTACCCCCCCAGATTGATATGCTACAGTGGAGGTTCAAGAGGATTTTCACTTCCTCACATTGTCCTATTCCCATTTCTGTATTTTACCCACAATTCAAAACATCAAGGGAACTTTCAAAGCAACATTCTCTATTTCACAATGTCGTGGTAAATCAAACATATGTTGACCGAAAACCTAATAAAAAAACTATGAGGAGTTTTAATCAGAAGAGTATATTGAAATGTAGATAGTAAAACTGCTGTAACTAACTGCAGATGCTAAAGAAACTATAAAGCTGCAGTCAGCATGATTTGCCACATTACTGTGTTAGAGCAAAGACTGACTATAGTTTTACTATTCAACTTAATAAACTGGCGTTTTTTATTATATAATGCACCAAGTTGCTGTAGTTTTACTACAGTAAATACAATTCAACCGTAGTTTAAAGAGAGATGCTGTTTTCATTTGCTTTTTTTAATACACACAGTAAAGCAGGGAGAAGTGCTTTTGTAACACTTCTTCTGTGCCTTTAATTTACTTTTCCCTTAACTTAGTGTTTGAATATGTGATTTCTGTTTTCAACTATTTTGCAGTTTGAGCTTTCCTTTAAATAGGAAGTGTCTTCAGTGTTTTTTCCAAATACAAGACTTTGATATTTGAGACAGAGAAGAGTGACAACATTTGGATACCACTTTCAGACAGATATGATGGTTTCTGCATTTGAAATACAAAGTATTTTGCACAATTCTCATTCTGAAGTTTCTGTATGAGAAGTACATATTGCTGGGTAGTGGTCATTTGGTCCATACTGGAAATCAGTATACTTAGAGACAGAAGGATGTCCTGTAAGAGATGTCTGGTTTTCCTTATGGTGTTATATTTGTACACTCAGCTTAGCTCTTTCCCTCTGTGCTTGCTTTCTTTCCTTTCCACCCACCCAGAGAGCAGCAGTGTGATATTCTCTGAGAATTATGTGCTGGTGCCAGACTGACAGTCATAGAAACCACAGAAACAGAAAAATATGCAGATCTTACTTTCCTACTCCCAGAGGCTAGGATGACACAGCTCCAGCATGGATGGGGAGAAAGCATGTTAATNAAAAAAAAAAAAATCACATTAATCATCAAACTAATGCCAACTGACAGTGATTTTCTCCATGTGTCATTGTTAATTGTATTCTCACTGCTTTACATGTGAATATAGATCTCAGTAGTCAGGCCCTGCAGCCAAGGAATATTACAATAAAACCCAGGCCTGTGACACTCATTCAGGCTGGTGCATTAAGGCAAGCATTTAAAGGATTCACTGAAGTTAAGTATCACATGTTGGGTCTCCCTATTCTCCAGTAGCAATTCACACAGTAGCCTGTGGTCCAGGAGCACCAGAGACACCACACACCCCTCATCCTGCCACAGGACATGCCCTCTGCAGCATGGGAGATAGTCTGCTTGAGTTTCTTACTTAAACAATCACAACTTGGCAAGGAATCCTGGCACAAACACCAGAAATCCAAGTGTGTCCTTAATTCCTTGTGCACTGCTCCAAAGGCATTTGGATAAAAGTTGAGGGTTGACTTGCCTTTTTTCCTCACTATTTCTTCCTAAAGCTGTCACTGCCAAATTTTATCCAAAAAATAAATTTGATATGCATCCCATTTTTTGACTGCTTTTTTTTTTTTTTTTTTTTTTTTTTTTTTTTTTAAAAAAAAAAAGAGAGAGAAAAAAAAGCAGCAGATNACAAGTGAGAGCTATTTGCTCTTTTTAAATTTTACTTGATGTCATTTACTGCCAGTGCAGTGCATGGCCAGAGGAAACTGAGCTGACTTTGTTTTGAACAAAGACAGTTGACCTGAGCAGTCAATGCCATTATAGGAAAGCTCTGGTCCAAACCCTATGTCTGCCACTGAAACCAGCTCTATCACTGACCAAATGAGAGCAAAGAACTCAAAGCTCAGAAAAGTTTTGAGTGCAGGCAATTTCAAAGCCAAATATCAAGCTCCTGCAAAAAAAAGGAAGATAAAGCCATTCCCCTGACTCCTTTCAGCTGAAATGCTTGGGGGAAATTAAGCTTCGGACCAAAATCTATGAATTTAACTTTGCATCTTGCATGTCAACTGTGATACTTCACCTTCACATCTTCTCCACTATAAGCAAATGAATCCTTTGGCCTTGGGTGTCAGAGCATCAAGTCAGGTTCACTACTGAGAAGCACATACCACCAGAAGCAGAAGCAAAATAAGCATGGCAGAGCCACTAATTAGCCATATTCTGTCCATCTTTGTCATTTTTGCTTCCTTCCTCAGTTATCCTCCCCTTAACAGCACAGAGAAAACTGGCAGCTATTTTAGGTGTCCCACTGTTATCACTGAGATGCAATCCCTGCTAAACCAACTATTTCCAATGCATTGCCAAGTAAACCCTAGGCTGACCTTTGACTTCATCTTCTGAAATATGACCATAAAAATAATGAGCCTGTAAACTGCTTTTGGCAATTATGCTGCTGCTGGAATGAAAGGACGTTGTCATTAGCATGCAGCTTATGAACCCCAGCTTGCTGGTCCTGGCAGGCAGCCAGCCTGGGAAACTGAGCCGGCCTTAAAGCTGACACAGGTTCAATGGGATAATTAGGCAGCCTTTTTGCTTGAGTTTGTTGATATAAATGTGGTAGAGATTAGCCTTTTCCCCCTCAGCTCTGGGTAATGGTCAGGGCTAACAGGTGTCAGGCTAATGGTGGTGCGGGAAATTAATACTTGGTTTCCTGGTACCTTCCTTTGTTGTTTTTCCTCACAGAGGAATTCCCCCAAATCTTCTAGCACTTTGCAAGAACCTTCCCTCCCTCTCTCCTTTCCCCTTCTTATTTATCTTTGCCCAAAATATTTTATCAAGAAGAGCACGCCATTGAGTCACATACAAAAAAGCTGGGAAGTGCTGACTGGAAAATAAATTACCATCAATCACATCAGTCAATCAGCCTTCCATTTATCAGGTTAAGGAATAAAACTTAAATTTTCAAGCAGATCTTTTTTTGAAGTTCATGGGAAATCTCCGGGGAAATGAGCCAAAGCAGAATAAAGGACACCCAAAACGTCACACAGCTCTGAACAAACTACAGTACCACTTATAAAAGCGTTTGGGTCACTTAAACATCTGGTTATCTTAAGCAACTTGGAACAGGGTTCTTGGCACTCAGTAGGAATTGAAAATGCCAGATCACCTAACAGCTCTCTGTAAGTCCTTAAAGCAGAGTCTATCTGTGCTTTATGTCAAAGTAAGTGAGACAGCGAGAGAAATGGTGAGTATGCCTCTGCACATGCTGTAGCCAGCCAATAGCCCACGCAGAAAGCAAGCTTTCATACTCATTTTACTCATGCACACCGCCTTTTATCTTGAGGGTTGCCAAAGCACTGCAAAGGGACAGTGAGGCCCTATACCAAAATCACTTTGCCCATCCCCAAAATGGAGCTACTTCTGGGGAGAGACCTGCTAACTTGTGCATCAAACACAAATGGCAGCTTAGATGGGAGAGGTAAAAGACATATTAATGGATGTTTTCCTGGTAACATGCCATTGTTTATGCAGGACATGGTGGTAGGTAGCCTTTCAATTAAAAGAAAAAACAGCAGGGAGGACAAAACCCCCATTCTGTTAAGACATGGCAGAGACCCACCAGCAGCACCATCTGCTGAACCCCATGGTGGTCTCAGTAATTGTGCAGGCTTTCCCTTCCCTTCTTTCCCTCTGCTTTTTCTTTCTTTTCCCCCATTAGTATTCCCTTTTCCCAAGACCTACAACCCATGTCTTCCCAGTTTCCCAGCCTGTCATTAGCTCCACACTCTGCGCCTACTTTCTGGAATACACAAACCACTTGATTCCTGCTTCCCTTCTCATCACAGCAGCCTGATTCTCTCCTGACCATGCTGTACCTCATCACTACTCTGCTTCAAGGTGCAGCTGGCCCATGAGTCCACTCTTTGGCATAAAGGCCATACTTTTTTCCCTGCTTCCCACGGGATACTGCAGAGACACCATCCCTTTCAGCCCCTTCCTTTGGCAAAGGAGTTTGCCTTCCCAGTGCTGCTGGCCCCTCTGATTTGCCAGAGGCACAGAAGTAGATATCTAAACTGGGAAGGATGAGGATTGTTGTAGTCCAGCTTCAGTCCTGCTCACCTGCAGAAAAGAGGTGCTCATGCTTTACAAAGCCTCTCAACAATACAAAGTGAAAAGAGTCACAAGAATGAGGTTGTATCTCCACTTTCATTAAAAGCATTTCTTAAAAACCTACTGGGTTTAGCTTGGGCCACTGGTACAGCCATGAAACCATGGAACTCAGCCCAGGCCACGTATTTCCCAGCTTTTCAGGCCCATACACAGCATATCATGGGCTGTGCCCTGCCCAGACCACTAGCCTGCAAGTCTGACATGCCCATATCCATCTGCAATGTGGTCACATTTTAAACCCACCTTTACCATAAGGACTACAAAGAAGTCAATGTATGGGGCATAGGAAAGAAGAAGCTAAGAGATATTTTGCTGTTCTGCCTTCCCCCAAGACCTCTGTGAAGAAAAGAGAGCTAATACAAGCCCCTCCTTCCATAGTTGAAAGTGAAGATCCACTGGTTGGAATTTGGGGGTTGGCAAAACTTTCAGTGGAAGATAAACTGTAAGCTCTTAATGATGTGAATAAGTTCCTTGGAATGTATTACAGTGGGAAATTCTCCATTTGTTGGAGTCTCTAACTGAAGAGCAAATGCATTTCCAATTTGAAATTTCTGATTGAACACAATTTGTTGGGCTAAAGGCCAGAATCACTGCTCAAAATCTCTGGCTTTTGTAATAAAATGGATCAGACTAGGTAATCACAAGGGTTTACTGCAACCTAAAAATATTTTAATCTATCTATTCCAGAAAACTGAAGTGAAATTATATTGTGCTTGCCAAGTCCTGTTGCATGCAAGAGGTATATTTGAGTTTGTGTACCATAGCAATATTTGAGTTTCCTCAGCTTTGGGCTCACCACTGGAATAAGAAACACTGAAGAAGAAAAAAAAAAAGTAATACTCAACCTCCCTTTGTCAAATTGTCAAAGACTGCAAAATAGAGGCAGCACTCATTTTACAGAGATTATGATAGACCCTTCCCTTAGCTTTTCTTACTGTGAGTAGCCCAATAATGAATTTACCACGAAAGTCAAATGGAGAAGGGTGATACTTCATCCTGATGAAGTCTGACACCAAGAGAAGAGGATACAGCCTGCCCTACAATGGTAAAACCACTGAAAAATCCCATCCCAAAAACCACACATAGCAAGTAAACAACATTCATTCCATCAGCAACTTTGATTAAACTAAAATCCCTGCAAAACACAGCTTATGATTTTTCTATTTGTGGAGTAGTTCAAAGTTTTTAAGGCACAAACCTAATTTATTGACAAAGAAGAATGTAATGCCAAAACTTCTGAAAGACAAACATCTCCTTCAGATTGCCTGTGGTCAAAGTAGTGCCCCAGAATCCAGAGTAGCTGTTTTAATGCCTGGGTTGGTCCAAACTAGCCCTGGTTTTGATTGGGAAGGCACAAGTAGGGCTCTGCAAGATCTAAGACAGCAAAAGGTGTAAGAGGAAATGAGCAAGGGAAACACCTTTGCCAAAGGACACCCAGAAAGTCTAGGGACAATGGGACGATACTTTGAAACAGAAAAGTGACAGAGCAAATAGGACTAAGGAGATTTAGTGCTGATTCCTAGAGGATGCCAGCAGAAGATCATAGGCAGGGTAACATTTGCAGCATCAAAGCAGTAAGTGGATGAATTAAGGTGGTAGCCTGGCAATAGCACAGCCATGATTTAACAGCAGGCTGCAGCACAGAGGATCCTGACAAGCTGCCAGCACTGCAGGTGCAGGCTCAGAGTTAGCACCATGACTTTAATTCACATGTAATCAAAGTCTTCCCATAAGAGAAATATCTCTTGCCCCACTCACAGAGTATTATTCATGTACTGAACATGAATCCTTTGCTTAAATTAGTGTCCTGGTCTGAAGGAGCCCTAATTGGAATTGTTACCTTCTATAAGTTCTTGAGTACTTAATACTTAGCATATAATTTTAAAAGTCAGTACCAACAGAGAGACAGAAGCAAATGCAAAGAAACCACTTGCAGACACAACCAAGTGTCTCCAAAAAATAAAGAGGGGAGAGGAGAGAAAACAGCCAAAAACCTCAAATAAAGAATTAAACTGTCATTTCTAGCGACAAAAGATGAAAAAGGAAAAAAAAAAAAACAAAAAAAAAACCAACACTAGGTCATAATTAAAAAGTGGATTCCAGGGAGGGAAAATAAATGCATTCAGGCCCAAAATTCAAAACACTGAAATCTGGAATCTGAAGATGGTAGAGGTCAAAGAGGATTTAGGTCTTGCCCTGGAAAAGTTTGTGGTTACAGACAGAAAAAAAGAGAAAAAAAAAGGTGAATGTTTGCTGTTTCTTCTAAAACAGAGTATTTAAGAGATCTTTCAGAAGCAGGGTAGTGGGAAGTGTGGGATAGGATTTCACAGCTTTTGGCAGCTGTCTTCTGCCTTCTTTCCCCATGCACAGTGAGAACAGATTTCTTTCTAAAAGTACTGGCTAATTCCACAGGGAACAAGGAAGCCTAAGGAGCAAAACCCTGTTGAACTCCCATTTGCACCAGTTCCGCACCGAGGTACGTTCAGCTGACTTCACTGGCATCAGACCTCATCTGTACTGATCTAAAAAAACAGAACAAAACAACACACCAAAAAAACAGCCTTGCAAAATCTTTGCAAAAGGTAAGCTGATCTAATGATTGGGGATTTTTGTTTCTCAGTGTGCAAGACGAGGCAATCACTTGAGTAAGAATCCAAGGCATCTTCCAAGTCCTTATATCTCATAAAAACTGCCTCCCTCTGAGCCACTACACAATCTGGTTTTTCCCTGCAGTAGAAAAAGTGCTTTTCCTTGCTTCACAGAAATCTCCCTTCAGCAGACTCAAGAGAATAGTCCACAAGTAAGGAAGGGTTAAAAATATTCCCAGATGAGCTTTCTTGTGGATAGCAGCTGAGAAAAATCTATTACAGGATCCTGAATACAGGATACACAACATCAGTAAATTAACCATCCCACACAGAATTCAAAGGCCTTTCCATGTTCACATCAATTGGGTAAACACAAAGGCTTAAGAAAAGAGCAATAATTGCTGCTAGGATTGAGGTGGGATTAATGATGACTAATGCACTTGTTATGGAGCATTCTTCAATTAATTCCCCTGGGAGGCAGTGAATCTTGTTATCTAATCTTGCACACACATCCCTAACCTGCACTTATTTTCCACAAGTATGTTAGGCACTTTCTGTGTCTAGAGGAAGCCAAAACATGTATGGTTTTCTGGCAGAAAGGCAGCTAAGGTATTTCCCTCAGAGGATGACAGGCATTCTAGGAGGTGAGAAGGAAATTCAAATATAGCTATACTGAACAAACAAGTCCAGAAGTCTGAAATGGAGTGGATTTAGAATAGGTCATCTCACAGTCACATCAAGAGAGGAAGAGGTGCTTTCTACCTGGAAGGAAAGCTGAGAGAGCAGATTTTCAGCTATTATTTTTCAGGAATAAAGACTAATAGTACTTTCAATAAAATATTCCAACAATGGTTTATGGTTTACATTGTGATCACAAAAGGAAAAAAAATATATGGTTATCATAATTCTTTGAGAGGAAAGCACTGTTCAGGCAGAATATTCTCTGAAGAGATCTTGGAAATTGTTACAGTTCATTTGATAATATATTGCCTAATAATAGTTTCCTCTTCCCTTATGCTCCCTTCAGTTGAAGTGATTCATGATGAATTCATACTACATGATGAAGTCATCCAACAATCTCTAAATAATAGTCAAACATGTTAGTACTGTTTATTGTTCTGGCTCAAGTGCAAGAAGGACCTAATAACATAAATAATAAATATGTCAATATTTCATAAGTACTGTTCTCTGAAGAAAAAGATATATATATAGGTGAAAAATATTGAATCCAGAAGGGGAAAAGGCTGTAAATAATAAAACATCAGAGATAAAAAATTTGTATTGTGGAGAAATTACTATTTATTGCAGCTGCATGTAGTGACATTTGAAAGGTAATATATATAGCTTTAGGCATATAGTCTTTATCTTGTATCAGATTTTAGTCAAACAAGACCAGGAAACTCACTGAATGCTGTTACCATTTGAGCAGGTAATGACAGGTTTGATCAGATCTGGGCAAATCAAATACAAATGTCACATAATTGGTGAAAAATTATTACCACTGCTTACATTATGGATAAAGTGCAGCTGTTTAAAATGGAATGGATTCTAAGGCCATACATGCATATTACCCAAGAGCCAGAATAGTTATTAGCTCTGATTTTGTTTGTTCCTGATGTTTTGCTTGTTCCTGTGAGCAGGATTTTGGTTAGCTGGAAAATATCTACCCTGTAAATTTGTCCTTGCAGAAGTCCATCTGTAAAATGTTTGTGATCTATAGTTCTAGTTCAGAGTCCCCCCCTAAAGAAATATCAAATTGCCTTGATGCTGGCCGGTGCTGAACACCAGGAAGGCGGAAAGAGTGGCATGTCACATGTTACCAGACTTCAGACTTCAGTCATTAGGCTGTGACATTTAGGCCACCCTTGCTTGTGTTTAGAGAGCCAGGGAAACCTCCACCATATTTCTCCCCTCCTTCTTCAGTGAGCTGCCAAGGCAGAGAGTCAAGAGGGATGAAAGCAGCCTTGGAGCCTAGGCATCCAGCCACGTTTCATCCTATACAAGCATTTGGGATCCTGCTCTTACCCACATTAGCTTCACAGAGCTTCTGCTCCAGATCTATGCTCAAACTGCTCCTAACATTTGGAACAGGCAGTGCTTCAGACTGGCACTCTTTTCCTGCTGGCTTTTGCTTTATTAATAACAATAATCATACACTCAAGCATAAGTAGAATATCTGTGAATGTGACAGAGACTTATCCTAGACTTTAAGGATAAGAAAGTTTATAAAAACAGCACATACAGCCAGGAAAAACATGAATTCCAAATGCCCTCAAAAATATAAAAGAACCACAGAGGCAAATTCAGTTTCCATTTTTTTTTTGCAGTACAGCACAAAATAAAGAGGGACCCCTCCCTTGCTTTCTTCATTAAAATCAGTCAAAACCTGTGCTTAAAAGACCCTGAGTATTTAATGCAGAAATGAGATACTCATTAAGTGTTTGTTCTTTAAAAACGCTCACTCTGTAAAGGGAATTCAATCTGGTTCTCTTTAGATCCCTATTTTAGGATATCCCCCTTTAAAGGGCCTTACGGTGGGTTTCTCATAAGCAACCTCTTAACCATTTCAGCTTGCTGAAAGTATAATGTGGAAAAAAAGTGCATTTATTTGAAAAACAAATCTTGAAAGTTCAGCCATTAGCTTCAACACCAATAAAATCTTCTGGTTCAGTCTGGAGTCTCTCAGGGGTAAATGTACAGGTGCTAAGTGCTGAGCAGCTGCAGCAAGTGATGAATTTAGGGAATGGTATGAAGTTTAAAAAACAAGATGACCAAATGAGATACATTTTACAATCAAAGCCCAAGCTTATGTTAAAAATTAGAATGCCTTTATAGATGCTTTTGTTTTTCCCCTGAGCCTTCTAAAATCAGTATGGCAGCTAATGCAGAGCTAACAGTCAAAGTATTGAGTATTTCTGGCAAGTTCTGGCTCAGTGAAAACCTGAAGCAGAAAACATTTGTGGATTATTATTATTAATGTGTGTGGTAAAAAGAAAGGAACAAGATTAATGTTCATACCATACTCATTTACATAAAAGTCTCTTCATCCTACTCCAACAGCTCTAAGAAACTACACAGTAAGTGTGAAGAAAATTTGCACTTTTTCCTAACAGCTCCCTTTTTGGCTCCTTTGATAGTGAAGTAGAAAGAAGTAAGGCTAAACACAGAGAGGAAGGTTTGGGTCCATTCTTGGGTTGGTAGTACCTGTTCTAAAGCTGGACAGTAAAGTTAAAAGCACAAAGTCATATCTTATGATATTAGAGACTTTACAGATATTACCATGGTCTTAACTTGTGAGACTATAAATAATACCAGATCTCCAATTCCTGTTCTTTTCCGAATATTTTTTCCTCTGATCCTTCCCATTTTTTCATCTCTGCTCCTTTATTTGTTGTCTACAATTCTTTTCCCTATGAAATCTGACAGCCACCAGAGACACAAAACAGAGCTCCTATTTCTGCTTTTCTGCAGGCCTCTACCAAAGGTATGAAAAAGGCTTCACAAGCACTAGGTCCCTCTCTCTGCTCTGTGGGAACGCAAATAATGTTGGGGTTTTGAGTATACACAGCATTGGGTTTTTAAAACAGTGACTTCCATGAGCATGGAAGGTCATTCCAGCACAGGAACTCCAATCAAACCACCGTGCCATGTTCCAAAGAGGTGCATTGATAGGGAGTTCCAGCAGACACAAAGGCTTTCAAATCCCTTGTCTCTATTCTCTTGTCTCCCAGTGTTCCTGAAGAATATCAGCACTGGAAACAAAACCATCCTACCCTTGTTTTGAGAAACAGCCTTTTGGAACATTTCCTTTAACAGGACCTGTAGAACCCAACTGAGCATCCAGTTTCACTGGCAAGGAGAAAAAAAACATCTTCTATTCCCTGATCTTCTTTGCAGTCACTGGATCCCTTCACCACGAGATACTTGTAGCTGCTAACTGAGGGAGGAGAGCCCAGATCCCCAATAAAGTCTGCATGTTCAAACTATGGATCCCATTCCGGTAAGCCAATGAACAGAGTGCTTCATGGGAAATTCTTGTTTCAGAAGGAAAAGAAATTAGGTTAAATTTAAGAGCACATCCTGACTATGCCTGCACTTGGTAAAGCCTCAACTTCAAAAGGCAAACTCCCTTAGAGGACACGGAAAAGAAGGGTGAACTGGATACAGAATGATCTCAGGAAGCAACATTCCCCAGCAACATGAAACAAACACTCCGTGCTCTGGAGTTATGTAGGGTCTATTATAGGCAATCCAGCCAGGATGATGACCCCAACAAATGATCCCAAAAGGGAGCAAGGAACACTTCCAAAGAAAGCGCCCTTGTCCTCAGTGGGGAATGCAACTCGCTGGGTGCTAACTGGCAACACCAGCCAGCTGTACAAACTGGTCCAGGAGATTCCCCAAAATAGCTGGGGGAAAACTGCTTGAGACAGAACTTGGATTAGTGTGTCCACAGCAAAGCCACCCCCTTGTGAGTCCACATTCAAGAAGAAGGAAAGCACCCAAGATTTGTAAATGCTACTGATCAAAAGGAATGACAAAAGTCACAGGCTGTGCAAAAACTCACCAGGTTTTATAAGCAATTTACATACCTGGCATGAAAATGGCTATGGTAGACCCTATCTAACTTACCCCATCTACCTGTGGCAGGGAGTTTGGGAGAAAGGGGTAGGGTGAAAGGGAAGGGAGAAAAAAAGGGATAAGTTAAAGAGATAGAGTGAGAGAAAGAAAGAGACAAAGAAAAGAGAGAAAAAAAGAGATCAGCAGTTGTGGTTCCAGTGTTGATCCAGCTGATGGGGATCTATATGCCTGGTTCCATCTTTGATCCTGCTGATGGGGATGTCTGTCCTGGTTTCATTCTCGCTCCAGATTATATGGATGTCATTGCTGGTTCCAGCATTGATCCACATGATGGGATGGCGTTCCTGGTTCCAGCATTGATCCATATAATGGGGTCCAGCTCCTGGGAGCACTGCCCAGGTTTGAGTGGGATCATTTGTAGAGAGAGGGTTCCCTGCCCTGAAGACAGGTTTCTTGCTTTCTACACAAATTTGTGGTCATGCACAGGCTGTTCTTTCAGACATTCCCGGATATGGGTCAGAAAAGCAGGGCTCTTCGATGGTCTTGATTCTGCCCTTCAGTCCATGCTCACTTCTTGGCTTCATTGCTACCTTTTTTGCTCTCCTCTCTTTTCCAGGGACTAGAACAAGGATGTTTGCCACAGAAAAGTGCTGTCCTCTGTCTGCATGGCTGTCCTCTCCAACAATTTCTTCTTTCTCATGTCCAATTATTACGAGCTGGGTTACTGCCAACAGCTCTTGTGAAGTTTTTACCAAGGGTCCTTGGCTGACTCCACAGCCATCTGGCTAAGGGGTTTTGGGACACATACACTAGCCTTCTACATTCTTGGATTCTCCACCTGTGTTGCTCCCTTGGGATGCTGATCAGGCTCAGGGTGAGCCAGCATATCTGGGGCCCAGTCTGGTGCTGGCAGTGGGGCACTAATCCGCAGGCTGTCCCCCCAGTGCAGGCACACCAGCACAACCTGCTCAGGTCCTTCAGGCTGTCCCCCCAGTGCAGGCACACCAACACAACCTGCTCAGGTCCCTCAGGCTGTCCCCCCAGTGCAGGCACACCAACACAACCTGCTCAGGTCCCTCAGGCTGTCCCCCCAGTGCAGGCACACCAACACAACCTGCTCAGGTCCCTCAGGCTGTCTCCCCAGTGCAGGCACACCAGCACAACCTGCTCAGGGCCCGGAGTGCCCGCCTGAAGCGGGAAGGATGCTCCTGGTGCACATCCTCTGGCCCACTGAGGCCATGGGCTTCCATGGGCTGAGTGAGGCCTGTGCCTCCGGAGGGACAGGCACAGGGAGCCCCTCCTCCTCAAGACCACTCAGGCCTTTATCCTCTTTCACTTGGCACTGCTCTTGTTCTCTCTTGTCTTCCTTTTGGGACAGCTCTTTGCCACTGTCATCTTCCCCTTGAGACAGGTCTTGGGCTCTGTCAGCTTGCCCTTGGGACAGCCCTTGGTCAAATGAGTCTTTCCACTCTTCCATGGCCAAGGTTCCCACCTCAGTTGCTGGTGCTGACAGGACTGACCCCGCCACTGCCCCATCTGCTGCCCGTGGAGGCCATGGGCTTCTGGCCAGCTGGGCAAAGGCCTGCTTGGGCTGCAGGGGCTGTGCTGGGCAGCTGCCTGGCTCTCTGCCCCTGCAGCTCTCACCTGCTTGCCAAAGGCAGGAGAAGCTGCCATAGCTCCTCTAGTGCCTCAGGAGCTCTGGCCACAGCAGCAGCTGCAGGTGCTGAGCCCATGGCACTGGCTGTGGCAGGAGCTGTGCTGGGCAGGTCAGCCACTGCCTCTGCTGCTGCCCCAGAGCCCAAAGTGCTGAGACAGCTGGGCACATCCTGGGCAGCAGTGTCAGGGTCCCCCTTGTTCATCAGGCCCAAGGAGTTATCCCAGAGGTTGTAGCTGATATCCTTATTCCCTTGGGACAGCTCCCTGTCATTGCTTTTATTCCTTTGGCAGAGCTCTTGAGGTCTGTTATTTTGCCCCTGTTTCTCCCGCTGGGCCAAAGTTTCATATTGGTTCTGGAAGTTTCCTTTCAGCCGGTCCAGCACCCTCTTATGACAAGGGATTTCCTCCAGTTTCTGGAGAACTAGGCTGGCTTCCCTGAGCAGGGCAGTCTGTGCTCTGTGCAGGCCAAGTGCCTTGTGTTCAGCTCCTTCAGGTGCTCCCTCTGGGACACGGCACTCAGATTCCCAGCAGTCTTTGCACGCACTGGCAGAGAAGTGCCAGTGAGGTTTTGCCTCCTTTGGAGACAGGACACATCCTGCTCTGATGCTTGCTTCCATGTCCCTGGAAGCCTGCCCAAGGGAGCTGACACACACATGCTGTGTGCCTGCTCCTGCTGTGCAGGTGGCCTCTGAATCTCAGTGGAGATCACACAGGAGACTCATACAGGGATGCAGCTCCTGTACTTGATGTGGGTCTCCTGGGATGTGCAGCGGCCAAGCAGGCTCCTGGGCTTCACACCTGAGAAGACTCTCAGAGGTGACACTCAGATCCCTCTCGGTCTTCTCAGGCCTTGGCAGCATCGTGCTGCTGATGCTCTGCCTCACGTGGGGCAATGCCCATCCTGGGTCCTGCTTGCCCAGGAGAACTGACACAGGCATGTGGTGTGTCTGGTCCTGCTGGGCAGCTGGCTGCTGGCTATGGATCCCAGTGGAGGCCAGGTGGGAGACACGCATAGGAATATGGCTCCTGGACACCGTGTATCTGTCATAGGATGAGGTGTGGCACAGAGCAGACATCAAGCTCTGAGAGCTTGTGGCTGTGCTCTGCTCATGGTGGGTGCCCCAAGAGTTGGTGTTCATCTTCTCCTCCATTGCTGTCTCTCTTGTCCTCTGCAGCTCTCCAGGGAGCTGCTTCCTCATGAGGGAGCAGAGTGGCTCTGCTGGGATGAGATCCCTGTGGGTGAGGACAGTGACACACTGTGGTGTCATAATGGCGTCCATGCTTATGTGATCCTGTATGACCAATGGTCCTTGGAATGAGCCTCTGTCACAAAGGGCCACACCCAGCACTCCCAGCACAGATGAACCACCTGGGACTGGTTGGATCTGCCTGCACCTGCAGGACACAGCACCTGGACTTCTAGACTTGTAGGCCCTGCTGTGCCTAGGCTCCTGTGAGGCTCTCAACACAGTCCCACACAAAATCTCCAGATTGGAGAGCCCTGGCTTTGAAGGCCAGGCTATATGGTGCATGAGGTGTTGCCCAGATGGATGCAGACAGAGGGCTCTGGTCAGTGGCTCTATGTCCACGTGGAGATGAGGGCTGTCCTGCAGGACTCTGCCATGGAACTGGAGCTCTTCAATGTCTTTCTCCATGGCACAGCAAGTGGGATCAAGCATACCCCAGCATCTTTGCAGCTGACTGGAAACTGAGCCGGACAGGTGACACAAGTGAAGGAAGGGACCATGCAGAAGGACCTGGACAAGCTTGAGAAGGGGGACTGCAAGAACCCAGTGAGGTTCAACAAGTTCAAGGGCCTGCCCTGGGGACAAGGCAATTCAAGAATCACTGAGCTTGGAAGAGGCTTTTCAGATCTGCCAGTCCAACTTGTAACCCAGCACCACCACAAGCACCGCTAACACATATCCCTAAGTGCGACACCCAGCGTCCTCAGAATCTGCATTTTTTCCTGACCAACCTTTCCCTTGCCAGAATGGCATAAAGGATCTTTCATGTTAGTCACTTTCTTAGCCTGTAAATAAGAAATCATCAGATTCAATTAAGTGTATCTATGCTGGTGCAGTATTAGCCACAAAGTGATGTAGAAATCATCTGACTTCCTGACCTGAAAATTTGCAGATGTAAACATTACGTTGTAACCATTTAAAGTCCAAGTAATGAGTCAGTCCATCCACCCATGCAGAAGCCCTCCATGTAGAGCTCAGTGGGTGGCTGCATGGCAACTCAGAGCCCCCCTCTCCCTCTGCACTGCCCTATAGGTTTGCCTATAGGCTATTGCCTATAGGCTGCTTTGCTCAGCTCATGCTGCTGGAAGTGAGAAAAGGCTCCTCAGCAGTCTTCCAAGTTACACAGCTTTTTTAAACTGGAACCATGATGCAGGGCCATGGCTTTGTACAGAACAGAGTGGCATGTGTGGGAGAGCAAGGAGCTCTGCCACAGCACCAGGTGGGGAAAAGGAGAATCCTGTACTTGGATGTGCTGAGAGAATAGAAAGCAGCTCAAGAACAAGCCATGATGTTTTGTTAGAAAATCAAGCTGAGAGTTGAGTCTGTCCCAGATGTCTCTTGAGGCAGAGTAACTTGTTTGTCTATTTGTTGAATAACATCCCCACAGTAGCACAAATGGGAAACCTTATACCTTTTCCCTATATTTAAACACCTGCCTCTATTACCTACATGTCAAGCTCACCCTGAAATTTCCTCCAAGCTGTGTGTGGCCCCTGGCAACACCACAACATGGTGCAGTTGACAGAAGTGTTCCTTCCAGAGAAGCAGGAACCAGGCCAGTCTTGAAGTAAAAAACATGTATTAAAACCATCAGTCTTCCTTTAAAAGTGATCAATCTAAATGTACATATTGGACCAGCCATTACCAATGTTTTGCTTTTCTTTTTCTTGCAAGAAAAATTAAGCAGTTCATGTAATGAATTAGTGATTTTCTCTTCCATCATTAAGTAATTTCTAGAAAAAAAAATATTCCAAGGCCAACTGTATATTTATCATGTTCAGTGCAAAATAAATCCCATACCAGGTCTTCCATCCTAGGCTTCCCAAACTCTTGTACACGCTTTATAAACACTATTAATCATGCAGAACCTGTCAGCAGTGTTAGCAGAGCACATAATGTATTTGGAACGTTTGCAGCATAACAGCTTTGAATGTAAAGGTCACCATCTCCACATTAACTCCATCAAAATAATTGGGTAATTTTCCTTTAAAAACACACAATACAGTTTCTCCCGGAGATCCCATGTGGCAGCTGAATCTGACATCTGTGAAAGAAAGCATGGAGCTGCATGTATAGTATCACAAAGCTGCATGGAGGATCAAAAGAATGTATTTGCTAATGTTAGCTCCCAACCAGAGGAACGTCAAACCCAGGAATTACACCAATGCATCCAAGTCAAGCCCATGCAAGTGAAGCATTTTTTGCAGGAATGATATAGCCCTTCCCATCGGCGAGTGGGATCCAGCTGGTGTGCAGAGTGCCTCAGGAGTTAGTGTGGCTGAATAAAGCCCCTTCCTCCTCTTCCTTCTGCTGGGAGTGACTGTGGATCTCCTCCACTGGGCATGGGAGCTGACCTCCTCTGAAGGCACGCCAGCACCACTAATCAACGGGTGGGGAAGCTGTCAGCGTGTCCTCCTTGCCTCTCCTGCAGCCCCTTCAGCTCTGCCTGTCCCGTGACCCAGGGCTGCACCTCAGCCTTGGGCTTCTCTCTACAAAATCTTGCCTCTGACTAAGCTGATGGTCAGCCACAGACACATAGCCCTTTCATAACTAGAACAGTAAGGGACTGAGGACAAAAAGAAGGGGTCATCTGTCTCATCCACCCTTGCTGGCACAAATCTCTGTCCTGGTCCTTCTGGACACACTATTGCCGATAACGGCCTCCTTGGCCACCTGGGCACATGCTGGCACATGTTCAGCCACTGTCAACCAGCACCCCCACATCCTTTTCCACTAGGCAGCTTTCCAGCCACTCTGGCCCCAGCCTGTAGCTCTGCAGGGAGTAATTGTGGCAGATTTGCAGACAGAAGGGTGCAAAGATCACCAGACAAAGTGAGTGATACCACAAATAAAGAAAGCACTTTTACCTAACAGCTAAGGCCACTACTGCAAACACCAAGATTTCTGCAAATAAGATGAAGGGGAATCAGAGGCCTAAGAGTACTGCAGAATTCTACTTGTCTGAAGATATAAGTACTTTATGAAGTTATCCATATAAGATATATTATTTTGTGCAGTCAATTATCAATATAACAAATGAATTCCAGCCAGTGAGCCAGTTTGGAACCTTCCTAGATTTGTTACCCTGGAGACTGGAAGATGAGTCTTTCTAGGGGCCTCCTATAGCAAACAATTTTCATGTGCTAGTTGCTACATGCAGTGGTGTGAACCCTGATATCTCCTTCAGAATCAGACAACCATTTTCCTCTAGCTTTAAAACAACTCCTTTCACAATGATGTTTGAGAGGCCACGCCAACGTGCAACATACACCCCTCGGAGCCAAGTTAGCATATGTGTTACCATGGGCTGGAGCCATGGAGAAATATATCTTCCATGTTTGTACTCTGAACTGAGAGTTTTACAGCACTAGGAATATAAACCTGTCTGAGTGAGCTGATGTTAGAGAGGAGAGTCAGAACATCCAGCCCATCAGGATGACCAGCGCTACTGATAGAATCTTCATGGAATTATAAGTTATAAAATCCCTTAAATCTGTCCAAATGGTGGACTGGAAAATTCATCAAGTGTGTTGTACCCAAGGAAAAATCTAGAAATAGATTCTTTCATCATCTCTGAATTCTCATCCAAAGGCAAAGTGGTGGTTTTGAATTTCCTGGTGTCCTCATCCCTAGATAAGGTCACCATGTCCTTCTTGGCACTGCAATTTTTCCTTTCCTAGCAACGGGCTTGGCCAAGTAGCTCTTGTGTTGGCCTTACATGGCGTAGTGGGAGAAAAAGTGCTTTAGTTCACAGACATTTGATTCATTGTTGTTATTTTTAATGAGTGCTAATAGCTTAGATTTTGCTGAGGAAATAGCTGCCTAGTATAACTGGCCTTTGGCCACCAGTTTGTTTTCAAACAGCATTGGCTTGCTTTGACTGTTAGCCAAATCCAAATGCCATTCTGAGGGAGGGATGAGGCTCTGCATTTCACTGTTCAAACCTTGTATTGTCCATAGACCTCTCAAAAGCCACAAAACTATACCTTACAAAGGGACCCAGGTAGGGTAACAAGAGCATGATCCAGCATAGTGGGAAGGAGATAGGGGGTGTGACATGTTCAGGTGATTTCCTTTATAATATCAGATGGCAGTTGCTGCTCACCCTACCAAAGTCACAGCGAAGGGCTTACATTTGGCCTCCCTGGCAAGCTTTACTGAGAAGTAACATAAAGCCAAGGCTCTGAGCACAAAATCCTGGGCCCATGAAAGGAAATGGCAACCATTCCCTCCCAATATCCCACCTCAGAGGCAGAGTTCGGCTTCAGGCTCTCTCATTAACTCAACAAATTACTTCAAACCAGGAGGTCTCCCTACCTTTCCCATGTTTCCAGCCTGCCGAGAAGCAGCACATTTCCACCCCTTTGTGAACTGCTCAGAGGTGAAGGGCTCAAAAACCTGTCTGAACACCCATGACTTCTGTTGTGCTCCTCTTGCCCAAAGCAGAAGGGAGAATGCTGAAGTTGGGACTGCACAACAAGCTAGCACTTTGGATAAACACAATAAAAGCCGCCCCAGCAATCAGTAAACAGTGGTATAATTAGCAAATGTTTTTCTATTTACTTCCTTTAATATGCAATAGGGGGAAATGAAATAAAATGTCAAGGACTTCATCAAACAGATGGTTCTGCACTTATTATTTTTCTCCGCTGCATTGTTTGCGTCAACTAAAGAAGAAACTCCTTTACGAAGTGTGACTCATGGATTCCTGGGAAGCTGCATTCTCAGCAGGGGGAGGACAGCAGGGAAGGACAGGAAAGGGGAGGGAAGAGGACTCAGCTCATGAGCTTTTATTAGGAGCATTATTATGTCTCATTAATTAATCTGAGCGCCGCTTTAGTGACGTCCCGGTCTCATTTCACAGGAAAAAATTACTCTGGATTGCCAAGTTAAATAGACAATTACAGGAAGACCAAATTATGCCTACATTGCATTCCCTCAGGGCACCAGGCCAAGTTCATGTCAAATCCATAATAACTAGGCTACCCTCACTAAAAACAGCTCCTGTGGACATACGTCATGAACCATTTGTAATCTACACAGAGGATGTATTGATCTTCCTTGGGCTTCCTTTCTCATAAACTCATAATAGCAAAGACAGGATTTTTAAAATGTCTTACTCTCTGCAGCACATATGCAGAGCATAAGCTGCGTTAACTCCAATAAAGCCTAATTAAAGTATTACCATTAGCTGTTTAATTTCCTTTTCCTATCCCAAGGGGCAGCTGCTTAGAGAACAGGAGGAGAAGCTTAATACATTTCAGAGGAGGAATGCAAAGAAAAAAACCCTTGTATTTTCCCTGAACGCAGACATAAAGGTAAAACCCAAGAAAGGTCTCTCTTTACCTGGTAGAAAGACCCCACCAACTTTCCAGATCTGCTTGGACTACAGAAGAACTAGGAAATCCCTATGAAAAGAAGGGATGTGAACAAATGTGTCCAAGAAAATGTAATGCCCTTAAAAAACAGTTGACATGAGAACTACTTACACCTTTGGATCTCACTATCAGAATTCCTTCTCCCACCTGCAACCCTTAGCTCTTGGAGTATTCTTTCTCTCTTCCCCTCACGTGCAGGTTTGTCCCTTTCCCCTAGCCCCCACCTGACAACTCCCAGCTGGAGGGGGCCACATTGTTCCCAGTCCTTGTACATTCCCTGATCAGTCCCCTCAGCTCTGGTGTTTTGGAGCCCCCTTTCAAGCACAAGTTACTCAGGACAGTGAGTGCCAACGGCTCAAGAAAAAACTGGTGCTGATTGAACCAGAGCACCAAGAGTCTGGCACAACCATGACAGCGCAAATCTTCCCTTTTCTTTGCAGTCCCAATTTTTCTCAGCACTTCTTTCAGGCCAGTTGCAATCTTTTGTTGTTGTTGTTCCCCAGCTTAGAGTTCATTTATGAAGAAATTATCTGGATGACAGAGTACCCCACTTATCTACCCTGGGCACCTGCCCACTGCAGGAGATCTGGGTCACTCTCCCTCCTCTGGCACACCTCTCCTTGTCAGAGGAGTCTCAGCCTCTCATTCTCTTTGCCAAAAACGTGGAGATGAGCTGAGCTCCACGTGGCTCTGCCCCCACCCAGACCCAGCAGGTCACCACCACTGCTAGCCTGGCCACCACTGCCAGTGGCAGATAAAGCCATCTGCAACGCAAATCCCAGCAGTTTCCAACTCAGAAATAGCTTTCCTCCTCCCTCAGCTGCAGCTACATATCACTAAGCATACCAGAGACTCTTCCCTTCTGCTCCACATTCTTATATTCACACACACATTTCTTGTTCCATGTTCCTGTCACCTCCCTTCCCCTGCCAAAGAGTTTGTTTTGTGTTTTAGGTTTTTTGGGGTTTTTTTTTTGGTAAAACAGTGAGATGAAGTTAACTGCATGGACAGCCCCCAAAGAACAACCCTGTATGAATGTGCCTGCCAGCCTGGTATAAATTTTACTGTGGTGGTACACATCCCCTCCATTGTTCTTGGCAAGCGAGGGTGACACCATTGCCACACGGTTCACGCTGGTCACAACTGGTGATATAAAAAAGAACAGCTTCTCCAAAATGCCTTCCAAATTACTGTGGGGATCCTGGAAGAGGCTTTGTTTTCTCCTTCTGTCCTTAATGCTGTACAAATGAGCAATGAGTGTTATTAAATCTCTGTTCCTTCCTCAGGGTCTTTTTCTTTTTCTCTCTACTGTCCCACTTTAGGATTTTTCATGATCCAAGCCAACTTATTCAAGTGACAAAGCAGATTGCTTTGCAGCATGGCCTCTAGCCAAAACTGTGACCTTTTTAACAGTGAGGTGAAATGGCAACATTTTGATTATCATGATGGTTTTGTTTTGGAGCAAGGAAAATTGTTTTTCATTCTTTAACAACCAAGGAACTTTTTTAACAGCAACCAGAGGTTGCTTGGTCCAGAGAATCAATTTCACAAAATTGTCCAAAAGCAGCGACAAACCATTTAATGTTTCTCTCTGACATTTATTAAATGTTTTGTCAATTTCTCACAATCCTGTTAATATTTCCTTTTAAAAACTACTATTGGATTTTTAAATAACACTGCTCAGCACTTTATGCCATATTTTTAGATACATGAAGCCTGCTTTCTTATTATTTTTAAAATTTGAAAATTCATTAAAAAGAGAAAATACCAAGGAAAAATGAAAACTCCAAACAGTCTTTGTGGTGGAGGCTGCTCTGTAAAGGGCTGCACACTGATAAAGGCTTTCCTGTTCTGAAATAGCAATAGGAAGAGGTGGAAGCATCAGCTTCTTGTTTGGTTCTCAGCTCCAGCTCCAAGCAAAAGCAACCTGAATCATGTTGCCCTCTCCTTTGCTAACTTTTGTAAATGTAACCTTTATTTTTTACTTTTTACCTTTTTTTTACAGAGGGTCCACACATTCTGCAGCCAATTCCCTGCAAAATAACTGAGGGGTCATCAGTGAAAGGAGATTTTCCAACAGTAAGAGGAATTTTGAGGCAAGAAGAGAAACTGCATGGAGTAGGATGGAGCTCTGCCTATCGATTAATCCTAATGCAAGGATTAATTTACAATCATCCTTTGAGAAGATTTCACCTAATATTGAGATCCACAGAAGAAGAGAGGGTCACAAATGCTCAGAATGCTAACTTCCAATCTGTAAAGTCAGACTCTTCTTTTTTATACCAACAAATAAAACAAATCTTTGTTTTGTCTTCAGCACCCACCAAAGGATTCTGTACATATCTTGTAAAAACTTTACCAGGAATGGAAAATCTAGAGTAGTTAGGGCAGCAAAAGTTTCTTACAGCCTAGGGCTTTCCTTCTCTTGGCCTCTCCTCCAGAGAGATTTGGAAGTGAGGAAGAAAGGTTTGTGAGTTTAGGAAAGTGTATGTTACCAGTTTTATCCACTTCTTAAGGCATTTACACTGCTTACTAATGAAGGTGTAGACAAATGCACCAAGTCCTGACTCTCTAGGAAGGTAAAGCCCACCTTGCACAGCCTTATGTGAAATAGAAGAGCTCTTTTTCTGCAGGTGTGGACATCTGTCTCATCTTCTGTTCTGGTCAAATAACCATGGCTTCCTCCATTATTTACCATGTCCTACCCAGTGGAAAAGGTGTTCGTAAGGAGGGTGTTGCCAAGCTTCACAAGTCAACAGCGTAATCTGCGGGTGCGTGTTTTCCCCAAAGGGCCTTCCCTCTCTTTATGGTCCCTCTGCCACTGAGTGGCTCAGGAGAAGGTGTTTACAGGCAGAGGTGCTGCAGCACTCCACCTCCTCTGGCAGCAGTAGGCAGTTGTAAAAGTCATCATGTAATGTCTCACTTTTCCAAGGCAGGAGATGTCACACAGCATGATGAAGATGCTGTCTGGTGCATACTCCTCCAGCAGGCCAGGAAGAACATCTGTCACCAATATTTCTGCTTCAGCTCCATCTGCACCTGGTTGCTCTTTCTGCAAGTTCCTGTGTTATTTTTCTTCCATATACTCAGACACCCTGCAGTGAGTTTGTTATCTTACACAGATTGCCATGGACAAAGTGTTTGTCCAACAGATGCAAGAAAAAGCTGAGAAATTAGCACCAAGTAACAACACTTTTTCCAGAACAGAAAACATATGCTTTTGTGGCTCCCAAGATATTCTACATATTGTGTGTCTTGATGTTTTCTCTTTTACAAGGGTACAACAGGAAAGGCTCAACTTCTGGCACATTAGAAAGAGCCATGGCAGCATGTTTCAGGGTGGTGGGATAGCATGAATACACATTTGTTCTAAATGCTGTCAAATAAATCTTAGTACTGAGGACAGGAAGGAACCACACTGCAAATAAATTGAAAATGGAATCTGTAAGAAGACATCAGAGTCAGGATGAGATAACAGACTGGACTTGTGATGCCTACTGCACAGAGGACTCATCTTTCTCTTTCACCTCCTTCTATTTCAGTATAACATAAGGTTTGGAAGACCACAGTTTTCCTTGGCAAGGAGGAATTGTTAAGATGTTAGAGAAAAAAAAAGTTTTGTCTTTCATTTACTGGTCCCTGTTTGTTTAACTCCCAAGAGAAACCTGCACATAGAGGAGTTAATGCTTTATCATTCACTTCCCTTATCATGCCCTGAGGGCACGTATTGTGTGTGACTCATAATTAGTTTGTTTGTATAATAATAAAAGGAAAACAAGCAGCCCCATATCTCTGTCACACTAACAATGAGCTGACACATACTTAATCAAAATAGAGGATGCTGAATTAATTCAAAGAGGTTGACTTTCAGGAGGGACAATTGGAAAATTCTCCCAGAGCAGTTAGTCACTCAGGCACAGTTCAGCCAAACACATGATGAAATCTGTCACATTCATTCCAGAATTAATAATTTCCCAGAAATTTTTCAGTCTCTTTAATGCATTTCCAGATTTTGCCACAAAGCAGAGGATGAATGAAAGAGTGATGCATCTAAATACTAAGCAGCTCAGCAAGAAGAAAAAATCTGCAGGGAAGTTTGCTCACACTTCTGACACTAAGCCAAGAGCACCTTCCTGTGCCCTGGCAAAGCCTTCTCCAGTGGAAAAGTTTAGGGAAAAAAAGACACCCAATTGCCGAGGAAAAAAATGACAAATAGGATCATTTATCAAAGAATCTCATTTTCACAGCTGGCCCTTTGTAAAAGTATTACAGGCAGAGGTTGTTGGAGCAGGAAAACAAAGTAATTGCTGGCCCTATGGCTGCACTGCACGTGCTCAGGATGGGACTGGCTGTTCTGTTCAGCTTTAGGTATTCCAGAAATACTACATCATCCACTGAAGCAATACAGGACATTTTGGGGCAACTCTATGCAGCATTGTGAGGTATAGAAAGAGGATTAACAAATCCAGATACCTTGTCAAAGGATGGTTCAGCTCAGCAAAAGCCAAGTCTATTTACCTGTGTGAGACAAAAGCAGAGGAAAGATCTTCCATTTACAGAGCAGAAAGAGAAGAAACACGGTTTGCTGGATGCATAAGTTCATTCATGATGGCTTCTTTTTTCCACTTGAGCAAATATATGCCTTTCTCTAAGGCTATTCAGGAACCTTACACATAGACATCTGAGTTAAGCACTAAATATGGCAAAGAGAAAACATCCCTTTAAACATTGCTTTATATTCTATACTGTGTCCTCTTTTCAGGCTTATACCCGTTACTTTCTTGCCCAGAAAATAGTAATTTGTTACACAGCATCAGATCAATATAGGTTCCTAAAGTAATACATGAAAAAAGGATAAATATGTAGAAGTCTGATGGAAGCACTTTTGATTTATCACATTAATAATACACAGGTTTTCTCTTGCAGGTAACAGTGAAAGAAAAGGGCGGTGGTTTTATAGCTTACCAAGAGTCACTCACATGTCTCCTGAATTAGGTGAGTAATAAAATTGTTACGAAATGCACTTGGAACAAGTCACACTGCACGTGCCTGACAGTCTTTGTTGAAGCTTAATGCTTGCACTCCTCAATTCTGCTTCCTTTCAGACAGTCTGGCTTTTTCCTGCTGATATGCTCATCAGAGTTCTGCTTGCGTTTACAGCACCACAATGGAAAACATGCATGGACTGAGTCAGAAATGATCCATAGGTAATGCTGAAGCACAGACTGGCCAAGTCTTTAGAAAAAAATATTCAATGTCAGATGATTAGTGATAGTATTTGCTTTACTCTGAACAATTAATTACTCATGTTGTATTTGCAGAAGTAGAAAAGAAAAGGAAAAATTGTGAGTCATGACTTAAATTTGTCTCTTCTGGAGTCAGTAAAGGTACAAATTAGTGGAAGAATAATGCAATGTCATGGACATGGTTGCTTTTATTTCAGAGGCCAGCACATTTTTGAGGGATTAAATGTGATGAATAAACAGTCTTTCCCAGTTCTGCTTGAAAAGTTTTGGCAACTACAGTGTTAATTCACATTATTTGACTTCTGCAGCCTACCAGGGAGCTTCCTGGGGAAGCCAGAAGGAGGCTTGTGGCAGCATTCAGACTGACTGTCAGTCCAGCTTCAAGACAATTCATTTATCACCAAAAGGATATGTTGACTTTGGTCAGTAGTTTGGCTATTTATGCCCAGAGGAGGCTAAAATTTCCTGTGCACACAAATCATCTCGTCTTGTGGCCATCTGCTGACAAAAACAGGTAATCCACTGCGTGTCTGGCCACCATTCAGAAAAAATCAGGGTGTCCTCCTGGGGGCTATGAGTCTTCACTGTAGAAATTCAGGTGTTTCAAAAAGTAACCCTTAAATTACTCAAATGATAACATGAAACAGTATTTAAAAGAAAACTACAATTTTAAAGCTAAATAAAAAGGGAAGCCTTAATGTAAATCTGTTTATGAAATAGCTACTAAAAAAGTACGAGCAAACTCAAGGAAGTTTTACTATGTGACTGCTCCCCCCATCTGCACCACAAGGGTTGTGACAGCCAGAGTCTTCACATCATTTGTCACACGAGGACCACAGCTCAACTTTCATATTCAGCGGAGGAATGAGAGCAGCAGCCACTGCTTCCCAGCAGCCCCAGCTGCTTTGTTTGCAACTTCCTCCACGTGCTGTGCCCTCAGTGCCTGGCTTCCCTGGCTGCCTGCAGTAACACTTGGGTTTGGCTGTGGGCTGAAGGCACTGGGATGTCCTCCCCACTGGTGTGACCAGTGCCTCCCAGCAGCCTCACTTGCAGCAGGGTTGTGAGGCTGGATGCCTGAGCAGCTTGGCTCACATGTGTGCCTGATGGGGGTCCAGGTGTCACCCTTGTGCCATCTTTGCCTGCGATGACCATGAATGAGCTGGTATCTGCATAAGGCAGAGTGCTCTCTCCCTCTAGAAGCTCCTCTCTCATCCTCTGTGCTGCCTTTTGGGATCTCCTGGTGCTGTGGGCCAGCTGCTGATGCACATCAGAGTATCCATAGGCAGAGATGGTACAGAGGTGTCCAACTTCATCTGCACAGGCACCTCTCTGACTGTGCCTCTTACCAGCCTGTACCCAGGGCAACACCAAGACCAGGCATGGTGCTGCAAAATGCCCCAAGACATGCCAGAAGAGAGTGCTTAAGCCACATGCAGTCACCAGCAAAAAGCAGCACATGGCCCAGGCATCACCAGTGACAACTCCCCTTGGTTTCGTGTGCTTGCACAGCCCAGACTGGCACCCTATCCAACATTCCTAGGTCCTGAGCCATTGTCCCAGGTCATGAGGCATTGTCCCAGGTGTTTGCTACCAAGTCAGTGTAAAGCAGAGAAAACAGTGATCACAGCCCATGCCCAGTGCCACAATCAGCTATCAGAGTGCTCTTGCAGCAGTGAATGTCATCATTTACACAGCAGCTAGTGAAGTTCATCCTCTCAGTGCAAATATTTATATGACAGACCTATGGCAAATGTCTCCCTTCTTGACACTTCCCTGTATTTACACACTTAAATAAAACTCCTCAATGACTCCCCAAAATGAGCCATACCAAGCACACAGTTGGACTCACAGTTAACGTCACTTGTAATCCTTCTCCTCTGAAGCAAATCCTCAACATCCATTAAAACCACTTAAACCATCCATTAAGACCAGCCTTCAAAGCCTGCCCTCAAACACCCTGTCCCCCCTAACTAATCATTTCTCCTATGGTCCTCCCTCCTCCTGACCAGCAGGAATCACTTGTAAGACACACTTCAAGCCCTGGCATACAATTGCAGAAGTTTCCTACTGATCCCATTACTCTTGTGCACACCCCAGCACCACCACCTGGGCTGCATTTCAGGCAGATGATCTTTCCCTTCTTTTACATTCATCTCTGATTCGAGTCATTTCAGAAAGTCCTTGGAGAAGAAAGAAGATGGGGGAAGAATATTGAAGCAGGGTCATGTAACAGGATGTAAAGTGGGATAAGCAGATTGCAAGGTTACAGAAAGCAGTGCCTCTTTAAAACATAGCTGCACACTAGCCTGTAGTGAAATTCAAATAGCTGGTAACAAAATTGTGGATCTTTACCATCTCCAATATTTCCCATAGCAAAAAATCCCCACCCCCAAAAAAAAAAACAAACCAACAAACAAACAAAAAAAAAACCCCCAAAATTGTACTTAAAAAAGGAGAACTCAAGGAGATGAGACAACAGTGACATGAGAAGAAAAACCCTTGAGATCATAGTCAAAAATTCATACAGAGGTGTTCCCTGGGTGGGGCTCAGGTGGCCAGCCTGTGATCACACAGTCATCCACCTGCACAGAACATCTTCTGTGACTGTAAAAAGCCCACAGCTCTGAGAAATAAGAACAGAGCAGCAAGGTCATAGTAAAAGCCTGGAAGAAACCAAAGGATAAGTTGTCACCAGAGCCAATGAAACACCAGACTGGTGGCTCTTGATCCAAAAAAGTACTTCCCACAGGTCTTCCCAATGGCTTAGACTGGTTTCTGCACTTGGCCACCAGACAGTGAGATTTAGCACTCAAAAAGGAGGAAGGAAGGTGGTTGTTTTGTTGTGTATTGCTACACAGCACAAAAGCAAGCTTGGCTCAAGAGGTATAAAATGTATAAATCACATCTACATGGCAAGAATTCATTTATGACCTGTCCTTGACTCCTTCAATGAAAAAACTACTCTTGCTCAAAGTGGATACATTTGGAAACTCCTCTTTTCATATGGACCATTCAAGAAAAGGTAGAGATGGAAAATCAGAAAAGAGAAAAAAATTTGTACAGGTCAGATATTTATTTTAGAAAGTGATTTTCAATTTTTTTCTTTTTTCTTTTTTTTTTCTTTTTTTTTTTTAAAGCAAATGATTGAAATCTTAACAATTTTGCATCCCATTATCAGTTTCAAATAAATTTTGGCAAACCAGCAAGTCAAAAGATGAGAACTGAGGTTTTGGGCACTAACCAGGGACAGAAGGATCTCCCTTTAAGCTCCACTTCAATGAGAGACTTGCTGTTGAAGAATCAAGCAGCATTTTGAGGTATTCCCATGAATGGTGGAAGAAAGGCAGGGAAGGGGCAGGCTTGAGACCCTGAAAGTACAAGGTGTTCTTGTAGTACTGTTGGCAGTCCTTAAAAAGGGTTGGTGGGAAAGACATAACATCTGAGAGCATTTATCTCTTTTCTCTCTATCTCCACCTCTCTTATTTTAATTCTCAACAAAGCATGTAGGAAGGTTACAGCTTTTTTCCCTGGGTAGCACAGGAACATGTTCTGAAATCTCAAAGTTTTGCAGGACAAGAAAACTCCTCTCTGCCTAGCTCAAAGGAAAAATCACATCACCTACAGGCCCTGCACAGGCACACTCAGGAAATATGACCCTACCTAGAGCTTACTAATGCTACCATAAAAGAATTTTTCAGCCCCTGCAGAATTCATGTACCTTTCTTTGCTTTATGACTTTGGCAGTTTCTTCCATATTCCAAGCAATAAGTCTTGTCTGCTGCATTTCTTTTCTTGCAAGGCTACTTTTATACAACTGAAATATTTTCCTGCGATCATTCTTTGTCATAGATATGTGTCAGACTTCAAAGAAATAGTCAGACTACTATATTTGCAATTTTTCCTCCCATATCCCCTGTCCTGGTTCAGCAATTGGTATTTTCCAGTCTCAATCTTTTTTCCTATTCTTTATAGAAAGTTTCTATAATATTATTTTAATTCCTCATACATAAAATGGAAAACCCACAATAAAACCTTCATCTTTCTCTTCCCAAGAGAAATAGTCTAAAATAAGAATATAATTTTTTTTTATATAGTGTCATGGATTAAAGATATTTTGAACTGAGAAATTTGGTTGGTAGTATTTGATTCCTGCAGCTGTTTTTATAGCTGCAAAGGAAAGAAGAGAGTTTCTACACACAGCACTGAGACGACTGAGATCTTGAGGGTAGAGTCTGAATAAAACCACATGAAAAGTCTCTGTTGCAAGACCCAACCCATACCAACATCACAGTGGCACCCAGGACCTGACCCATGCTCACTGACATTAAATCAAAGCCAGCAATGTCCACATGGATACTGGCAGGAGACCTCCCCACCATCATCCCACTGCCTGGGATCTGATCAAGGCACTCACAGAATCCTGGGCATGGCATCCCAGCACCCTCACCCTATGAAGCCATGTAGAGCTGGCCAGAGGGAAAAAGTGTCTTCTCTGCTCAGTGATGGGCTGTCCACACCCTTCACCTGGGCAAGGCAGCAATTGCAAGGATCAATTTCCCCTCCCATGCCAAACCCCAGGGACTGGGGCCATTATGTGTCCAACGGGATGGAGAAGCCCTGTAGATGCAAAGCAGGCACTGAGAGCTCCCACCTCCCCATCTCACAAAAGGCAGGAGACAGGAGTCTTCCTCATGGCCTTGCTCACAAGCAAGTCTGGCTTGCCATAGGTGGCCAAAAGTTGGGGACTGAAGGCTCCCAAAGCTGCCATCATCCTCTTCTTCACAGTCTAGGGAGGGAAGAGAGGGAAGAGGGTGGTTGCCCACTTAACAGGTACCTGGTGAGCTTGGCTTAGCTCTTCAGGAGGGATACTTCTGTGTCCTGGTCCCACATAGGTCCTGCTTCAAAGCCAGAATAGCCCTTTTTCTGTCCTTTTCAGCTGATCATGATTGTCACTTGGGTCTCATGGAAGACCAACTTGCCAGGGCATGTAGGGTCAGCTGGTGGTTCAGAAGATGCAAAATGGGTTTCAAACATTCAAACCATGAAAGGGTTTCAAACACATGGCTCTTGGGCTTGCAGCTAATTTCTCTTCCCCCATCCCAACAGGTAGTACTGACAAGCACATTAGTTGACAGTGTACAGCATTTCCTCAGCACATTGCAAAAAGATGCTAAGAAGAGGGTGCATTCAAGAATAGAAAAGCTGCTTTATTCCCAGACACCCACACTTACTAGGACTTTTTCTGCACCAATTTATGAACCTGTAGTTCATAAGAAGACAAGTAGTGACAACTAATGCAAAGATACCCAGTGTTCCTCTTTGCCACAATTCACGTGTGCACAATAAATACGTAGCCCCCATTCCAAATGCAAAGCATATAATCAGCTGCTCTGCTCTACCAAAACAAATTTACTCAAGACTACATCCCAGACAAATGCCATACAATTTGAGCTCTGTAATGCCCCACAAAGAGCCAACCTCCAGCTCTGTAGGTCTGCAGCAGTGTGTAACCTACTTTGTTTGCTTTTTTAGGTCTTCTGATGTGCCACCTGTGCAAAGAACCTCCACTATCTCCAGTGCTTTTCTGGCAACTGATCATGCTTAATCTGCTTCATTAGTACTTGTCAGGAGAAACAACGTTCCTCATTAAAATGTTCAGCTGAGCTACTCTTACCAGAAGTTTTTGGCTCACAGAAGTCTCACTGTGGAGCTGAAAAGAGAAGGGGAGAGGGGAGAAACCTACTGCAGGCATAGATCCTGTGGTTGTCTTTGGCAAAAAAAGAAAAGGCAACCATGAGAATCTGTTCCTCAGCAAAGACCAAGTTCAGGGCTGCTTTCCATGCTGACTTGACAAATTAAGTTTGTATAAAAGTTACAACTTTTGGGTTGAGGTATAGCCAGTCAAATGGGTAACCAACACACAGCTGAAAACATAGAGCTACACAGAAATCTCTGCCCATGGCAGAAGATGGAATTAGATGATCTTTAAGGTCACTTCCAACCCAAAACATTAGACACTCCCATTATTCTATGAAATACTTATGACATACCTTTGTTGAAAGCTGAAAAAGGAAATGTTTGTCCAAAAAAACCCCCAAAAAAACCCAGTCAAAAATATTTTTAAAACCCCTCAAGAATTAAATCAACCATTGGACCAGGATGCAGTGTGCAATATATCTTGAAAAAGAGACTAAATAATAAGGACACTGTCCAAAGGAGCCAATAACTAGAGCAAAGTAAAGACCTTCTAAAACAACTCTGCTGCTTGTCTGCACATCTGCAGTGAAACAGAAAAAAAAAAAGGCAGATTTGGGTAACAGTAAAAACAGAGAGAAAGAAAAAAGACATTACTTGCCTGTTTGTGCAAGGCCTCTGGGTGGACATGGCAGAAGAAGGGATGAGCTTTGGCTGACAGTGTCATTAGATAAAAATAATTCCAAGACAGAAAAAGTGGTGATGAATAAGAGATGGATGGACTGATGGAGGCAACAGTGAGACACAGCATATATCCAAGTCAAATGACACCATCATCTCAACAACCTGAGGGAGATAACATGGTCTGCATCAGGCCAAAACCAGAGCCCAGCCTATTTTCCATTGCAGCTTCACTTTGTAAAGACCTGATGATATTGAAGTCTAAGCTGAAATAACACACTGCAAGTTTTCCTTTCCAAAGGGGAGGAAAGAGAGGATTTAATCCAACCATACACAATCTCTTTTGCCTTAGCACAGCTCTTGTAAACTGCCAGTCCTGTTTGATGTTTTGAAAACAAGAGATAGGGTAGAGATTACTATTATCCTCATGGGGAGGAGCAGGGGCCCAGCCTCCTGCTCAGGTTTGCTTGACTGCACCCATGAGGCCACCCTTGAAGGCAACTCCCTCCAGCTAGGGAAAGCATAGGGATGTGACATGAGAACTAGGTGACACCGAGGGTCTGGGGGACCACCATGGGGCTGTGACCAAGTGTCACTACCCAGCTCAGCCTATGGCCCCACCAGGTGCACCAAGGTCACAAATTCTGCAAGTTATGTAAAAAAGCCCCTTCTAAATAGTTAAAAGGCCTACCCCCTGACAATTCTTGCATGCTATTTAAAACTCCTCTCAAGGAAGAAAAACAGGAGACTCGATGCACAGAAATACATCCCCCCACCTGGAAATAATGCTATAAAAAGGAAGTCACTTAAAATAGGAGTTGGGCTGCAAAGACATTCAACATCCAGCTTCCCAGGCTCTGTGTGGATCCAGAGCCTGGACTGTAATAATCACTTCTATTTCAGCAGAAGGAGGAAACAAGACAGGCCAGAGTGTGATTAGGCTTGTCAGTGGTTGCTCAACATTTAAAGGCAGAGCCATCCCTACATTTTGGGACCCTCCAGATCTGTTGTGTGCCTGTGATACAGAGGCCTGAACACCCATGGCCAGACAACTCTTCATTTTGTGCTGCTCAGTGACTACCCACAGCATCAGGGCAGTTTCAAACGAAGATCACCTGCTGAGCACTGCCTAACTCTCTGTCAACTGCACAAACAGGGAGAATACACAGCTTTGCAGGTGCTCCATACACTGTGATGGAGCCAGAAGGTGAATTAGGGTCAATAGTGTTTTGTTTCCATTTGCATCCCCTTTCTCTCCCCATCAGTCAAAACCGATGGAGTGGCTGTAGGGATGTAAAAGCTGCCCCTGCCCTTTGGGGCAGTCATTTCTCCTATTAGCACTTGGCAGGATTTGATCTCTGTCTGCAGTATTTCAAGGGGTGAAAAGCTGGCTGATACCGGATCTGAAAAATCAAAAGGTGGCCTATGACTGTAGTCACAATGGTCTTCTAGGCAAGCCAAATTCCTTGAACCCATTTCCACAAACAAACAAGAATCTGGAATGAGGCAGGAGATCACTGGAAGCACGTGAAAGAAAAGGGATAAACACACTCCTTGGCTCAGCTCTTGTAAGCCATCGTATTACATGCTTGTGGTTAGAGGGAGCTGTTTTATTGGAAAAAATGTTTCCGAGCAACTTTTCTACATAAAAATAACTCATTAATGGAGAATAACCCTGGGAAACAGCTGGAAATGCCTGTAACTAAGCCTCAGTGCAAAGTGAACCAGCTAAACCCCAGAAGAGATATCATGGCAATATGGGCATGGGCCCATGGTATGACTGCACCTTCCGGCCACTCATCCCACTTCAGTGTTCACTGAGATCATGCTTGTAGATCCTGAGGCATCAGAAGTACAAAAGCTTGCCATACCACATCACTAATAGTGCTGCTAAGAAGGTAAAAAAAAGTATTTTGTGCCTGATTAAAAAAAAAAAAAAAAGTGGCTTGAGAAATGGAGGTGAATGAATTCCACTAAAAAAAGACTGAATAGTGAACCCAGGGAGCAAACAAGAACATGGACTTCATGGTGAGTTTTTTAAAAGCAGTTAAAAATAGGTGAATTCCGTAGGGAATCCTTCAATTTTCCATCTGTATTTTAAATTCAAGTTGTCCTCCTTACTCTGGTCTCTCTTCTCAAAGGTGCAGCAAAACCTCAAAAACCCCATAATATTCCTCTGTATCATCTTTTTTCTCCCTTGGCTGCCTCTCTTACCAGAAAAAAAAAAAAAAAAATACAATGAGATCTGTTTGAGGTGGCCTGGTCATGTTGACAAGCAAGTCTTTAACCAAAAGTAACAGAAGTACAATCAAAACCACATGGGACTATTTCAGGGAAGTAAGTGAGCTGCTGGAGGGAAGGATCTACTGTATATGGACAAATTGGTGTCTCTCTGCTGTATTCCTCCAAAATGGCATAAATAATCTTCCAGGGTTTTAGGAATGAAGCTTGCTGGCTTGGATGATTTATTTACATTCATTATTTATTTGCATAAAATTTATTTACATTCAGCCTTGCCTATATAAGAAAAAAAATTTGACCATCCTTCACCTCAACATTAGCGAGAAATACCCCACCTTCCATTACCCATCTGGCAGAGGTAGTTTCTCCTGGGTAAACACAGGAAGAAATAGCAAGCAGAGATCTCACATAACCTCTAGGCTACAAATGGATCGTTATCTACACAATGCTTTTCTTCCTAAAACCCACACATTGTCAAGGTTATTTATAGGACTTTTTCCCAGCAGTAGCAGCTAGAAATATAAACAGCCAGTAAATTTCAGGGGTGCGCTGAATGCAAAGATAATTCTGGTTTTGCACTTTCACTGGGTTTTTTGGGAGGTTTTGTCTATGAACT
This sequence comes from Urocynchramus pylzowi, assembly GCA_013397555.1. Classification (NCBI taxonomy): domain Eukaryota; kingdom Metazoa; phylum Chordata; class Aves; order Passeriformes; family Fringillidae; genus Urocynchramus; species Urocynchramus pylzowi. Next base: position 374,627 of record VZRH01006721.1, on the reverse strand, counting down.
TGGAGCTTTGTGGGGCCCTCAAAGCCAAAATAATAAAATTCACACTGTTAAACATTATTCATTGAGCTGAAAGGTTGCAGCATCATGCCTGGAATGGTGGGTGGCTTTTTAGCAAACACCCTTTGCTGCTGAACAGAGGGCGGATTCCAAACTGAAAATCGCCTTGTGCTTTTGGGAAGTTAGGGTTTAGTTAAGAGAGGTTTTTCAAAGGTGTTGCTGACAGGTAACAGCTTAAATGCCCCTTAGTGCTTTTGAAAACCTCTCCTCCTTTATGAACCAGTTCACAGGTCCAGCCCCTTTACACTGCTCAGGCAAAGTGGCGCCCTGGTTAAATATTTAAAACTCAAAGCAGTGCCAGGAGCTCCTGTGTCTGCATCCACACACTTTTCTGGGCATGCTGTCAGGCTGAGACAGCTTTGCACCATGTGTGGGCAGCTACCAGAGGACTTCAGCACGTCCTCTGTTAGAGGATATCTTGCAATAAGGTCTAGATCCAGCTCCAAGATCCCTTTTCTCCATGTTGCCCAGAACTTCCCATGGGTTGGCTGCAAAGGGCCTAGTGCTCGATTTCTTCCCTTCCCCCAGCTCTTAAATGGGAATAAACCGTTTTTATTTGAACACTTGGCTTCTCTTGCAGCAGTTCTCAAGAAAAAGTCAGCACACTGCCTTAGAAGCTGACTGTGCAAGCAGATAGGACACAGGAGTGGGAGTCAGAGGTTACAGCTTCCACCCCAGCCCTGCTTTGAGCTGGTATTACGTGTAGAAGGACTCTTTGCCTCTCATTTCCATGCCAAATGTTTGGACTGCAAGTACTTTGGCTTGAGGATAACACCTTCTTACATTTTTGGACAACATCAGCCTTGGCAGAACTCTTCTTTTAAGGTGAATCCAACCACAGCAGTAAAAGGCAACCCATAGACAAGGCCCCAGGATAATGAACAAGATCATTACAGTACACAAATGGTTTGCAACTGAAGACACCAAGAGCTAAACCCAGTGAAGTTAAAACAAACAGTTTCTATTGAAGACACTGACTGCTTGACTCGATGAAATGAATGATTTTGTGCTACTCTACAACTTGAGTTTTCCCTACTATTTTCACCAAGTCATTCCCACTAACCCATCAATTAAAGATAAAGTTTGCTAGTTAACACAGCTATGCAGCACTGACACAAAGTATTCCAGCTGTATAAATAAACTCTTGGGTAATTGCTTTTGATTTAGGCAATAGTTTTAATTGCTACTATAGGGTTATTTAAAGAAGGCGCTCTTCCTGTTAGTGGCTAAAATAAAACAAGTTGATGGATCTGTCATCATTCCCGATGGGTGGACGCCAGCATCACGACTCAATCCCATACCATTGGCTCTCATTAGCACCTTTCTGGCAGTATCTCCCTGAAGAAAGGCCCATGCCTCAATCAAGGGGATAACAAGCTTTCCCCTGACTCTATTTCCTCTAGACACTGAAGCTCACAGATAACTGCAGTAAAGTCAGTTGGCCTGCAAGTCTAAAAAATTTCTTTGGAAATTATGGTGCCTGGCATTTCTCTGAATGCTACAAAAAGCGCTGTATTAACTCACCACCTTGTTCTTCAAAAACCTGTGGTGTTGACTCAAAAGGATGCAACAAGCAAGGCTCAAAACAGGAAACAAAGGGAATATGGTGGGGATAATGAGGTCGGGCAGAAAATCAACAAGAAACAAGCACATTTTCAAACCATCACATATCCATGGGAAGTTTTTCATATTAACTTGGATTTACCTTTCTTCCCTGATTTTGTATCTTCAACTTTCTTCATGACAGCAAGTATTCAGGATTGATATACAGAGTCATTTGTAAAACCGTGAAAGTAGTTTTCTCAAGAGAAATTGCAAAAAGGCTACAACTCTGGTCCAAGCCAGGAGACAGCAAGAAGAACAACTATGTTAGTTCCTGGCAGAGGAAAATGAGCAGGGCAGGGCATGCAGACACACAGTAATAGGTAACTCTTTCTTGGGACAGATTACAATGGTGCTATCCATTGCACAGACTATAAACTTATACACTTGATTTTCCTCATTAAACTTCTGGGCTTTATTTGCAGAGTGAGCAGAGACGAAATAAAAGAAAAACAAAAACAAAAAAGAGCAACTTTGTGAAAGAACAGGAAGCAAAAGTAAACTCAGTTCAAAATTTTTAATGGTCACGTACACCTTGAAATCAAGAAAGTACAGAGTGAGATGTGCAAGAAAAAAATTCTTCCTATTTAAGAGGCACCTGAATACATTCCTGCATAATAGGTGGTGATCAGATTTTAGCTAAAATAAGGGTGTAGAGACACAGAAACCCAACAAAGGAGTTGATGTCAAATGCCTCTGTGTCATGACAGGAACATGGAAAATTTGGAAGTAGTATTTAGTCGTGCTGCTCACATGCTTTTCACAGATGAACTGAGAAACTTTTAAAAACCACAACTATGTTGGAATGATCTTTAACAATTATTTGAGTCCATGGCATTGGTAACAGCTGGGAAATGCAGCTTGGCCATAAGAAATCCTTCAAGACCTGTTGTCAAACAGGTATTACAGGTGGTTATCCTCTCTGAAAACAGGTCAGTTTTGAGGGGTGCAAGTGTTTGGAAATCAAGAGACAGTCTGATTCTTCCTGCATTGAGAAGCACAAGAGGGGTGTGTTCCCAAATGAGATACACCTCCGAATTTGGTGAGAATACAAATCTGTAGAAAAGAAAGGACTTTTTGGTTGCCTTCCCAAAAGTGTTTTTCAGCCTGCACAGTGCTTTTAAGGAGAAGTAAAAAAAAAAAAACACCAACAAAAACAAACAAAAAACCCCTAAAACAATCCAAATCAAAACAAAGCACCAACAAACAGTTAAATAGAAGCCTTACAAGATTTTGGTCAATAAATATGAAAATATGTTATCCAAAATGAGATTGTGTTTGCCAATACCCTGCTGGGGACATCAGCCTGGTGACTGTGCTGGAGCAGGGTGGGCTCTGAAACACAAGTGAAACTCTGTGAACCCAGGTTTGGGATGCCCACTGTTTCTCAGTGAGAGGCAGTGGGATGAACTGCTTACAGTTATTTGGTTGGTCCACCCCTAAACTGATTGGGCTGGGATTTACTGTATAGTGAATTTTAAGTGGATGTTCTTAGTTGTAACAGCATACTTCATTTCAGTTTGGTTACTTAAAAGCTTTCACCAAGAGTGAGCAACATGCTGTAGGAAGAGAAGCAGATAAATCTAATTTAAGTACCTTCCCTGTTTTTTCAGGAAAAGGACAGGTCACCATTGTTTGGGAATAAAAGGTCAAAGTCCAGTCTTTGCCCAGTCATGCACAATCATCACAGAAATCCATTCCTCACTGTCAGCAAGAGACAATACAGAAATAAGTGCATGATGACATCTACTTGTGTTAAAAATAGCAAAATAAAATAAACAAAAACCCCCCAAACTAAACAGCAACAGCAGCCTGTTTAGTTTAAACATCATGGTATTGGCCCCTTTAAGCTGTTGAGGTTTGAGCCTCTGGGAGCCTCTGGGTTGAATCTCCCAGGCTCTTGCAGCAAAAGGGTCTCTCTGTCACTTGCTGCTCTCTCCTTTTCCCTGCATGTGCAGTCTCACACTTGCCCCAGGTGGCTGAGCTCCAAGGCACCATTGCTAGCCAATTGCCTGTGCTGTATTCTCCTGGGTGGAATAAAGATTCCTTTAAAAATAATTGTGTTTCAGTGAGGAGGGAGGCAGAAGGGCGTGCTAGACCCAAGCACAAGGCTAGAGAGCTCCAGCTAGGGAGAAAAGCTGGTCTGGCCTGTTTGTTTGCCTCTCTAAAGTGCTGCTTTAGGGTCTGACTCCAAGTTCAAGATTTTCCATGCTGAACCTGATTTGAACCTGAATCAGAGCCCAAGTTTCCTTTGGCCATAAATCAGCTTAGGGACAAGATCTGTCCAAAGACACATGTGAGCAACTCCTGTTGAAGTTAAAGGCTGATGTGTGCGTGCACATGTCTGTGCAACTGGAGGAAGGTCATGACTACGTGCCTATTTTATAAACTTTGGGTACTTGTTTGATGTGTTTTTTGCCTTTCATTGTCTCTGTGTTCAATAGAGATTCTTGTTTCTCAATGTTTGGAAAGAACAAGGCTTCTACTGACACTAGCTGTTCTTCACAGAATACATCATATGTAATTCTTGCTTGATTTCCATCTCAGTCAAATGTTTAAAATCAAGTTCCAGAAATGAAAAGGTCCAGGGCTATGTCCCTCTGCCTGGCATGCACATGTTGGCTCACTGTGGCTGACCAGAGTGAGGCAAAGCTATTCAAGATGTTCTGCAAGACTGAAAACTTTGAATCATTTTCCCTGTACCTTCTACACTGCACTGTGCCACCTCTGGGCTCCGTGGGGCTGCACACATCAGACGTGTACAGCAAGAGGTTAACCTGGAGCAGGTAGAAGGTTTTGTTCTAAAATAAAGTTGATAAGAGTATTCCCCCTCAGAAGAGTCATCTCTCAAAGATTCTTATCCATTCTGAGATGCCTTTCTCCATATGGAAAGAAGATCTCTAGATCTGAATATAAATTTAAAAGTGTTAATTAACCTGCAGGTATTACTAGGTAGGAAGAAAAAGATTAGTGGGGGGAGCTGTATGGCACAAGCATGGAGCACCTAGAAAGTTTCTCACAGAATATTTTTCCCCCTGTCAGAGGAGACAGCTCAAGAAGCAAAAGCCAGCTTGAAGTGAGAGTGGCAGCCTCACACTTTGAATAAAGCAAAGATCCTGGACAAATACAGAATTAATAACTTCTTTAAGCATCAGATGAAAGCTGTGCATCACTGCCATGTCATCAAGGGAGCAGTTTTGATAAACATCTAAGGGTTGCTCTATTCTGGTCCCTCTCTACAAAGGGCCAGTGCTGTTGCCATGGCAGATGTGACTTGGAAAATGATGGACTTTGCTTTCCAGTTGTGATAACCTTAAATAATTAACAACTGACTTTGTATACCGTGTTCAGGAGCCTTTTTTGTTTTTCTTCTGAAAATTATAGCAAAAGTCAGTTCAACATCAAGTATAGAGTTGCTCTGTGTGTGGAAAAAAGGTAATACCTCCAAGAACAGCACAGTGTGAAGTGGATCTCCATACCTTCCAGCTCTCAGGGAGAAGGGAAAACAACACTGGATCATATTTAGCTTTGGCATAAGCGGGTGCAATTCCCACAGGGATTTGCACCCGCTTACGCCCAGACTGAGTATGGCTCATGGAGCTTGCAGGGTGGTCGTGTCATTAAATTACGTGGTCGCTCGGTGCATTTCTACAATACAAAATGATGCAATATTTTTTCAAAAAGGACAGCTGTGCATTATTTGAAAAAACCAATTCATTATCTTCATTACCAGTTTGCCCTCAATATTCAGCAGATTTTCAAACCATCGAGCCATCTTTAGCTTTTGTCTTTAGACAGGAGCACTGACAGTCTGAATTATACACTGCTTCCTCCTTATTAGAAGTTACTTATAAAAAAAATACTGCCACTGTGGTCTACAGTTCAATGAAGTCCATTGTAAACTCCCCAGTATAACATAAACCTCCCTAAAACACATAAAATTATTGGCTTCCAAGACCAGTCTCACTGAAAGAAAGCTCTGTATTTAGTCTTTGCTTAAAACACAGGTATTTGGTAGGATGGAATTCAAACTCCCAACTCAGTTTTAAAATGTTAGGTCCAAGGAAAGTTGACACAGACCATGTAATTTTAATTAAAGAAAGATTTGGCTCCTTTATGGCCAACAGGGGCATTGTAACATTGACATATTGATGCTAAATAATTATGAGTCCATAAATAATTCAGTATATAAAAATGTTGTATGACTGGTGCCAGGTAGCAAAGGGAAATAGCACTGAAATAGTTGCTGTGCCAGGTTACTGCTACAATGCCAGGGGATAGACAGGTAATGTGATCTAACAGCTATCCAAACAGGGAATGCCACAGGCTACACTACCCACAGAGAGCACTTGGAAGTGGCAAACCAAAGGCTGTCCAGTTTTGCCACCTCAGTATTTTAGCACCACTGTCACAGATGTGGATAAAGCTTTAGGAGTGGTACCAAGGAGAAAGGCAGTAGAGAAATCGGATGCAGAACAAGAAATATTAAAAAGCAAATTGATTATGAATTTAAGATTATTTTTTATTATTATTGTAGGAGTTAGGAAAATACCACAAACTTATTTCCATGGATAATCATCCACCTTTAAGACAGAATTCAGTTCAGATGTGATCCTGACCCTTTGGTTTTCACTCTCTATGAACTTTCAGAAGTCAAATATTCGTTGGCACGCATAACTGGGGAAAATAAACTTTAACCTCTCACTCTGGAGTATTGATGCCAGAAAGATGGTATTTTAAAAATTTATTTATTTTAAAGTTTGATAAGGAGTCTTTCAGCTCTGGACCAAATGAAACATATCACAAAAGTTTGTAATGGGAACCATTCCCATGGGGTTTTCCAAATATGTTTCTGCTCTGTGGAATTTGCTGTGGTAACACTTGAAACTGTCCATGGCTGCTTTGAGATCAATACATTTTTTAAGTAATAAAAATGAGGATGACAGGAAACCAGAGGCCTCAAGCAGGTACAATCAAGCAATCTGTCTAAAGCTTCACAGAGCTGCACACAACTGAATGTGAAATTGAAATGTTCCTCACTCCTTTAACTATAAGATAGTAACCATGTGTCCAAGTTTCCTAGGAATGCTCATCACCTACAAAAGCTCTATGGCTTAAGAAATACTTTTCCTTATTTTTTTCCAAGATCATCCTTCCAGGTTCATCTGCTACTTTTGTGTTCCTTTCCCTTTGGAAAGGCTCAGTGGTTTCAAGTACCTTTTGATTATGAGAGTTACATCAATTATGGGTTATTGGGTCCAAAATGAAGACAACTGACCACATGTCCCCAACAAGGAGTCAACAGCTCAAACAAGACTATCTAATAGCAAACACCTTGCATTGGCTAAAACTTGTTTATTCTATCTAATGACAACAGTGGTACTAGGAGACTCTATCAAGTCAGGCTTGAAGAACAACTGCTGAAGAGGAATAAAAAGGAAATGCTTGAACTGCTCCTTGCATCTGCCAGAACTAAGACTACTGCAGTCCAAGAAAAGCCTTGCAGCCAGAATACTGTATAGTTTTAGTAATTTACCCCTGAAGATTTAGTTTTCCATGCTTGGATTTGGTTCATTGCCCCTCTCACACCTACCTTCAGATCTTTGTGCACACTCCAAGCTGCCCCTGTACGTACAGTCATGTTTGATTTTCATTAGTCTATTAGAGCAGAAAAAATAAAGAAACCCTTTCCCTCAAGGAAATGGTCTTCAAACATCTTTGTTCCCAGATCAGTGTCTGTACATTCAGAGCCAGACAGACACAGCCAGTCCTGCACACACTGCTGGATGGCCAGGCAGCACTAGGGCTGTGAGAAAGCCAGTTCTCCTCCAGGTTCTCACATGTCAGCTGTCGGGATGCAGGCAGCCACCACTGCCAGATCCTGGCAACTGCAAGTGGTTTATGAGCAGCAGAAGTGCAAAATAAAGCCCAGGGACACTTCCATGTGCCAAGGTTACTGAGGGGGTTGTTTTGTTTCGACCCCACTCAACTCCTGTCATATCTTTGCTGCAGGTGCAGCCTTTTTTCATCTTCAAAAATCAAGACATTTCCTTTCCCATAGTTTGGGAAAAGAATAGGCTGCTTCTACTCCAACCAAAATGGCACCTTCCACTGAAAGATTTCTTCCCTCTCGTTCCTTTCCTCCCCCAAAGTGAACAGCTGCCTTGTGGATGCTGTTGCAGAAACCAATCTTACAGGCAGACCTAACAGCTTGTTAGTGCAGTTTGCTCAATTCAAAACCTTCATTTCTCCTTTTTATAAAAAGGGAATGTACTCAGACCCCTAGTCTCCCTTCGCAGGTGAAACCCAGACTTCAGTTTTGGAACCCAATGTCTGCTTGTGGACTGGCTTCACAGAGCTAGGGAGTGGTCTAGACTAGAGGGTACCCTTGAGTCTTCCTGATGACTCAAGAGCTTGCAGTGGTCACTTATCACCACATTTATTCAGGAGGGGAGCTTTGCCAAGGCCTCAGCACTGGCCAAATTCTATCCCATCCAAACCAATTAGGCTTTGGGGATGTTTTCAAACCCAAGAGGACCAGAGCATGTTTAGGACAGAGGGCACAAGTGCTCGGTTCACTGCAAATGAGACACAAGCCACCCGCCACAAACTCATGTGCACACCAAGCATTGGGAATTCCAATAAAATTATCACTTTACTTTTTGCTGAATCCTGCCAGACAATAGAAAACCAAGAGAAAAAATGCAGCTTGAAGAAGCATTTCATTAGTAAAGGGCCTAGAGCATTTAATCCTGAGAGATTCATTAATTCATTGATCACAGTGCACAGATTCAGGAGAAATGGAGACAAAGCCTAAAACAGAGAAACCTAAACAGGACAAAAGCAAGCTGGATAAAACAGTCCACAGTTTACTGTTACAAAATGAGCCTGGGCTGGCAGAGAGGCACTGCTGACTTCTGGGTGGCTTTTCCACCAGTTCTAGGATCCATTTCCCTGATGAAGCAGAAGCATCCCTGTAGGGAAGCCACCAACATGGCTACTGCCACCTTGGTGGAGCCAGCTTTGACAATCATATACATTTGTACACATTTGTACACATTTTATAATTGGTCAATAATTAAGAGTCAGAACTTTTACTTTCTTTTATACCACCTTTCCTATGAGGCTTCATGATCCCCTAAAAATAAACAAAAAAAAAAAACCAAAAAAACCCCCAACATTATTCCCATGGCCTGATACACTCAGTCCAAAGGAAAGAGAAATGTGTGCCTGTGCAGATGGTTTGCTTTCCATGAGGGCTTTGTGATTTGTCAAATTAACACCTGGAGAATGATACAAGGAGTTTCATCCCCAGGCAGAGTGAGTTATCCCCCAAGTTTCCTCACAACCTCTTTTGCAGAGGTGGTTCCCAGAAGAGGGAGAGAGTGAGTAGATGTATGCTTGCTGTGTGTGGCCTAGCTCCTATTCCCAAGCTCTTAGCTCCTTAATTACCCTCCTTCTGAAGGGTCAGGCTTTGGCTGAAGAATACCCTGCACTCAGTTATGCCTCATCCTAATGAACGCTAATAAAAAGCATTTAGATGACTAATGCAACATAAAACTCTGCCCTACTTCATTGCATCTGCTTAATAAGAACCTCATTTAATATCAAATTACTGCCTGCTCAGCCAAGGCCTTGTATTTGTGGTAACGGGACTGTGAGGCGGGAATATCAAGAGCTGCAATATGGAAATTCCTCACTAATATTCTCTGCAGGGCTGTGCAATTACTTAATTCATTTAGCTGAGCCAGTCTGATGGCTTGGCCAACTGTTTCACAACACTGAGCCTAGTGCTAGGCAACTGGCCTCCCCACGGGCCCGTCCTGCCGGATCGCTTTTCCTGGGACCCAGCTATTAACAGTTGCTTGGGGGATTTCAAAGAGGATCACAGATAGTGTTACCAAATGAATGGGCTTGTAGTAGTGAACATGAAATCCTGCTTCCTCCCAGTCAATCAAATGCCAGCCAGAGGATGCCCCGTGAGACAGCAGCCACAAAGAAACAGCACGGCTGGGTTTAACCTCCGTTACTTGCATTGGGGAGCATCAGCGCATGGAAAAGTGTCTGCATTTAAAGATATTCCCTCTTGCAGTTTTAGAGAGCACTGCTCCAAAGCTCCATGCTGTCCCTCCTCCCCGCAGCTGCTTGACTCAGCTGGCTCCTGTAGAAACTAAATTTCTCCATACTGCACCTCAGATCTTTCGGGAAAATTTTGAAAAATGTAAACAGTGATGATTCCCAGCTCCTATGAACAATGACTTACCAGAAACGCTTTCACGCACATTCCTCACAGCTTTAATCCAACCTTAGACAGTAATATTTTAGGGGAAAGCATGTAGCCAGTATACTTGAGTAAGGAGAAGGAACCATACTAAAAAGAATGCTAAGTGTTACCATTCATAAGCCATGAGTATTAAAAACAGTTTAAAAACATCCTATCATTAGTTTGACTCTGTACACAGTTTCAGCAATTCAAAATACTGAAATGTTTTGTCCAGTCCTGGTTTACACTTGTGGAAAAAAAAAAGCTACTGAAAAGAAAATGGAGAGGTGCAAAAAAACCCCACAACCCACAAATGTGCTTCAGCAGCTGCCTTATAGTGGAATTTAAAGCGTTTTATTTGCTTAGTTCAGTAAGAAGCAACGAGATCACGGAATACATATGTCTTCACAGGAGGAAAGTGGTCTAAAAAATGTGATGCACAGCAGTAAAAAATTACTCATGACACTCAAGTCAGGCTGACTCAGGGTATACCATGATGGGCACAGGCTAACAAGCAAAGCAATAGTTCTGCTAGTATCATTTTCAAAACAGATGTCTGTCTCGGAGATATGGTTTCACCAAATAAGTTATCGAGCTCAGGGAAAGATGTGGATGGAAGACAATGTGTCTGCAGCAAGTCAGACTACGAGTGGTGTTGGATAGGGCATGGTACAAGGGCAGAGAACAGCAAGAGAAGAGAAAACCACCCTGAGGAATCCCACTGGTGAGAGAAACCTGCCCAACTCATGTGAGAAGCACAGCTGGGCAAAGTCCTGCTGTGCAGGGACTCCCTCCATGCCCTTTCAAGGCATTGCCTTTGAAACAAGACAGCTTGTCCCTACAAATCCCTGTCTGAGTTGTCTTATTGTCACTGTGACTTTCCAGCCTTGCAGGCACCCTTGCAGACAACGCACACATGCTAACACTGGGGGGAAAAAAAAAAAAAAAACACTGGAAAACAAATATTCTAGCATATATATTCCTATAAGAGGAAAAACCACACAGAGGACCAGGAAACCCACATTGTTTTGAGGCTCTCCAGGGCCAGCAGATGTCCCAAGGGCTGCGGAGAAAAGCGTTTGTGGGAAAGGTCAGTGCCTGCATTACACACAGAGGCTGCTGCCTCCACGCCACGTCCACCTCCCTGGGAGGCAGAAGGGAGGTGGTTCAGGGGCACAGGGTAGCAAAGTAGCACTGGAAAACTGGGTATGTCTGCAACAACACACTAATACATCTGAGTGTCTGCATTTAGTAGGAAATAGTGACCCCCATCTCTTCCTGCTCCATAAGGACTTTTGCAGATGGCTTTTGTGGTCCCAAAGCTGGAGCAATACAATCACTTTCTGCCTTCACCACTGCTGTCTTGTACTGGTTTACCACTTGCACAGTTTTTGCACTCCTGCTCCTCATAAAATGCTTGGAAAACAAAAATTTACCCAACTTTGGTAGGTACAAAAAGCTGTTGTGCACAGCAATCCATTGCTTTCCACACTCCCCTCTTTCCACTTTCTTCTCAGAAAGAAAAGCTGGATGGTTTGAAGAGCATTTTTATCCTCCCTTGCATATAAAAAAATAATTTCCCTTGTATGGCCTCCCACCCCCATCTACTTTCCTGTGCTGTGAGCCATGGATTGTCACCAGCAACACACCAAACACAAAATTCAGCAGCAACCTGGGGCCTATGAGGATTCAACCTTTGAATCTTCTCTGATTTTCCTTTCAGTGGCAGTTTTCAATGGATTTCTGGAAAAGACCTGAAATAGCTCTGATTTGACTTAAAGCTGGAAATGCACTTCATGGGAAGGGCAGGCAGTTGGTGGGAAGAACCCAACCCTTTTTTTATCCATGGATACACAAGCCATGGCCAAATTTTGTATTGGCCATTGGCAAATTTTGTATTGGCCAAATTCCTTCTCTCTTTTTGGAGAAGGAATCCTCCTTCTCCAAAAAGGCCTCATTTATGATTAAATTTAAATGAAACAACCTTGCTCTACTGTCAGCTTTGCCAGTCGTCAGATTCAAAGCCAGGATGTGCCTTCAGCTGCGAGAGGCTTAAAAACATGAACCCAGCATCTGGGCATCTAATGTTGCTTGCACACCTGCTGAGAGGGGACCACTGTAATGTCCAAAATTGCTTCTGAGAGGGGACTTCCAAGCAGGAACAATGTGACTCTCCGAGACCTATGGCATTAAAAACTTGAAGCTGCATTACACCTCCCCCAGCAACATTGCAGCTGTATTATCACACACTTCACTGTCCACTACCAGGTATACTACCAACTCCTAATCAACACCACTACATTTTAAAAATCATTCTGCTAATGTACAAAAAACATGAGTTTTTTGACTAGCACAAGGCATCTTTACGGTGAAGTTTCCCTACTGTAATGCAAAATATCAGAATGAGCCAACAGTGAAAAAAAAAAGTCAAGTTCTAAGACAGTGTAGCTTATGAACAGACAAGAAAGCAGATGAAAACCTGTGCAGTCTTCCAGTAAGAGATGTCCTCCCTGGGCTTGTGTTCAGCCTGACACCTCCCCATTTGCCAGCTATTGTGGGTGTGGGGAACAGCAGTGGGATCAAAATCACAGACCCATAAGGGACAAAGTCCCATAAGGAGGGAGGTCCCCACAGTGTATTGAAAAGGCAAAATCCGGGTGACCTGTGGACAGATATGTGCTGAGAGCAAGAAAATGTTCTCCCACACCTACGAAGCCCTCCCAAATCCCTGCCTCACTCTGCCCAAGCCCAGAAGCCAGCAGGACCTCCTGGGTTTGTAGAACTATGGACAGAGCAGGTGAAGAGGGATGAGTGACCCTGAAACACAGCAGCTGGTGACAGAGCCACTCAAACCTTTACGGCCACCCTTCCCAGCCTGGACACCATGGTCATCACCAAGTTTTGCAACCCCTGGCAGGCAGCCACCGAGCAGGGCTGATGCCTCCAGAGCACAGCAGTGAGCATATGGAAGGACACAGTGTCCTCTAGAGGTCGAAAAATACCTTATAATTTGGTGACAGAGTGAGCACTGGACAGCAGGATCGGACCAGGAGGGATTGCTCCAGACTGGCAAAGGACAAGGGTGCAGGACCACTGCTGGGCAGGGGAGGGACAGGCTGGCGTGGGGTCACACCACCTGGTTCCATTGCAGTGCTCCCAGTACAATGGAGATGGCCAAAATCCACTTACTGAGGTCCAAACTGCATCCATAAAATAGCTCCTCAAGGCTCCCAGATGTCAACCCCCAAATCTGGCAGCTTTGCTGCCCATCACACCTCTTCTACTCCTGGAGGGGGTTTATAGCCATTTAAGTTGCCAAACATAATCAGCCTGGTGCTGGGTGGTCATGCAGGGAGGTAGCCCCACACAGAGGGGTGGCTGCTTGATCTGGGCTCTTAGATCAGGTAAAACAATCTTTGTGGGGATAAGGAGGAAAAAAATAGATGTAAGTGCTCTGTGAAGTACTGCTTTGGGCCAGGAGCTGTTTCTAGTGTTTCTAAATAGGAGGAGCCCATGAGTTTGAGTAGTCCTGCGAGGTTTCATACAGTTGTGGAAAATGAGGCTCTTAAGTGCTCTAAACTGGCTTTCAGCTAAAATCCTTATAAAACCAGGAATGTCTTCTACATATCTTTCAAAAGTAACCATGGTTTAAATAAAGCATTGTTGGGAAGAGAGGAAAAACATAACATTGCTGAAGTAGGCTCAACATTCTTGCCAGAGGCACTGTTCCATGAAAATAGGTGTTCATACATGAACATGTTCATACAGAAGATCCAGACCTTTCCCCCTGTACCACGCAGTGTAGCTGGTGATAAACACCAGCCAGCACAGGAACGCAGGCACAAGATCCCTGCACAAGGAAGAGCATGCCAAGTGAAGATACAAACCAGCACCTGGAGCAGCACAGAGGCAAGACCAGTGTCCCTGAACAGTTTCTTGTTGCCCTCTCCCATCCCTGCTGGAGTCAGCAGTCAGCCTAAACTCAAAACACTCTGAGGGGCTCTTCCAGTCAGGAGAATAAAATCAGATTTGCAAATGCTGTGTCTTTGCAAGACACTATTGCATCCGAGTAAGTATGAAGGTCTGATGTTTGACAAACCAAGAATCAAAAGAATGAAAGAAAAACCCACACACGTTGCCACACCATTTTCCCTCCTTATCCTCTCTTAGCTGTTGGCTGCTGCTGCTATTCCCTCAAAATAGCTATCACAGAGTGTGTCCTGCCATTCACTCACTCCAGGAGTCCCAGCAAAGCCTTTCTTGGTCAGCCAGGTCTTGAAGGTCCATCTTTTGAGCACCAAACTCAATTATTGTGAATATTACTAAACAAAAGAGCATTCAGCAACTCCCTTTAGCCCAAGGAGGAGGACAGCTGCTCCTCCCACCACCCTTTTGGCTTGGCTTTAGACAACACAAAGCTGGGGAAGTCAACCACAATATAAAGAATTATTTATAAACCAGTAATGGCTGCAGAGCAACAGATACCAAGGAGCTCTGCTCCATGGAGGGAATTCTCAGTGCTGATATCCTGCTTGTTCACCAACCAGCCACCGAGAAACCAGATGTCCACAAGAGGACTGAAAGCCTTTGAGAGACTTATAAAAGAATACTCAGTCTCTGCTAAACCTCCAAATTCTAGCCTAGGTGAGGGAGGAGAATGAAAACTGAATTCTAGTGGGTTTTTTGAAGCAGCTCTGACCAGTGGCCAAGCTTGACCATGTGTGATAGGAGGTGTCATCCCAGAGCAGAAGGTTACCCTCCCACTGCACCCCAAATGTCTCTAGTAGGTCCAGTGGGGGTGAAACAGAACCTTCCTGCTCAGGGAGCATGATCAAGGCAGGGTGTACCATTAGCTGCGAGCTCAACACTTTGGGAACCACATATTGCTTACATTTTTAAGTGGCAAAACGTACCAAGAAGTGGGAGAGAGAGAAAGAAAAAAAAAAATTGCACAAATCCCATTTATACAGGGTTTCTAAGCATGAAAGTACAGACAAACACACACCAAAGTCCCTCAGAACTAAGTTCACCCGAGGACAAAAAGCTCAATTTTTCTAGAGTGATCAAGCCAATGGATCCAGGCTTGGTAGAAGATCAGAAAAGTTTCCAAGTGAGGAGAACCAGTGGCTCTCTCGGGCAGGGTGAAACAGCCCTAGTTGCAGAATAGCAGCTCGGATGCTGCATTGCTGCGGCGTGCCCAGAAGGTGACAGTGTTTGTTAAAATTTTGCCACTACAGCCCCTGGACAGCCGCGATTCGCGCCTGAGAGAGACCCAAAGATTCCGGTATTTGAAAGAGCATTATTAAAGGGGGGGGAAAAAAAAGATATTGAGAAATAATTATGCCGGTTTGGTTAGTTTTCTGCTCTCTTTTTGAAGAGCCTGTCTCTGAACCAAGCAGAAAATGCTGTGCACTGAAAAAAACCTCATTTTTATCTTGTTTTTCATACATGCTTAAGACCACAAATGATATAAAATTTTCCTTGGAGTAAATTAAGATCTATGTAGATGGCTTTGTATCTGTCCCAAGCATTCTCCATTTCCATGGACAGATGATATAAATTCATGGCTTTTTTCTTTTCTTGTCTTTAGATTTCTCTTATTTGTGTCATTATTCATGGAAATTATTTACTATTTAATAGTAAAAAGTCAAGTTAACACTTTTTTGGATTGGATCTAAAAGTCAAGTTAACACTTTTTTGGATTGGAAATAACTTAATAATTCTGAGCGGCAAAAAACAACCACTGAAACGATCTTCCCTGAAGAGCTGCTGTGTTAGACAAGCAAGCAAGGACTGTGTGAATACACATGGGAATGTCTTTGTGCCTAACCTGTAACTAGAGCAGTTATCGTGGGGATTTGCTGGTTTGCAGGTTTTGCTCTGGCACAAGCCACCACCTGAAACACCAAACAACCAGGAACCAGCCCAAACACGAGTTCTTACCTTATCTCAAAGGGTGCATGGACTCCTCGACCTCATGAGGACCCCCTGCCGAGGAAGATCACTTTCTTCTCTCCTGGGTAGGTCCTCCCTGCAGTTTTTAAAGAAGTGGAGGTCACAAACCTGCCTCACCCCTCAGAAAAGTATTACTGCATTGGACAAAATAACTCAAGGAACAGATTAGGGTCCAAAAAAAGGCAATTGGTGAGTATCCCAATCAATAATCCCAGAATCCCCAAACTGGTCATGTTTTGCACACTAAATGCTGATACTATGTTTTAACTCTTTCACCTGTCTTCACAATTACTATGGATTTTGATGATTTTGTTTGCTATTGTTATCAGTTTCCTTGGAGGTTTTCTACATCCTTTCTAGGAATCTGGTATGCTTGAAAAAAATTCAAGAGAAGACTAATGCTAGTACACATTTCTGTGTTTTCAGACTTTCTTATATTTGTCCATCAAGAAATGGAGAGTACCAACACATTAGAGGCGTCATCTCAATAGTTTTGCTTAATTTTTTTGTAAGCTATATATTCCTTTACTCACATTCTTGGAGAGCTTGAAAACAACACAGCCTTTTTTAATTTTTACCAAGATGATCTTGTCATTAGCAACTTTGAGACTGCATTTCAAGACTAGAGAGGAGCATTAGTATGAACTGTCACAGCCTTCTGATCCCATGAGTTATTAAAAAAATTCCACTTTTAATTTGCCTTAAACTCTGACTGACCTCTGGTTACTGTTAGCCAGCCACAAAGAGCCAGAAGGGTAATCTTCTAGCCCATACACATAGATCCCAAAGTTACCCTGTACAGCTTGATTTGATACCAACCATTTCCTTCCTGCCAACACCTGATACCTTTTGGATCTAAAAGTCAAGTTAACACTTTTTTGGATTGGAAATAACTTAATAATTTCCCTTTATAATAGCAGAAAAAAAAGAGATTACATCCTCATCATAGTCTATAAAATAAGGCAGATGATTCCATTGTACTCCACCCTTAAGTACAACTTCTCCACTAAAAGCCAAACCTGATAAATAGTACTCCTTCTCCAAACTCTGCAATCAGGAGCAGGTTCTCCAATGCAAGACAAAAGAGACCAACCCTTTGAATCTCAGGAGCCTGAAAATCCTCCTGAGTAGCAGTGAAACAGAAACAGCAGCAGTCAGCCATCTTCTCATAGCACTGATCTTCTCATAGGTGTTTTGATCAGGACACACCCACCTCTATCTTGTAACCCATATGATAGCATCCAGCTGGCATCTCTCTCCAAACAGCTGTACTTCTCTACCTTGAACTTTTCCTTGATTGTACCTATGGAATGGGTCTTCTTCCCTCTCCATGAGAAGCATGGCCTCATGGCATCTCTCTGATAGCACTGCAGGATGACTTACTTAGGAAAAAAAAAATGACCTCTTAACTCCCCTCCCACTAAAGCTATTTGAAAAAAACACATTTTCCCCTCACTACTGTGTGTATGTAACAGTTAAGCTGTGAGACTTGTGTGAAAGGCATTGGGTGGTCTCTCTCTGTACAGGCACTGCCTGTCCTGACAGACACACTGTGCCTCCATTTGGTATTGACTTTTCTCCTCTAGGGTGCTAGGACTCCATATGTTTCTCTTTTCCTTCCTGAAACAAGAGTTATTTTCCTCATGATGGGATGGGGAACAAAGCCTGAAAGCAGTGTCCTGCCCAAAAATGAGGGTGTGGTCACCAGAAACAAAGAAACAGTTCAAAAGAGTTTTCTATCATAGGAGCAGCTCTGCCTTGGATAGGCTGTTTAAATATCTCCCAGATCAAAAGGCCATGGCAAGGATAACCATGTACTCATGGCATATGGGGCCAGGGAAGCCTGGGATAGGCCACTTGCCATGAAGTTTGGTCAAAGGTCACTGAGATGCCCCCTTGAACACCACTGGTCTCTTTGAGTTCATCAACTGAGAGTGAGAAATTAATTTACATTCTTCTCACACTAAAAATTTGCCATTCAAATGAGTCTGTGAGTTCATCTCGAGCTCTCTGACCTAGTCAGGCTCTCCTCTGGTTCTGGAGATCAGTCTCCTGACATGGTTCATGCTTCCACAAAAGGATTATTTATACAAATGGGTTTAGGCAGGCAGGAACATCTCTGGGCTACCCAAACTTGGAGATTATGGTCCTTCAGAAAGGAACCTTCAGCTTCTTGAAGAGATCAGGAATCCCAGACTTTCATGGATGATGTGGTAAGAGAAGGACTCTGATACGGGGATGAATATCCTCCAAGGGAGCAGATGTGGCACAAGAGGCTTTGGAAAAGACCCAGCAATCCTGCCTGCTAGTGGGGGAGGGGGGAAATCCTGCTTACAACAAGATGTTCCTTTTTGCAGAGGAAGGTGATGACAGCTGGGCTGAGGGAAGGAGAAGAAAAGGCAGGGCAGCACCCTGTGTGGGAAAAGGTCGCTCCCCTGCCTGCCACAGCCGGCTCGCGCTCGGAGCCGCCAAACGGCTCACTGGCTCCAACCAGCCCAGCTGTGGGAAGGGCTCACAGCCCACACACCTCTGCCTCTGGCAATTTCCATCTATCTGCATCCAGGGCTGGCTCCAGGGATGAAAAAGCAGCAGCTCTTTCCTTGGAGGGGTGGGCGGTGGATGCAGAAAAAGTGGGGAAGGCGATGGCTGCGTCTGCCAGCTCCAACTGCTGCTGGGCCATGGCTGAGCATCATCAGGAGCCACATGGCTGGGGTGCTACTGCAGCTCCTTGGTAAAACTGAGCTACTACCTCTACAGGGCAAGTATCCCACCTGCTTTGAATGGCTTTCTTGTCTTCTTAATTCCCTCCTCTTCAGCCTTTCTTGTCCATTACCCCTAGTTTCAGGGAAGAAAAAAGAAACATAGGAGAGGGAGATATTTATGAACCAATGTCATTACTGTTTATGATGTTTTACCTGTTCAGCAGCAAATCTATGTTGTGCCTGTTGCTTTAATTAGCTGTCTCTCAGTGAGGAAAACCAGGGCTGTGAAGAGCTGATATGGTGCTGAATAATTGTTTGGGAAATAGTGCTTGGGGTTGAACCAGAAATTTGTCACTGCTGTTAGCAAATACTTCCAAGTCACCAGAAAGAAGCAGAGCTGGGAGACCCAGCAGTGGGACCCTGTGCCAGGTGAGGTGCCACAGATGTGGCAGAGGCTGCCCCCAGCATGCAGTGTACAGTGGCTTAGCCCTCCCTTCCCATGCTGGCAGTAATGCCCATGAGGAGTGGGGGAACTGGGGCTAGCAGAGACAAATTTGGCCCACAGAACATGAAGGGGGGGCAAGAGTAAGTGAATGACTATCAGGTTGCTCTTCTTTGTTCTCCCAGTTCATAAGGAGAAGGAAAACCTTGCCCAAGCATGACCCAGCACTGATATGAGAGCCCTCTTTCATCTACTGTCTCTCCCTATGCACAGGCAAAGAGCAAACCATACATCTTCCTTGAATTTAAGGAGGGAGGAGAAGAAAGACATATTTATTTCAGAGGGAGATGCCAGGGATCAGGACTCTGTCTTATTTTGTGCAATGAGCACGTAACACCAGATGACATTTGCCTTTCAGCTGGGTGGGTGGCTTTTACCTTTCCCTACACCATACACAGTAAAGGCTTTTGCCACACACAGGGAGACACTGAGCTTGAGGTTAAGCCTTGGAGCAAAGTGCATGGCAGCAGGAGCAGCCCAATAAGCAGAGCCTTCACTGAGAGGTGTGAGAAAGAAGCAGGCTGTGTATCAAAAGGGTAGGTGTTTCATCATGTGAGAGAACGGCCCACAAGGAAGCCAGGAGTAAATCTGTTGTTGCTGGGTGGGCTTAATAGCTCCTGGAAATTGAATTGTGTATTCCCAGCTTTTTGGAAACTGGAACGACTTGAGCTGCTGTGGGTTAACCCATTCGTGCCCCTCTGGCCTCAGCCTTGTGCAAACACCCAGTTTTATTTCCAGAGCAATTACAGGACACTAATGTGAAACGCTTCCCAGCGGACAGCCAACCCAGTTCCTCAGCCCCCAAAGCTCAGAGCAATTGAACTGAGCACAGGAGACTTCAAGTGCGTACCTGTCCCAGACCTTCGTCTCCTGGGACATTAACCAGGAGATTATCAGCATCAACTGATAACTCCTAGTTTGCAGCTTCTGAGAACTTGTCCTCTGAGTGCTTTTCAGCCAGACACAAAGGATTCCCCACAGAAGAGCAGGAAAATACTGTGGAAAATACAGGAGACACCCTGAGACACTCACACGTGGTACCTGTGGGACTGGTGACAGGGGCCTTGAGATTCTGGCTGCAGCCTGACTGCACGTTTTGGATTTTCCCAGTTCTTGTGGAAGATGCTAAGGCAGGGGAGGAGGTGTGAGATGCTCCCAGAGGTCCCCTGCTGGTGGCTGTTGAAGGCTGTCCCACAGCAGGACACACTATGGGGCTCACTGACCCGAGTGCCTGGTGCGCCAGGCTGAGCGTGCTGCGAGGATGCCGTGGGACACACCTGCCCCACAGAAATGACAGGCAGAGGAGCCACTCTGAGCTGTGGCCATCTGAGAGCACAGGACCACTGGGTCGTGACTGTCCTGTCTGGGGCTCACTGACTCAGGTGGTGTGACACAACACACCTCCATCACCACACCAAACCCATCTTCTACTGCACTCCCCAGGCCTGAGATTTATTTCTGGCTGTGACTGATTGTCCCTTTAATTTATCTCTGCTTAGGAATTGGTTCTTCCATGTCTGTACACTGCAAATAAACTCCTTTAATTGAAGCTTCCTGACCTTGTAGGCTAATGCTTTGACACAGTTCATCTCTTGGTGTCTGCCAGGCAATGAGTTGACATGTTTTGCAACAAGCATTAAAAGGCAGCACAAGGAAACCCCAAGCCAGGAAAAGTGACTGACCTCTGGTTACTGTTAGCCAGCCACAGAGAGCCAGAAGGGTAGTCTTCTAGCCCATACACATAGATCCCGAAGTTACCCTGTACAGCTTGATTTAATACCAACCATTTCCTTCCTGCCAACACCTAATACCTTTTGGATCTAAAAGTCAAGTTAACACTTTTTTGGATTGGAAATAACTTAATAATTTCCCTTTATAATAGCAGAAAAAAAGAGATTACATCCTCATCATAGCCTGAAACTCACACTGATCCCTAATTTGATAAAGCATTCAGAGCTTAATTCTTTTTTTTTGATTTATTTGTAACAAGACCCACGGTGGTGTATGGTGGGTTGATACTAAGAACCAAGTCCTACTTCTTAAAACAAAATAAGTAGAGGGAGACAGCATCTCCCTTTTGTATCAAAAACTCATCTCATCTTGCTGGCTACATTGTTCTCCAGAATTTAAGCCAAGAAGAAATCTCACAGTATCCAGAATAAAGGCTAAATTTAAAATCCACAAGAGCTGGCAGGTTAACCCCAGCAGAGCCTGAAGATGTGTATTTAGCCTGTGTAAATTTTAATTCTACTGTTCAACTGATACCTATGGGATGGTCATTCCTTCCTCCTCACTTATGATTTCACATAGGATGCTGCCCTCCAGTAATACTGCAGTTTTCCTTTCAGGAGTGGAAGATGATTCACAGTACTCAATATCTGATAAATGTAGGCAGCATCAAGACTCACATATTAGTGTGTAACAGATGAATGTCAATAATAGAGAACAGGTTCATCAGAGGCCGTGTTAGAGCCAAATTTGTGTGTGTGCACACATCCCAGGCAATACTGCAGAGAGGAATGAATTAGCTCCACAGACAGAGCACCCTCACCCAAAGACTCCCTTCCCAAGGCACAGGGAAGTGCCAAGGCATTTCTGCACTCACCCACTGTCACAGCTGAGTAAGCCAACAGCCTGTAAGTTACACTGTGACTGCCCTTGCTCATCAGCCAGCCTCTTCACACTGAGTCTCATCTTCTTTACAGGAAATAAAGATCATTCTGACCCCACTTTAGAGCTGTGCTGACTCAGGGGTCTGGCAACATTCTCACACGTACTGGAACCTCTGCATGTCTGCTGTGGCCATGAGGCTCTTGGAGCTGTACCTTTGTGCACAAACCCAACTAATTTCATACCTTTTGGGGTCTGGTGGCTTTTACAAAGCAGACACATTGAACAGAGTGTCAGGAAGAGCTGTTGAAGGCAAATGTCAGCATTTCCCTTGGTCCCACTCGTGACTTTCAGGCAGGCAGCTCAGAGTTTCTGCTGGCACGATTATCTGATTGATAGGTTGGGTGTCTCCTGGTGCCCCAGTTCTGGGTCTGGCTGCCAGGGCTCACTGGCTTTTCACCCTGCTGCTTCACCACCAAATCTTTCCTGACCCTTCTCTCTTTAAGTCTCACATCTTTCAAATACAGCAATATACCCCATTCCCAAAAAACATTGGGAAATATATTTGTTCACTTTGCAGAAGCAGCTAAGTTTGTTTATACAGCTGAGTCCACGTGTGAAGATGAGGAATTGAATTATTCACTACATGTCTCAGACCTTGATGACTAAATTGGGATTTGCTTCTTTATCTTCCAGCAGGAGGGGAAGTGGAGGCTGAGGCAGGGGAAAAGTCTAACAGAAAGAGGCCATGCTGTGTCCCTGTGCTCCACTGCTGGGAGCTCTGTGGATGCTATAACTAACCACCAATAGCAGGACAGAAGCTGGGTGGTACCAGGGGAATTACAACCTCACAAACCCTGTTATTAAATAGTCACGCATGGGGCTACCTCTCTTACATCTCTCAGGGTTTGTTTACCTTTTTTAATAAAAAGGAACAATAACTCCCAGGCAATTTCCACAAGATTTTAACATGTCTGTGTTAAACATCAGACTGGAGCCTCTGGATTACAAAACAAAATCACCCAAGCTTTTTATGCTGTTGGAAAGATGTTGTGGAGGGAAAGGCCTGGCTGTGCACAGGCTGTGGAATGTGCAACAGCAGTCTGTGTTCCCCACAGTGACTTTGGGGTGCACATAGAGACATCCTTATGGAGACCACCTGGCAGAATGAAGAAGATTGGGAACCTTTAATAAACTGACTTCTGTAGGATATCTCAAGCTGAGTATGCACAGATGGAAGTGCCTACATCATCTGAATGGCCTCTGGAAGCCTTTGCATCTTAAAGAAATGAATCATGGAAGAGGTCCCATTGGGTACAGTTAAAATAAGCAGTTTCTCACTCCTTCCCTCTTCTGCCCAGTGCTCAGGGTGAAATGGCCAGGGTATTGTGAGAGAAAGGAGAGAACCCTGACAGCATGTAGCTCCTCACTCACTGTACAGAAAACCTGAGAAGGTTTATTTGTGTCAGCTGGCTGTGGATCCTTCCATTTCTCCACCCTTATATAACAACTAATCATTGGACAGAATGGACTGAAGTTTATTCCTTAGCAGAAAGACAAAGAGCCTGGAGATATGTGCACTAAATTGTCTTACAAGAGCTGGAGCAGTCCTTCAGGATTTGAATGAGGCAATTACCTGAGAGAATGTTAAAAAAATTCCAAGACAATAGGAAATGTTGGCCATCAGATATTAATTTTCAATATATTCCCCTTCCCCCAATATTCCCTCCAAGTGGGATTCGAACAAACTGTGCAAGGAAATGAAAGTTTAGAAGAGATCAGAAAGAGAAGAGAGAAGCTGAGGAGCACCTCAGGAGAGCCAGAAGATGGGGCAGTTGATGCCATGGCTGAGGACTGACAGGTGAAGGTTTTACAGAAGTTTCTCTCCTTTCCTCAGAGCTTTGCTTCTACCAGCAGGCAACCAGTCACTGTAGCACCCCTTGGAAAAGCTTGCCATGGTCAGCACCAGTGTCTGGGCTGTCCCCAAGCCCTGCTTTCTAGCAGTAGAAGGGTGCAGGTCCCAAATGGTCCAGGAACTTCATGACCCATGAACTTCATGACTTCATGACCGCTTATCCCAAGGCTATCCCACAGGCTTCTTTCAAAGATTACCTGAGGGGACCATGGAACACCTTCCTTTGGACAAAAATTCATGGAACACACTTCATGAGTAGAAACACATATGCCCCAGCATGGGGATCAGAGAAAATATGAACAAAGATGGGTAAGAAAGGAGGAGAGAGCAATGAGAGAAACCAAACTGACTTACCCACACTTTCCTGGCTGAAGTACAAGAGTCAGGAAAGCATTTGTTTTCGTGCAGCATTAACAGATGAAAAAGTTTCGCAAGTCCTCACTACACTGGTGCTAATTCTGGAGTGATGGATTGGAGCAAACAGGAAAACAGACATATTAAAGAAGCATATTTGATTCTGGGTTGCTTCCAGCAAGTCTCTGCAGCATACTATAAGAACATCATTAGAAAATTTTACTCCTTCCCTTCTATAACACTAAAGATATTCTGTCCTGACTCCCTCCTTACTCTAGTCCGAGCACTGATAAGTCCCACTCAAAACCATTTCATTTATTGATAAAAATAAATAAAGCTGTCTATTTTCTTCTTTCTTCCTGATATACTGAACATAAACCTGACTGCATTCTCAAAGCTACAAATGCAACAAAATTTACAGGTTGGCTTCATTACTTTGATAACACACACACAGTTTCTCTGCCCAGGATTCTTGGAGTTTGCTATTCTGTATTTCAATATATCTTGAAAGTTTAACGAGTGTGAGGAAAAGACATACTTTGTGTTTCTTGCTTGGACTTGTTTAGATTGCAGTAATCCTCACTTCAATTCTACACAAGGGCAGATGAGGAGTGCAACTGGTCTCCTGAGGAGCATTGGTACTTCCTGTGTCAGCACAGGTCCCACAACACTGCTAGCATCCCAAGGGTCATTTTGTACCCCATGTTTAATTCATGCACGTGCTCAGGAGAGGCAGAAGTTAGCTAGACCTTTCCTGTCACTTTCCCTTTCCTCTCATTTGATGCTCTATCCATGTGACAAGTCACATCCCTGAAACCGTCACCATCTGTTGGGCAACAGCCTAGTGTTGCCTCCTGAGACAGACACATCAACCTTTTTGTGGGTCTCATCCATCTCACAACATCCTGGCAGGACATACCATAGACAGAGAAAGCTTTATAAAACTCAGGTCCCATGCCAGCAATGCAGACATTCAGGAACTCTGATTTCTCTGCCTTTTATTGCTCTTTTTCTAGATCCTCTCTGTTTCACAATCTGCAAGGAGATTCCCCAAAAAAAGAAGATAAGACCTTGCACTGCCCCTTCTTTTCTTCCCTATGTGAACCTTTACAGCTGTTTTGGGGCCCCATGTGTCACATCAACACACACATTGCTGCAAACAACCTGCAGCATCATGAAGAGAAAGCTAGAGGAAAAATGATGATGAGCTGGAAGGGGATACATGGGAAGACCTCATGAATAAATAGGCTTGTTCAGCTGAGGGGAGTTCCATGGCATCACAGGTCCCAGCTGAACTCTCTGCCAAAACCAGTTCCCCTTCAGATCCCACAGCAGTTCCCAGTGCTGGTTCAGTCTGGGATATACTGACTTGTCCCAGAGATCCTATAAAGGAGTTCCAAATAATTCACAGCAAAAGCACAATCCAGACTGCACAATTAAACTTCACAATTTCCTGTCAAAACCTTCTCCCCCTGTATACAGCTGCTAAGCCCTGCTACAATATGTGGTACATGTTGTTTGCTAAATGGTGGTCTTTTTTTTCCCTCAAGGAAAAGGAATTAAAAGCTTTTCCATGTAAAAGACACAAATTAACAAAGCTGCCCAAGCCTGTTCACAGAGCTCAGAGTTTAGAACAAGGACATTTCTAAGGAAGGCATTTCTTAAATTACCAGCAGTACATTACTGAGAGAGAGCCTTCAGCAGGAGCTACAGTTCCCTTCAATCCCTGAATCACTCTCCAGTTCCCCAGTGTGTGCTGTACCTGCCCTCTCACAACAATCACTTGCAGTTCTACTACTACAATTGCCAGGGAAAAGAGCAGCCTGGAACAATGAGCCGTGTTTGTGATTCATTCCTTTGTGCTGCTCATCACTTTCTACCCCTGCATCCATCAGTGGTTACATCACTCCCCTGTCCTCAGGCACTACATCCCTCCCAGGCTCATACCTTTGAATAAAAAGCACATCTTGAGTTAAACATTAGCTACACACTAACTGGGGCTTGCTTTCTGACTGAATAATCAGCTTTAAAGTAAAAGGTTTTCTACAGTCAGATGAGGAAAGCTACAAAGGAGCTGTTTAGCAATCCTCTTGAAAGCAAGCTTTCAGTATTGGAAACCAAATTCTATTTTATCTATTTATACTTGTCACTAGTAATTACTTGAAAGCTCTATCAGCTTCTAGCTTTAATGATGTACCAACTGCTAGAAGCATTTGGGAACAGTGGAGCAGATCATAACGAAAATAAAGTTATTTTAGAGTGGTATGTATTTTGATAAAACCAATGCAGAACAGGGTTCCAAGAAATATTTTCATGTGCATCTTGACCAGCTACTGAGATGACATTTGAAGTCATCTCCATTTGTGCTAGGCTGAGTTAACTTGAGTACCACAGCTGGGGCAGAGCACCCCAGAGTTTTATCAGAAAGGCAGCATTTACTTCAAACATGGTCTTCTAGAGGCAGCCCAACGAGCACAAGCTGACAACACAGGCAGTTATATGTAAAATCTGGAAGGCAGATACCATGTATTTGATTACATTACAGAGAAAGGTGAGGTTTGACCCCTTGATGCCTGTGACCAAACTTCAAAATCCCTCTCCACCCCAACAGCAACAAAAGATAGGCTTTCAAAGCTGTTGTTTGCAGGTGTAGCATCAAAAAGGCCACCTGCCCTTAGGAGTGAGATAAAGGACATCAGTTCTAAAGTGAGGTCTGCTGTCCATACTTATTCACAATATATTAAGACTGCCTGGCAAATGCTTGTTTGCACAGCCTGATCTTCTTCAAGGAGCAGCTCCAAGAATTGGCACTTCAGGAGCAATTTTGATGACAGCTGCCTGGTGGGAAGCCAGCAAGGAGAACAAAGCAAGTCTTTGGAAGCTGAGGATGGTAAACTCTGTCACTGAAAAAGGGAAACACCCATCAGTGGAGCAGGCTGTAGCCAACATCATAATCTCAGAGCATTGCTGAGGCTGCATTGGTCTCCCTGGCCACCAGAGGATCAGAAAATATTAAAAAGAAATTCACTTTATCTAGCAGAATCAATCCCTTCCTATGTCACTTGGTTACAACACTAGGAAAGACATCAGTAAATAGATTATTTTCCTTTAACATCGAGGCAAGCAGAAGTCACCCCTCATTCCCCAAGTATCTTCTGAGGTGTGGGTGTGTGACACAGCCTCTCACCCTGTTTAGCACAGGGCCCATGTTCTGTGATGTGGGGGAGGAAACTTCTCAGACTTGGAGGATGGGACTTGACCTGCCCATGAAGTTTGTGAGCCTGCAAACAGAGAGGGTTTTCTGTGCCTAACTCAGAACTGACTGGCTGATGGCAAAGTGGTCTTGGATATCACAATTATGTGACTCTTTGAAGCTCTGGCAATGAGTACAAGTGCTTGGGATTACTGCAGCTAAACTGTTCCTGTGCCTGAATGGGGCCATGATCCATCAGAAACTTCCTGATGGAGTCCACCATGACCTCAGTGCATTAGACACCTGGGGCTGTGGCCATGCCTTGGTAAGCTGGGTGGCTTTGGTCACATTATATGCTGATAGTTTGACATGAAGCTGGAGCTGTGAAGGGCTTCTGTCAAAAACCCACTTCTGTGGGCATGATAACAACTCTTGATATAGCAAACAGGGACAACATTAAAATAAAAGAAAAACAGGAAGAGATTAAAGAACAAGACAGGAAAGAAAAATCCTTTCCCATGCTTTTCTTTTTCCCCCCCTTCTGTTTCAAAGCCTTTGACAAGTGCAGTACAGAGTTCAGATTTGCTGCTTTTCTGTCTTGGTTTCAGTTGTCCTCTCTCAAGACTGATCTCAGCACCCAAAAAGAGCAACGTGCCAACCTCTGAGGCCTTGTGAGACAATGAACAAACTTTCCCTCCCTCCACCTCTTCTCAGTCCTGCCACTCTCTGAGAAGGCAGTAGGCAGGTCTGGCACCTGCAGCTGCTCTTGTTCAGCGTGCAGCTGCACAGGAGCACTGGGCAGTGATGTGCCATCAATACAATCCAAAGCTTGGGAGGAGAGAAAAACAGAATGCTGAGGGGAAAAAGAAAACAAAATCTACTTCTTCCCTTGCTGCTCCTCAGCAGTGTCACAGCTGGTGAGGACTTGCTAGGAGAATGACCATGGCTTTTACCAGTACCAATGGGAAAATGCTGACATGCTCTTTCACATCATAATAAATCAATGGAAAAATTATCCAGAAATATTTAAACTATTTCTAAAAAGAACAGGATGAAAAAGGACACAGATCAGGCACAGAGGAATTCACAGGCACTGTTGACAAAGGCTGTATCCCTGTATTTCTCAAAGAATGCCCAAGATCCACTCCAACCAAGACGGATGCTCAAGGGGTGGCTGCATGATGAGATCAGAGCAGCTGCCCTGTAAGAACCAGGAAGAATTTGGTGAAAGTCCTCTAGGATGGTTATATAGCTAGAAAGCCTTTTGCTCTATAACCTGTGAATAATTCAACTACATTTGAAATGCTGTGCTCTTCTTCCAGTCTCCTCTTACAAAGCACTTGGGAGGCAGAAAGGTGAGGAGGGAGAGCAGCATGAGGGGAGTGCTGAGGATTTTGTGCTATCCCCAAGCAAACTGATTTTTCAAGGGGCTACACAGTTTGCTGTTTCACATTCCCCTTGGGTCAAGCTCTCCTCAAGGTGGACAGTGGCACATGTCACAGAAGCTTTCTGCAATCAATTAGGAGTGAAAATGTCTCAGGAGCCTTTTACACAGTTCATCAACTCAGTGGGCACAGTTTGTGCCTGACTACCTTCCCTCACTGAAACCAAGGCTGCTTGAATGGGCCAAGTGTGGAGGTTATGTAAAAGCTATTACAAATGTTTGCAATGAGAGAGGCACAGTGGGAATTTTTTTTATTATTATTTTTTAAAGGTAGCAGCCACTTTGCCTTCTTTCACAGCAAACCAAATGTTAGAAACTCCTGCACAGATGGTCAGTTTTGATGCATTTTTCCTGTCCTAGAAACAGGATTTGTCCATCAAATTTTCATCTGCTCCCCCTGTTTCTGTGACTTTTGTCTCTGTTCCCTGCAGTTCCCCTCCAGCACAGGTATTCAGGTGCCATTTCAAGATATTTTTTCTCACATGTCCCTCTCCAGAAGAGAAAGAGATGGCATTCTACTGCCCAGTTCCCCATTCCCAAACAACATGGTCCTGGATGATCCTAAGAAGCCAACTGCTGGCAATTCTGGTTTTTGCAAGAGCTGTGATCCCAGAGCAGAGGATGGATCACATGTCCCCACTGCTTCAAGGGCATGAGGGCTGAGAGCAACAGTCATTACAGCAGAGCTGATCAGACCTGGCTCTGCTGTCACCAACTCCCTCCTGTCATGCTCCAGGACATCCTGACCTTGGCAAGGAGGAATTCTGCTTCCTGAACCTGTTCACCATTCCCATGCACCTTTATGCTGTTTACCCCCTTGTGATGCAGCACTGGCCTCTTCCCTTTGCTTTCTGATGCTTTGCAGTGACCAGGTTCCTGCTGCTGAACCTGCAGGCAGTGCTCTCTCTGTAAAGCAAACCTGTCCTCTGACCATGGAAGGTGAGGGTAGGCTGCCCTTTAGCCACAACTACAGTGCTGCTCCTGCCCTTCCAACTGCAGCCAGGGCTCTTCAGAGCCTCCTTGCACACTGGGGTCTGCAAGGCAGTCTTAGATGTTGATTTCCTCCATCTGATCCATCTACACATCCCAGTGAGGACCCAGAGGGGTGCTTCATAGGTGGGTATGTCCATCAGGGTGCTGCTCTCCTTAAGCACTGGCTACAGATGGCAGGACAAGGAGCAGGGTGGGCCAGTAAAATGCTTTGTTCTTGCTATAAGTAAGGCCAGACAAACCACTGATGTTTTTGTGTGTGTCAGGTCTTGTCTTGCAACCCAAGGCAAGTCTAGTGCATCTCTGTTTTCTATCAAAGTGCTGAAACAAGGAGTCTCCTGCTATGCTCTCCTCTAGGGCTGAGGATCAGCCCAGGGAAAGAGTAGTCAGTCAGGTGTGGAAGAAAAATCAAGCAAGGTTTTGGGAAAAACATATATGTATGGTGGGGATTGCTACCTGATGAGCAGCATGGATACTGCACACACTGACCTAAACAGTGACCATGAAATAGGTCAATTTGCCCTCTGGGTTTTATTTAAATTAGGCTTTAGGATGTTTTCCTCCCAAAGTGCTCATCTCCTCAGCTGATGCTTTTTAAGAAGGCTGTGGAGTTGGTGGCAGCCAGGCAAGGAGAGCAAAGGAAGGACATCACAGACCCTGCTCATCTGTGCCCAGGCAGTCTTTCTGCAGCTTGGCACCAGCTGCCTCCACCAGAGCAGTTTAGTGCCACAACACCATCCCAGTGAGAGTAAACCCTGGTGTCCAGTAGCAGCAAACCCCTTTTGTTACTTGTGCTGGGACGCATGACCTCCCTTTCTCAGCTGTGGGTGTGAGCAGTGATTTAAATGAAGCAGTAAAAGAGAGGGGGGGAAAAGCAGCCTGGAAAAGCCTGCAGCATGCCCATGGAGGCAGTAGAGCATTGAGATAGATGTATTTGATGGGTTCTGTAGCAGGGGTGAGACAGCACCTGGAATTTATGCGATCATTAAACTTCCATGTGCAGTGGCCCTGTGAATTCAGAGCAGTGACACAAAGCCATCAACAGCAGAATTGCCACTGCTGTTTATGAAACTCACTGTTTTTCCCCAAAAGTGAGTAATGGGGCAGGGAAAGAAGTTCACAATGATTCTTGTGTGCAGTCCACAGCAATTGCAGGTGATAATTTCATTGTTCACCAAAAAAAAAAAAAAAAAAAAAAAAAAAAAAAAAAAAAAAAAAAAAAAAAAAAAAAAGAAAGAAAAGAAAACTGATCAGGCATGAAGGTGGCCTTCAACCCCTTTCAGAACCCTCTGCATCTTCCAGTATAAATCCACTGATTCCCAAGTGCAGCCAGATATGGCATGGCACCAGCTGAGCTGAGAGGTGAGATGGGACAGGATGGAAACCCCACTACACTTTGAGATTCTGCTTGCAAGACAAACTGTGGTCAAACCCAGTGCAACCAGGGAAATGTCTAACTTTGCCAAAGTGCCTTTGACAATGAGGACTCCTTTTTATTTCAAATGTTTTATTTAAATGACCTGCCACTGTTGTTTTATTTTGCCCTAACTACATTACAGAGTTCAGGGACAGAAGCCAGTTTTATCAAATTCCTGAAAACAATGCATAGCTTTTTCTGGAAAGGAGATGGACTGAAGCACACACATTTTGGCTCCACCTGAGTGTCCCCAGCGTGCCTTTGGAAGTGAGGAGCTGAAAGCAAAAGTCCTTTCTGGATCCTCAAAATAACTCTCACCCCTATCTGTAAGATGGCATGAACTATCAAGAAACAAAAGGTAGCTGATTGAAGGGAATAGCTGAGTTGATAAAATCTGAACAAAAATCGAAAGGGGATCTAGAGACAGTTAGTGAATAAATCAGTAGATCCCAAAAGGGCAATAATTGTTAGGGAAGAAGCTTGAGAGAGTAACTAAAAAGCTCTGATCTACAGCTGCCATCTGTATTTTTCTAATATCCTACAAGTATGAAATACAAAATTAAGAGATCAAGCTTGACAGCAGCTCTGTCTGTTGAGGTCATCCATTTGTCAAGATCAGCTGATATGTGTGTGGGTGTAACAAAACACCTTTGTTAGCAGGTAAGGAGAGCAAACTTCCCATGGATACATCCACTGTTAACAACTGTCTGCCAGCATTTAAAGTTACATCACTAGAGTAGATATTTAGGAAGTATCTCCAGGTGGTTGCTGCAAAAGTCAAGGTTATAATTAAGGAACCTGCATTTCTGCCTAGTTTTGGTGCATACAAATGTGTCTGTGCTTTACTGTCCTGCCTGTAGGTGTGAGGGCAAAAGGCCAGTGTTTATAGGCTTACCACTTCATGCCTGTTCCTCTAGCATGGCCTCAGGCTCAGCTATTCCCAAGTGTTCTCACAGAATTGTGCTTGTGGGTGCTTTGACTGAGTTTGAGTTTCTGTTCCAGGTGCAGCAGTGACAAGTGTGGCAGGAGATCAGTTTGCAACCTGAGCACTCCCCATCAGGAGGGGCTACCAGGAGCACATCTTCTCCCAGACAAAGCCTGATGGAAAGGCATCCACAGTCCGGCTGATCTCTTGTCTTGATATTCAAAGCTGAGGGGCAAGATGGTGTCAGAATGAAGAGACATGAATTGAATCAGCTGTAAGGGCACAAGTGATCTGGTTTCAGTCATGATTTTAAACTAGGAGGTCCTCAAAAAGCAAAAAGTTCAGCATTTTGTATTTGCAGTTTAACAATTTGGCCATAGCCTGTTAACTTGCCATATAACTGCTGCTGATTTGTTCATTGTATTAGCTTAATTGCTGTAAGCCTAGTGTGTCTGAATCAATCAAAGTTGAAACAATGGAATTATGATTTTACATAATCACTTTTGACTAGAAAGCAAGCTGTGCAGAAGGAAGTTCCACATGATCTTCTCAGATATCTTTTCAAAGGAATGATAATTAAATCTGCACTACTGCTTCTGAAGGGATAGAAGAAGTTGGGAAAAGATAATGGGCAGCAGTGGTTGCATAATCCCTGCCCATTTGGTTTGCTGCAGTACGCTGATAATGAACAGTTTGAAAGATAAAAGCTACCGTGAGCCTGAGCCCAAGAAAAGCTTAACACACACATCAGGACAAAATGCACATCTCCCTTTTCTGTGCAGGAGGTGGATCACTTTTATCCTGATTCACAATGACAACTCAGAGCCATTTACGATGGTTCTGTGAGGCTGAGTGCCAGCAAGCAGATTGCCTTGGAAAATATGTTTGAGTGCAGGGTGAAGACCATTTGCTATGCACAGCAGACCAGAGCTGAATAATCAGCTCAGCATGTCCAAACCCAGGCTTTCAACCCAGGCTAGCCACCTTGACAAACTGACATTTATTTCCAGTTCTAGCAATGGGTTAATCTAAACCAAAGGTCCTGATTAGGAAGTTTCTCTTTTCCTCCTTCATCCTTCACCTCCCTGTGAAGTTTTCCTTGCAACTGCATAGAGATCTTATCACCTCTGCTGAAGTGAAAATGCATTGGAATGTATCTTGCTTTGCATTTAAAGGCACATGCCATGTTTGTTCTCTCTCTCCCTCTGAGCTCATCCTCAGAAGTGGAAGGAAATGTGTAAGGAAGCAGCAGCATACATGGAAGAGTAGGTCACATGTCACTCACCAAGTACATGTCAAGTTTCAGTAGAAAATCAAAATGTTTTGGAAATCCTCTGCTTTGCAAGGTTTCTGAATTTTGGGGGTTTCTGAGCAAAGCAAGATACACCCTTATTCGGGGAAAATGGTAATTTGACAAGGCAAATGAAATACCTTTGATCAGTAAAAATTATATGTGACTCTAAGCTTTGTCCCAGCCCAGGAGCAGTTGGATACAAGATGCCAAAGAGGGTTTGGGAGATGCTTCTATTCAAAATAATCTAAAACCTGCATTTTCAGATTGACTCCAGGTTAGTCATAAGTTAGTGGTTATAATTGCTTTGTTATAACTGTGATTTGTTCGACTCTGTGTCTTTGATACTAATATGAAATAGAAACTAGATGATGATACTAAGCCTTGAAAAGTGCTGAGGTTGAATGGATGTCCCAGAGTGAGCTGTCTCCTGGTTTATCCAGGTTACTTCACTCCTTTCCAGTGGTGCTGCCATCCTTCCTGTCTTACCATGTGATGTTGTACCAACGCAGCAACAGCCTGCCTTAGCTACAGAATGAGCAAACTCTAGAATTAATACAAATGTTACTCACCTAAATCCCTGACATTTATTCTAACACAACCCAATTATATTCTTAGATAGCTAGCTCTTGAATCATGGAGACAAAGTGGTTGTTCCAAAATGTATGGAAAAAAATCTTGTGAATCTACATTGTGTAATATTGCAGTACTTGCCTATTTATTATTAATTATAATTTATTCTTACTGCAGAACATGGATAATGAAATGCCTGTATTTCATCTTGTAGAAGATTCCTCCACTTTGAAAAAAATTTAAACAGAAAAATGAAATTATTTATTAAAAAGTAATGAATTGTGGGGGTGCTGAAAGTACTCTGAGCATGTCTGAAGGCTCTTGATGAAAAGGACTCCCATTCTCTAACTGCAACAGGTTCAAAGAAAAAGCTGTGGTGGTTTCACAGGACTTCAGAAAATTGGAGCTAATGCCTTTTGTGACTGGGTAAGGCAACCTAACCAGAAAAATTCGATCTGAGAGCCATCTCAAAACTGTGCATTAACCCAGCAGAAGAACAAACACAGAGGTGCAAAAAGGGGCTTTGCTGTGGCCAGGAGCACTGCACAGAGAAGCTGAGGCAAAATTAACATGGATGCTGCCAGATCCACGTGTTACAACACCTCACCCAGTGCACTGATAGCAAGCACCACCACATCTCCAAGGACTCCACAAAAGGACTGCATTATCTCAGTCTCCATTTTAAGGAAATGAGCACAAGGAAATTATTTGCTTAAGCATAGTTAGGTGGTACCAGGAAGAGAAAAAGTTGTTCCACATCTGTCTCATGCTGTCCCATAACATCCATAAATTCCTTGTAATGCTGAAGGTATATTAATGCCCCACAGAAAACCAGGATGGTGAGAACCCCAGATTAGACCAGACCCAAGCTGGTTCTGTCTTCTAGGGGAGAGCAACACTTTCCAGAGGTGCCAGTTCATGCCCTTTCAGGAGGGCTTTACCATTTCAGCTGCGGCACCGTGTGAGCAACATGCCTTGCATGGGGCACCCACACAGAAACCTGGGGTCTTTAAATGCTACAGGAATGCAAATAATACTCACAGCATGGCAGCTGAAACAAAGAGGGGGTCTCACAAAAGGAAGGGTGTTGCCAGTTCCTTTGTCAGGAGATATTTTTATTGAACCCGGTAAAGCTGACTGAGTTTTGGGGAAAAGGGCTTGCCACATTATTACAGCCAATTTATACTGCTACACCAGTTCATGCCATTGAAATAGTAACAAAAGACAGAGCATCTTTCAACCCAAGCAATTAATTCATTCAACATCTGACGCCACTGAAGTGTAGATGGAGTAGATAGAGCTGTGGTTACCCCTGCACAGATTTCTCCCATTGTTTTTGCTGTATGTCACTATCAACTTAATAAGCAGAATAGCAGCCACACCAGAGAAAACATTGTTTCTGACTAAGGACTTCTACTACTGGCTCTATATGGAAAGTGCATGAAGAAATGAACTAGGAAAAGCCATGGTTATGAAAAATGAGCCCTATCCCTCTTTTATTTTCCCTTTTCTCTTTCCCAAACTCGTAGGAGGGGTCATCTCTTTCTGGACTTTCCCAGGAACGTGGGAACCACAAATGTAGAAATGTGTCACGTCCTTCAGTCAGTGGGAACAGAATTAAGATGTCTCTGGGAGGAGTCCAGAATGCAATGGCAAACCCCAATATCAATCTAAATAAAATCACTCACGTCAGCTTTGAGGTATTTTAAAATGTATATATGCTTTGTGCCTGCAGAGTCACAAGGATTGAAAGAGGCTGGGGTGAAATAACTCTTAAACACACTGCTGCAGGTCAGGAGAAAGGAATGGTGTAGCAGCCCCAAGCATGGCCTGGATTTGGCCTGGGATATGGCATTGGAAATTTACTTTGCTAACCTCTTAAAACAGAAAAACAACCTTTCAAGTCCTGAGGTGTCACAACACCTTCCAGACAAGAGTCAGCTAAGAACCCAGCCTTGGGATGATTTGGGAATTTTCCTATCAGATTGAAGGGAAGCAAAATTGATGTCTCGAGCTGGCAAACTATACAGAAAGTCTTAGTTTGCTCTGTCCTTTGACATATTTTCAGCTTTTGGAACATAAAACATTAGCAGTGATTAACGTGCAGCTGGCACAGGCCAAGGCAACTTGTCATAATTCAGTACATTGCTATTAAGATATTCTCCAGGGACAAGCGGATTGAAGACAGCTGGCTTTGCAAATTTACACCAGAACTTGTCTCGGTACTATGAGGAAAATAAGATATTCATAAAAGTATTCTAGAATGCCCAGATCTGTACAGAGTTGTGCCAAAAACTCATACAAAACAAAATCATTATTCAATACTTATTACTATTCTATTTATAAAGCTTCTGTCACTCCCTGGCAAACAGAGTTAATGGCGTTTGACTTGGAAGACAAATCACAAACCATGGAAAGTGGAAAGTGGATTGCAAATCATCAGCCTGAGCGTGTTGCAAGCTGAAAAGTGTTGGTCCAAACTATTCTGAGAATCCTTATGAATAACAAATACATTTGAAGAAACCCAGATCATTTCATGCACAGCTCAACCAGAGAAAAACAGGCTAAATTTATGAGTATCACTCACAGTGGCCAAATTAATCAGCTCTGCAATATGCTGCAACTGCGACCAGAGAAAAGTATCTAGCATCAAGCATGAGTAAAATTTCAAGTGGCATTCCCCAGCAGCAAACTGCAACCCCTTTGATTCAGTTTCAGGCTTGGTTTTTTTTGCCAGGGATGGAGTGATGGAGATGAGTTGTCCCAGGCTGTCAGCATGAACGCACAGTACCTCTGGTGTTGGGTGGGCTCTCGAGAGTGTGTACTTTGTGAACAAATGGCCAGCACTTGGGGATGTTGGCAGGACATGACACAAAGGGCAAATCACTCTCAGAGATGAAAATGGCATTAGGACACCCATGATTTATGGCAATGACTTTGGTGCTTACATATCTCTTTTAGGTTGTTCTTGACAGGAGCACACTGACTCAGAGGAGCTGAGAGCTTTGCGTTGGAAAAGACACTGGATGTTCAGGGTTGGGCTTGGCAAACTTGTAGTGACCTTGGCAATGGGAGTCAAGGAAAAGAGGTAAAATTGATGAACTGGGAGAGGGAAATGGCAGCCCAACCAGAGCCCGTGTAGCGCCATGAGTGGAACTTTGTGCAAAATGTTTCCAAGCCAAAACATCACAGAAGTATTCGTAGAGAAAACATACATCAAACTAATTCATAATGAAGGAAGTAAGAGTCATCACAGAAAAAATGCCACCAAAAGCAAGAGTCCTGCAGCCTTACAGACCCTGCAACTTGGGGTTTTCTTTTCATTCCTGTCCCTTATTTTCTTCAAACACATGGTCTCTCAGACCTCTGCCTTCTCCTCACATAGCATCTTCCTGACCTAGATTTCTCTGTTCCAAATTTCTGCAAACTCTCTGGCTTTTGTATCACTGATTTCTCTCTTCCTCTATCTAGATGATCTTAGCATGTTCCTGCTTTATTTCTGTGGCCAGCATCTACTCAGGCTCCTCACAATGCTATTTCTTCTGTGACATGATCACCTGGAAGTTCTGGTCATGGCAGTAAGTCTGCCAGAGCTCAAGAAGCGTTTGGACATCGCTCTCAGGCACAAGGTATGGGTTTTGGGGTTGTCCTGTGCAGAGCCAACTTTGATCCTGGTGGGTCCATTTCAACTCAGATTACTCTGCCATTCTACCTCTAAGGGACAGATTCAGGAATTCAAACACCATGAGGAAGAAATGTCAGAGCCTGCAGTGTCTTTTCTCAGACAGAGCAAGCTGTGGCACGCAACTCAACAGAGCCACAGTCAAGGTCAGCCTTGTTAAGACCATCTGGTTAGTTGTCTAAATGAAGATGTGGCTTTGGGTTTTTTTGTTTCAAATTGCATAATTCAAAAATGGTCCACCAAGACTCACAAAAATATGCACAGTCAAATAACCCTGGGAAATAGAAAAAGAGACAGATGGAGAATCTGCCTGGGTAATTTTCTCCCCTGTGGCTACTGTGCTGTTTCTGCTAGAAAGGATGTGGAAGGAGGCAAAGTGAATAAATATAAACTGACTTTGTGGGATGCATAGATAACTGTAATATTTCTCTAAGTCCATATGAAAAACACCAGTGAAAAGAAAATGGATTAGCAAAAACCAGAAAAGAGACTTTATAACTCACACAAACAGCAAAGAGGAATTTCTTTCTTTTTTTTTGATCCCAATAAAATTCCTCATTCAGTTTTGCAAACAAGAAATACTTTCTGTCCTTTATTTAATAACTTTAAAGGGACCTTACTCTACACTTGAAGGAAAGTTCATGAGAAAGCATTTTACCGACAAGAAAGGAGTTCAGTTGTTGCTTCAAAGAGGACCAATGCGATTCATTTGCCAAATGCCTGCCTGTGAGTGACCCCAGGGGCTGCTCTGTCTGGCTTTGGAGAGCTGGGAAGGTGCTGCTGAGGGGCTGCAGCACATTAGGATGCACAGCACTCATCCAAATGACCTCTGTGCCACAGTGTTACCTCCCAGTGCCACCCAGTGATGGACAGAAGTTCCATCAGCGCTCCAGAACACTCTAGAGAACAGTAATGAAACATTAGTTGCCAGAACCAAGGCACCAGACAGTCATGGACAAGCCCTTTATCCACCCTGTCCTCAGCATCGGGCAGCAGAGGCCGGGGGATGTGGCCAGGCAGGGGGCACAGATGGGAGGCGGGCTGGGGCGCAGGCGGGGCACGGGCGGTGCCCGCAGCAGTCACCAGTGCAGATGGCTGTGCCAGTGCCCGGCTGCCCGGGGAGGGGCAGCGTGCCCTGCTTTCCTTGCAGTGACATTCAGCAGGGGGATGTGGCAGCTGCTCACTCATCTCCTCCCCAGGGATGTTTTGATCAGTCCGTTCTCCCTGCATCTCCCCCTTTGCCCTCCTCAGGCACGGCTGGTGTGCACTGTCACCTCCAGTGATTCCCAAAGGGGTGGTTCTGCCA
This sequence comes from Urocynchramus pylzowi, assembly GCA_013397555.1. Taxonomy (NCBI): domain Eukaryota; kingdom Metazoa; phylum Chordata; class Aves; order Passeriformes; family Fringillidae; genus Urocynchramus; species Urocynchramus pylzowi. The sequence goes on along the minus strand of VZRH01006721.1, from coordinate 335,846 downwards.
TCTGAACCATTTACTGCCTTTTCCCCCAGTTCCCCCCAGCCAAGCCTGTGTGTTTCCTGGTCTTTTGGGCAGCTGCAGTGAATTGGCCCGGGTCAGACACAGAGCTGTGAGCACAGGGGCCAGCAGTGTGCTGTGGTACAATGTTCATAGCAGCATGCAGGTTTAAACATTTTTTTTTTTTGCTTGTTTGCTGGCTTGCCCCATCACTTGTTCCTCACACACCGCATTACGAAAAGGCTAGCCATAAAATCCTGAATGTATTTTTCTTAGCATCTCTGGGTGCTTAGTCAAATGTCAAAAATATCACTATTTAAGAGAACTGGCTTCCTTTTATGTGCAGAAAGTGAAAGGCAGGGAAAGGGAATTCTGCCTATGTAAAGTATTTTCTTTGCATTTCATCACAAAGGGAAGGAATTAGGCATTTAAAATAATAATAAAACCTGTAACATTCATTTTGAATGTTGTTTACAGTGGGGGCTTATTTTTAGGGCTTCTGTTCTTCCTCCTCCCTTTCTGCCTCTCACTGAATAGACAGGAAATTGCCTAATTTAGTTCCATTGCTCTGTTGGCCATATTAGTGCATCTCACTCAGAGGAGCATCCCCGAGAAAAATGGCATGTTTTGGATGCTTACTTATGTCAGTCTTTGCATTTCTGCTTCATGTTGATTAGTGAAGTCACTCTGAAGACACGATTTATAAGCCATTCTCCTGCTCTCCATAAGAATGTTAGATATTTCACAGTGGAGAATTGCTGTACTTGTGGCTTGACCTCCAGATGTAAACATCTGCTCTGTTCACCCCTTGTAAGGGTAAAATCAGAACATTTTCTTATATGCTCGTGTTTGTTCTCCATCTGTCCCTAAAAGCTAGATATGCTGGTCTCTGAAATACTGAGTCCCCTTATGTGTTAAGTGAATCTCTGTTGGCTGTGCTCTGTCTTTTGCAGGTACAGTCACAACTGAAGGACCAGTGAGTGATGGCAGTGGCCACTCCCATGGTGTCAGCAATTGTCTTAGAAAAGCAGTAAGAAAAGTAACTTTGCAGAGCTCTACAGTGTCAAGGGGGCACTACAGTTAAACAGAGCACTTGGGAAGAAAAAATATTTGTATTTAGATGATCTCCATCCAGAAACATGATTATTGTCATAGAGCAGTGACTGGGGATGATTTTTCCAAAATGGACTGTTAAAAGAATGAGGTTTTGTCTTGGCAGGACTGAGGAGGACAACTTCTGGGTCACATAACAGAGCATGTGATTACTGGCACAGTTCAAAGTTTTCCTGATTTCATCCTCTAGCAAAGGTCCAGCACAGACAAGCCCTTAGACTCTGTTTCAGTTCTAGGCCCCCCAAAGGTACTCAGTGCAGATACAGTGACCTAGAGAGGATGATGTGCTGGCAACCAGATCAGACTTGACTATTTTCAGCAAATCATGTATTCAGCACAAAGCCATCCTTTCACACATTTAATGTCTCAGCAATTACAACACTTTCCAACTGCAGCTGTTTCTCACCAACCTCAGATGTGCTTTCTCAAAGAATGAGACACTTTTTGAAAGCCTACCAAACCACGCTGGTGGAAAGCCTTGTCTGACAGCTCTTGCAGAGGAGGAAGCGAATAAAGGGAGCAGCACATTAAATATCTCTCTTCAAACAAATTATTTCAAACCCGTTTCCTCCCTCCTCTAGCAGAGTTCTCATGCTGATATGGGCACTGCCAGTCATGTACTGCTGCTGTTGCACAGGGCAAAGCCAGTGTGGAGAGCAGTCTGGCACCTTCCTGAGCACATAACCCTCCCCGTCACTTACCTGACTCACCCTGGGGACAAAGTCAGCCCTGACATACATGGCTGTTGTTTCCACTATAGCTGTTCTGCAGATAGGAGGGACACAGAAATTAAAGGAAGAAGGCTCCAGAGCTATCATTCATCCTTCTGTAATCTGTTATTCCTAACACATTTGTTGGATTAGCCTGCAAGGCTCATTCCTCATCAGGAGAGGTCGTGCTAATTTGCCACTCACACCCATTTCATTACAAACGTGTACCCAATATACAATTTACTCCCCCAGTTATAATCACAGCTGGAATTAGCACAGAGCCTTCCTAGGTATTGCTTCTTCAGTGTTTTTGCAAGCTCCTGCTGGGCTGAGTTTGGCACATCCCAAGGAGGATCCTTCCAGTGAGCCAGAGGATGAACCCCATGCTACACTGGAGACACTGCACCACTCTGAAGAGCCCTAACCTCTGCTGATGGTGGGAAGGTTCAGTGCCCAACATGTGTATATTGGGAAGCAGGTTCCACTTGCCTAGAGAAAGCATATTAGCAGTAAGCAACAATAATACAGGAAAAAAGAGCATTAATTCCTCCAGTTCTCTTGTCTAGTGTTCAGCAGAAAAACACTCCTGAAAACAAAAAGATTGCTTAGCCTCTAAGGCAATGGATGACACTCCCTAAACACATCTATGTAGCTCTGAAGTTTAATTTTACCAGCTGGGGAAGGGAGGCATTCAGGTTTGGTCTGGCTAAAATTAAGACAGCAGGTAGATTTGTGTATCAATTTCCCATGGCTGTTACTTGCATGACCACTTACTCTGTTGCTCAAAAAGTTCCTTGCAGGTTATCAATAAAGACAACGGGTTTGCAGTGTCAGATTTCCATACTGCTGCTGTAGTCCAGAAAAACCACCCAGAAGAGTCACTCTGTGCTCAGGTCAGGGTGGCAGGTCAAACTCTTTTCTCTCGCTTCATATATTTCAGTTTGAGTCTTCAAGACTGATCTGGTATGAGTTTCTGATATTTTCCTGGGCAGAACTATTGCAACAACCCGTGAACTTTGCACAAAACCAGTTTGTTCATTCATCTTTCACATCTCTGTTTCTCTGAGAAGATGTGATCTCTTCCTCCAAGCTGCCTGAGACGGGAAATGCAGGGCTGAGCAGCAATGGGGGTTCTCAAGCACTGTGCTGGGACAGTGAGACACTACCAGGGCAGGGGCAGGCAAGATCCACCTGCACATAACATGGAAAATTTGGCCTGTCTGGAAACCTCTGTCTACTCTTTTATGAGAAAAAAAACCCCAAACTTGTCCAGTGGGGGCCAAATCACTGAGGCAGAGACAGGAACTTTCCAAAAACATGAAGACATAAGAAAAGAAGAAAGAACTACGTTTTGTCCCAAAATGAGACACGCCATGAAAACTTTCATGTGTTCCCTAGCCTTCCCTACTGCCTTTGAAGCTTTCCATTGGGAATGCTTCGTTTCCCTACTCCAGCTGCACAACCTCAGCGTGCTGGTGCACTCCCCTTGCCTCTCGAATCTCATGATTTCCCCCGTGATGGGCCCTGGCAGCTCTGTGGTGAGCGGTGTGAGGCTGATCTCCCCACCGAGACGCGGCGCGCGTGCCAGCCGCGCTCTGCGCCACCTGCACGTCTCCGGTGCTGTCACACCCCGTCAGCATCTGCCTCAGGACGGATGGAATTGTCAGGGCGAGGGGAACTGGGGCTCTCCAAGGCAAGGAAGGGGTGAGATGGCCCCTGGCAGGAGCAATGCACTTTACACCTTGCCTCCAGATGAGGTTAGTCTGTAGGCCTTGGGTGACTACTCTGCAAATTTCACTGTTGGGGATTGTAGACAACAAGAAGACTTCTCCCCTTACCTACAAGAGCTGCCTGCAAGTACAGTTGTTCAGTACTGGGTGTATGACAAGCTAAAGATCTGGGCCTAGCTACTAATAAAAGCAGCCCTGGAAAATTTTCATTTCCCTACAATTTGTCTTAAGTCAATCTAACAGAATCATAGAATTATTGAGGATGGAAAAGACCCCTAAGATCATCACATCCAGCTGTCAACCTATTACCACTACCATGTTCACCACTAAACTATGTCCTCAAGTGCCATACCCGTGTGCTTTTTGACCACTCCCAGGCATAGTGACTCCACCACTTCCCTGGGCAGCTTGTGCTTGATAACCCCATCTGGGAAAAAAATTTCCTAATGTCCAATCTAAACCTTCCCTGACATAACTTGTGGCCATTTCCTCTCATCCTGTCACTTATCACCTGGGAGAGGAGACTGATGTCCACTTCCAAAGGCAAATTCACTAATGCTAGAAGATGTTGGCATTAAATGGCCCGTTTAAAACTTTATTTTGCTGCTTTTTGCACATTCATTATTATAAAGTATTTAATTACATCCTAGACTTCACAAAGAACTTACATCTCTTTCCTTGAACATATTGGATGTAGCAAAGGAGTGGCATGGAATTAAAACACAGATTCCTGGCAGGGAAGAGTTTATCCCAAACTGCTGAATCCTGGCAGACTGTAAGCAACTGAATTTGGTTTTCCCACTGCAAAGTATCTGGTAAATTTAGCTGCAGCAGCAGCCCTAATGATAATAGTGCCTGATTCCCCTGGGAAAAACGATTTGATTTAAATACACTTCACACCCTTTAAACACTCTGCTTACGTGATAGAGACATCATAAACACATGTGAAGGGAGACAAGTGAGGCTTCTGGGGAGGGGGAGATGGCAAGGCAGGGTGGGAAGACTATAGATGCTTTTACATCACTGGGAAACAAACAAAATCTGTAGGAAGTTAGCCAGTGGGATTGTCAGATAATACTTTCTCTAAGCCTTCCGGAAAAAATGTATTTATGCAAAAGAGATACAAACTGTGAAACAGCAAATCTGCTTTAAATTTTCAAAAAGGTCTATTTGCTTGCAAATCTCTCGTCAGCTGCAGAGAAGATACCAGAAAAGGATAGGACTGAAAGTCAATTTGCTTGCAAATCCTACAGATAAAGACAGCACTGGGATACAATTGAAGAAATATGGACATCATTTTCCTCATTTTGTCATTTGGAGCTTACGAAATTTTTCTGGAGCATATCAGCAAGTGAGTTTTAAGAGGCAAAAAAAGACAGTGTTTATTTGAACAAAGTTTAGATAGCAAGTTGTCTACATTTTGCCAAAATCGTGGTTCTGTGGAAGCAAAAATAAACTGTTTAATTTTGCTTCCAAAAAAATAATGAAAGATAATAAACTCAAACTGCTGGAAACAAGAGTAGTCACTATTGTTACAGCTTTTGAAACAGTAAGCTTTGGCCTAAGTTATGTCCAAATCCCAACAACAACCAGAAACGTAATATTCATAATGCTATGCAATTTCCCCCAAATTTCTTTTTTTCTGCTCTTCTTCCTGTATTTGTTAATAAAAGCTCACAGAAGCAGAAAATCATTACATTCGCTTTGCAGATCATATGCCAAGCAGACAATTGTGTATAAGAATTGTCCCTTCTCTACATGCAGATGAGTTACTTATTATAGAACACAAAGGACACAAATGTAAATTACGCAGAAGCATTTTCATTAAGCGTCTTTAAAAAAATAATAATAAGCTTCCAACAGCAAGATTAGCAGCTGGTGTAAAAGCAGCTCCTCATTTCCCTTTTCCTTCCATCAGACCAAAGTCTGTCTTTGCTCTGGTCACAGTCTGCAAGGGCTCCCCACCCCAGAACCCAGCAGCATCTCCCCATTTCTCCCACAGTTCCCACAGGAGATGGAGATGTGAGGAGACACCAGCACTGCCATCTCCCAGTCCTTTTTCCAAGCCTCGTGTTTACACTCACTGCTGCCATGGCAAGAGCAGGGACCCCTGGCAAACAGCCTGCCCCCACGGGGCACCCACATCTTGCATCTTGTCCCCTCACACACACCCATCTCACACAGGTTTTTCTGCTGCTGGTGCCTGCACACCTTCCCTGCACAGTGAATGACATCAATTCTTATGGTAAGACCAAGAGAGAGTTATCATTTGGCTTAATAATCCATGAGAAGAGCTCTTGCCCTGGGGTCAGGGTGCCCATGAGCCAGAGCCTGCTGCAGTGGCCATCACTGGGAAAGGGGGAGGCATTTCACACAAGGAGCTGCCTCTCAGAGGAGCATGGGTGAATGGAGTCACAGCCCAGCTTGAAGAGCCTTTGCAGCACCTTCCTCTTTCCATGAGCTGCCCCCAGTCCAGGAGTCCTGCTGGATTGAAAGTGAAAGTCCTCATGCCATTGACTGCAAAAGAGGGAAACTAAATCTAATCCAACCTGTTCTTCCTTCCAACCACAAAAGAAAAGTAACCAATCCTAGCAGATACTTGAGCAAGGAAAAAAAAAAAAAAAAAGAGAATGGCACCAATTCCATGAAACAACTATGAAATATGGCTGTTGCCTTTGTGTAAGAAGTGGGCAGATGATACTCAAGTGAATGGCTCCCAGTAAAAGGTCAGACTCGAAGGGGCAGGGCCATTCTCTCTGATGCCCTTCAGCTGTCAGCCCTGTCCCATCCCTGCTGGCTCAGGCACACCCTGGCCCATGCCTGGCTTCAACAGGGATCAGCACAGACCCTGCACTTCCAGTGACTTGTTTGCATCTCTGAGTGTATGTGTATGCTGCCATGACAGTTAAATTGTCTGAAATGTTGGGACTGCCTGAACAAAATTGTTTTTTCCTCCCAGCAGCCTCCAGGACTCTGGCAGCATCAGCTCCTGAGAACACTTGTGTCCAAGCTGCTAAAACAGCAAGAAATCCAGCAAAAACCTAAGCAGTGGGGACTGGTGTTTAGACTGATAGTGCTTCATTAAGCTGCTCCCATTGTCTGTAAAACTGCTCCAGGATGAACTTCAGCAGTCATGTCTTAGTGTGAGGAAGTGTGAAAATTTACTGCAGAATGAAAGCCCAGGAAAAGAAAGGCTGATTTATTCTTTCTGTGTGAAAGCACACACTCCATTTGGTATTTCAGAAGCATTCTATTCTTCACAGCTATTACAGTGGTCAGTGTGGCCTGAAGAGACACCTGACAATTTATATGTCTTTGCTTCCCAACAGGAGAAGAAGAAGGGTGTTACTGATGATAAATATGGCATCTTGCTTACTTTGTTGAATTTAACATCAGCAAAAACTTTACATTACAAGGGCTGGATATGCAGATAACCCCAGAATGGTTTTGCCTTTCCCAGTGGAAATCTCACTCAGGTATATGGGAGGGACAGGATTTTTTTCACTGGCTGCACAGAGCTTTTTCCATTATCTTTTTCTCAAAGTAAAACAGGCTATGCCAAACTCACAGGACTTCACATACATGGCTGGTAAAAAACATCATCCCTGTTCTAATAGCACAGGAGATAGCAGGCAAACAGCTTTGCATCAAGAAGTGTAACCTACATGCAGAATGGAACAGATTTGGGCCTTAGGCACTGGGTCAAGATGCAAGAGGGTTGAATTTCATTCCTGACCATTGGCATTGCCTGGGCCTTGCAGCAATTCCTTTATTCTTGGTGTGCTCCAGCTCCCTGTCTGTAGGATGCTGCCCTGGCACCAGTCACAGGGGTTCTGCAGAGACAAATTCATTGGGATTGAGTACCAGAGAAAAATAGTGGCATGAAAAACTTGTGCAGCTTCACTTGTTTTTGTGCTTACTCCCAAATGGAGTGAGCATTACTCATGGTAGAAGGTAGATAGGAAGTAGATTGAAAAAATAGATGTTTTCATCCCTGAAATGTAAATCGGATTTTGTTTAAGCATCTGGATCCTAATTTAAGTGCAAATTTGGCCAAATGCAGATTTTTTTATAAAAATTCCCAAAGGTTGGGGTGTTTACCTCTGGGGTTATATACCTGGCAGATGTCACACTTAATCTATTTTGTCAAACCCACAGCTTTAATCAGGCAGTGTTATAGGAAGGCTAAGCACAACCAGATCACAATGGAACTACTGTCTCCAGAATGCTAATGAAAGATTAGCTCTTCAATTCAGCCTCTGAATTTTGAGGAATCTTTTGTTTTGTTTTCAGGTTAAACTAAGGGCAGAATAAGGATTAAAGCATGCAAATGAGACATTGTCATGAGAAAATAATAATTTGTTTCACTGCAATAAGAAATCTCATTTACATAAAATGAGAAATAATTAAATTGGAGCTGAACTGTGTGCCCTATCAATTTAATTGAACCTCAGCTACATGTCTGTGGCTGATTTACTGGGGCTGGTTCCTGGAAAGCATTTGTTATTAGTCATTTTTTGCAGCAAAAAGATGAATCAACACTTCTCAACTGTGCAAGAGAAATAACTCCTGAAATAAACTCCTGCTGAACACCACAGATCAATACAAACAACAGTGATGTGCCTGCAGAGCTGTGGGGAGTTCAGTCAACAGGGAATTTAATACACTGGTGGAGAATATTGAGAAATATGGCTACAGCTATCCACTCTGATTCTTTTAGCAGGCCATATGACTTCACCACACAACTATTCTCCTTCCCAGCTACATGAATGAACCACATTAAGCCCATTAGGAGCCATTTGTCTTTCAGGACTTGAGTTTCAGCTCCAATACTGTCCATCCAGCCGATTTCTCTTCAGAGAGTATTCCAGACCTTTCTGGCATTAAAGGCTGAATTTCTCTTCTTGTTTTCTTTTAATTTCAATATTCCCAACATTCCCTGACTGGATGGCCTTTTTTTTTTTTTTTTTTTCCTGTTAAAATATATAAGGTGTTGACTAGGAAAAAAAAAAAGACTACTAACAAGTTGCCTTTCACTCTTTTCTTAGAGATGTCTAGTAGAGTGAAAACTCTGTTTCCTTGCTGTAAGGAACATCCCTAGAGCTTTACACTATTTTACAGGTTTTTCTGAACTCCCTCCAATTAAGTGCAGACACCTTGACTACACAGTGTTTCCAACTGTGACTCGATCTCACCTCTTTTGATACATGTGTCTCTTTCAAAGTGCCTCAGCTTTTAGGGAAGGTTTCCAGCATGTCCTCCTAGATGGTAACATTTTCCCTGGCCCTCCACAGCTGCTCGTGAATAGACATTTTTTTCATTTACTGAGATGAGGAGCTCTACTGATCCTTTCAAAATCCCCATTTCCAACCAGCTACACCTGGAAAATCGCTTTTTCCCTGTCTCTGCTTTATACAAGAATTCTTCTTTCGTTAGCCACAACATTTCATCAACAAATTCTGATGAGAAATACTCAGACTATGGGTTGTGTATGACCCAGCCCTCTCGACAACATCTGATGTAAGTCAGTCATCTGGACCACACGCTCTGGTTTCAAAGCCATGATGAGACTGTGAGTTCAGGACTCACACAACTGACTGGTTTAGGAGTGACTGCAGAAAGTTTATCCTAAAAAAGGATGAAATCACTGATCTCATGCTGTACTCCAGCAAGCCTCTCCAGCTGCACACACGCTGTTTGTTGTGACCTTGTGCTGTGCTGCTTCCAACACGTCCTTGGAGCTACATGCCTCAACCTCCCACTTGCAGACCTCTGCTTCAGGTGTGGTCTCCTCTCCTGGCAGGTCAGGTCAAAAGCTGAGCCTGGAAGAGCAGAAGGAACCACCTGCACCCCCCAGTATCTGTTTGAATGGGGAATTGGGAATCACAGCTCTACAAAGCTCTTGTGCTTCCAGCTTCTTGGCACAGCCCAAACACATCTTTGGAACTCAGACAACAGCATGGAAAAATCCATGGTGTGCTATCACCACTGTGCAATAAATGCTTTAGTCCTCAAAAAACAATGCAAAGAAGTACATGTGATGTGCCTGAAGTCCTCAAAGTTTGAGTACCCTGTTAAAACTAGAGAGGATGCCTGGGCAGAGTGGGAAATAGAGTGTATCCCCAGTCAGTACCAAAGCTCGGAATCTCCTGACTTATTAAGAATATTTCCACAAGTTCACAGGTGTTATTCAAAATCAGTTAAAATCACAACCTAAGAGCACAGCTGTAAGTCCCACACCCACCAATGGACATCTTCATCTTGCTGATTAAATCTACACAGACCCTCAGCAGCATTGTGAGTGACTTCATGCAAGTGGCCAACCTTGCTCCCCACAAAGATTAAGGTCAAAAACAGACTTGAGAACTCTTGGCTGCTAGTCTCAGGATTAATTCAACATCTAGAAAACATGACAACATGAGGGAAATGAATATCAGGTTCATATGTGACCAAAGATATTTTTTGTGGCAAGAGCTTTGAGGAAATTTTTCCTTTCATGAATCTGGGAGCAAGTTTAGCAATTCTGCATCAACTTGAATTTATTTTACTGAATTATTTACTGGAAAATATCTTCAGGTGTTTCCCATTAAACATTCCTTAGTAAACGTTCAGAATTTTTAATCTGATTTTTTTTAGAAGTTCCCTTTCTGTTTAGTTAAAACAAGAAAAAGTATTTTAAAATTACTTGTAAAGGACATATGAACTTTTCAAAATACATTTAATGAGGATTCTCCAGTCTTTGCCCTCCTAACACTACCAAGGAACAGTTTAGATCCAAAATTCCAAGAGGAAAGAGTAGACAACTCAGTCAAATTCCACTTGCTTCTTCTAGAGTCATTGCCTCCATCAGTACCACAGTTTCTGGCAACCTTTCTGGCAAAAGAGAGCTCAAAGCATATGAAAGCTACATTTTGAGAAGCCAAAGAGAACAAAAGAAAAGGAAGAGGGGCTAGTGCAGAAGTCTCCTTCCCTACTGTTTGTGCTTTGTCATATAGCTCTCCCTGGGGGAAGAAAAGAAATTCCTTATTCCTTAGTAAACAAAGACAATACAGGCCATGGCTTCAAAGAATACATCTTGCAAATGCTGACTGGCCAACTGTCTTCTGCAAATGAAATGACAAAATGTCCAAGAGCTACTTTCTCTTCATTAGCACTTCCCCAGATTCCATTTCTCATAAAAATTTATTTAGGGAATAATTATTGTGACAGCTATCTTCCCCATTAAATGCAATTGGTAATGAGCATAGCTTCAGAAGCAACTGTGAAAAGGGTAGGAAAAGAACTGGCAGGCAGCACTCTCAAGCCTCATTTCCTATACCAACATATTACTTTAAAAGCTCATGAAAGAGTAATGAGAAGTGAGGTTGAGAGGAGCAAAAGGAAAACCAGATCAAAAAAAGAGTGGTAAGAAATGTGGAATGAAGACTGGTGACTTTCCCTCTCCTCAGGGAGAAGAGTTTCTCTGGGAAAAGTTAATTTATTGGTGATGGCTTTATACAGAAGAAGATACCTTTTCCAGGTTTTGAAGGAAAGATGGCTAGAATTGCTTTGGTTGTACCTCCATGCAGTCCCTAAAAATGCTTTAGGAGCATCAGTGTTGTACCCATGTAGAAGATTTTTTTCCTACAAGATTTTTGAAAGAATCTGAAGAAGGTGGCACCGTTTTCTTCTCTGCTACTTTCAATCTCATTTTAACTTTAAAAGTAAGTCTTGGATGAAATACTACCCATTAAAGCAACCTCCTGAGAGCAAAATGCCTTGTAGGGCTGGGCTGTAGGTATTGCCCATCCTCCTCTTGCTAGATATTGATTGATTGATGAGAAACCAGATTTGCTTTTCCAGGTTCAGCATTATCTCCTTCCAGCTTTTTCTAGATAATCAGTAGCTTGAACCAGGTGAGAAGATCTGCCAGACAGGCTATTTGGAATACTGGGATATTTTACAGGACATTTCTTAGAAGTGAACAGGGACCTTCACAAAGAAGCATTTGGTCTTGGCTAGATCTTGCAGAACCACTATTTTTACTTTGACACCTACCCAATTTTGGGAGAGGGCAAAGAGAAGAGATTGGGTGGAGTCACAGAACAGTTCTGGGTATAGAACCACCCCATGACTCCTGCTCCTCATTTCAGTGGTGCTACAGACCCTACAAGGCTCCTCATGCAGGTCCTCACCAAAACTGTCTCTGGCTGGTGGCACAGCCTGTTGCCTCACAAAAGCTCTGACATTGTTATCAGGGTATTTTTGTCTTCCTAGGTCACAGACATGTTGGAGGCTCGCTGACAGCAGATGATGATGGCACAGTGGACACCAGGTTCCCAGGTGGGAGGTGCAGTGGCAACAGCTCTGGGAACAGGTAATTCACTGGGGGCTAAAGATGGCTCAAACCCCATCTCCCTGGCACAAAATACTCATGTCTTTTTCTGCTCCATTATAATACTTGGGAAAAGGGTTGTAGAGGCTCACCTTCATATGTGGAATGGCAACAGGCGACTGAAAGTAAAACAGGTTTTTGCTAATTTGTTCCAAACAGTAAATGCTTTGGTCATTTTGGCATTGTGACTTTTTCAAGCAGCAATTTGAATTACTTGGTTGGGAAATGCCCTATGCCAGCCATGTGCTTCTCAAGGAGAAAACTGCAATTAAGCCCAAAGGTACAAGTTTTAAAGAAATTTTATTGCTCTGGGAACCTGACTTATTTAGAATATAGGCTATTAGGAAATACTTGTTTTTAATGGGGAAGTAGCAAAATAAGTTTGAGCACATGTCCCTCCAATGCAAATATTGTTTCAATAGGATGTAGAAGCCACTGTCTTCAAAATATTAGCCTCCATTTTCCAATCAGTACATTTTTCAGCATAATCATGGCTCCAGAAAGGCAAGAAATGTTTCTGCTCTAACCTGGAGGCAATCCTCTGCTTTACTTCCACTCCTTAGCTGCATAACCTGCATGTGGACACAAAAGGATTAACCTGTCAACCCACACTCATGGAAATGCTGAGGGAAAAGAGCTGTATTCACACTGAAGTCTGCTTTGCAGTGAGGTCACAGTTCTGTAGGAAAGGCAAAACATGTTGACAGGGCTCTCCTGGTTCTGACCTCTGAAACATCTCATCTATGGCTCTGAACCTGACCTCTCTCCTGGTTCACCCAGCTTGGTCAGCCCAGCTCCAGCCAAAAACCATAAATGAGTGAGTTAATGCAGCACAGACTGGGCAAGATACATCTCCCATCTCTTCAGCCATGCATCATTCACACATTTTTAAAAGTGAGTGAATGGAACAAGCTTATGTTCTCCTTCTGCCACTTGATTAAGCAGAATAAACACTATATATTGCCTTAATGGAGAGAAAATACAACCTGCTTTTGAAATCCATCCTATGAGGTATAAACAACTGTTAAGCCAAACACACTGATCACATTGCACTCATTGGAATAAAAATGCAACTCAGTTTTCCTTTGCTTATGCTGCTACCACTGACTTCCTCAAGCCCTGCCATGTTGCTGCTGGTGGGGCCCAGGTGTCTGGAAGCCTCCCAGCAGGACACTGTTGACACCTCTCCAGCTGTAGCAGAGGAACCTGGTTAAGGCTCTGTGTCCTTGGGGTATCCACAGTTCTGGGAAACTGTTGAAGACACGGGTCTGACATACCCTCTGCTTGCTGAGCAAAACCTGTGTGAGTTATCCCATTTGAGCTCCCCTTTCCAGGGCAGTTGCTCCACTGCAGGGGGACCCAGCAGCTCAGTGACCACCACCACTATCCACAGCCTGAGGGAAACCTGCCAGCATCTGTGCTCTTGTTTTGCATCTAAGTGCTGTGTGTGGCAGCACCTCAATACTGCAGAGCAGACCAGAATTCAGCCTATGTGGGCCTCTCTCCCAGGGCACTGGCATAAACCAAGGTTCATCCAAAAGGACTGGATGAATTCACAGTGCTGAAGCCACAGTGAGTAAGCAAAGGGGCATAAGCTGCTCTGCCTGGGTACAGAACCTTTCCAGTGGGCTGGAATTACCATCTTGAATGTGGCCTGAGTTTCATCCCATGCTTTCATGCCTGCAATGGAAACACAGAGCAGAACCTTAAAATTACCATGGCAGGTCTTGCTTTCCTCACTCATACCATTTCACTTGCCAGGGGTGTAAGACACCATTCTCCTTGCAAACACAGGAGAATTCAAAGCTCTTTCTGTACACACTGTAGAGCCTGCACAGGCAGAGAGCACCAGAGGGTGGAACAGTGACTAACACCTTGCACAGAGGAACAAAGCAGTGGATGACTGTTGTGCAGTCCTCAACCATTCCTTCATTCCTTCAGGAAGGCTGAGCTACACTCTGTTCCTACAACTTGCTTCCGGTATTCAGCCTTGCCTGACACTTTATTTTAGGACTAGCAACTTCATTAATACTTTTCCCTCACTGGATTGTGATAAAAAAAGGAAGCAAACTGAAAAAAAAAACAATCCCAAAGAGGGAATTATGTATACAGTGCACAAAGACTCAAGACTAATTTTTATTATAAAATGGGTTTGTCATATAGTTACAAACCAGATTATTCTGCTAGAGATATTTTTGAAAGTAAAGTGGTGTGAAAGCAAGATTGTTTTGCAGAGACTTCCAGTGTGGACATGGTACCTACAATAGAAGGTAAATGGGACTTCAGTACCTATGGGCTTTTTTGGCCTCTCTGGACCTCAACTTCCCCCATAAAACAGAAATGTCAGAACTTATTTATGTTTTCAAAAGGCTGTGGGAAAAGTGCCCTTGCTTTGTCTGATGGTTTATTTAATTCAGTATGCTCTTTTCAACAGCAAAGTTCTGTGAGAACTAATTAATAGCCTTACTTTCAAATGCGTGAAGAGCTACATATGTGTCAGGTTCAAGATTAGGCATGATCATTTTAATATATTGCCAAGAACACTTGGTCCTTATGTCTGAAGCAATTAAGTTTTTATAGAACAGTCCAAAGGAGTGCCCAAAATCTGTGGAAGAAGCAGGGCAGGTAGTCAAGAGCCCCCACCATGGCCTGGCTCAGATGATGTACTCCCCTATCCACATCCACAGAGCAAGCCCTGCCAGTGCTTCACTAAAGCTGCAGTGGGAAACACTGAGGATGGAAACAGAGGGGAAGAAGGCAGAGCAGTGATCACTCCAAAGGAAGTGACCCTGCAGCTGGGTTAGGAACAGGACAGGCACACCTGGCTGGTGGATGTTGGGCAGCCAGGATTTGAGAGTACTCCCACTCCAGCCAGTACAGGGGCAGTGCTGAAGGGAATATATTCACATTTGAAGTGCAATGTCACTTTAAAATTCGTTCAAAAGAAGGTCAAATTAAATAATAGCTTTGGGGAAATCCCTGTGTTTTAATTTACAAAACTGACCAGAGGAATGGAGGAAACAGAAATAAATAAATAGTAAAGCACTTATACCCAATTAAACAGAATATTCTAACGTTTCCTTTTTGTTTGCTTACAGTAAGGACATGGTTTAGATAAAATCTATGGCTCTAAACATCGTTTTATCTCCTTTGCTCTCAACAAAAAGACTGGAAACATCCTATTGTAGAATTTAGATTGCAGCATAGCCAAGAGCTTCCGCAGAACGGATCCAAAGCTTTTTCATTCCCAGAACCCTAACCCTAGGCATAACCCTAACCCTAACCCTAGGCAGTAAAAGCTGCATGGATGAGGCTGGTGGCAAGCAGAAAAAAGTGGGGGAAGTCATGTTGTGGCAGTTTTGTATTCCCCTTGGCATGCCTTTTGCAGCTGCAGTATTCCTGGGGCTCTGGGCTTTGTGGTTTTCTCAAACCCTAACCCTAAGTGTAACCCTAACCCTAAGCAGTAAAAGCAGCCTTGGGCTAGGATTGATTCAAAGGAAAAAGCTGTGGAGGCAGCTGTGTTTTGGCAGTGTTGTGTTCCTTTTCTGTTTCCAAGCTATCAGTGGGAAACAATTTTGCCAAGCTGTGCTCCATGTGCCTGCACTTCATGGGACGTGGACCTGCCTTTTGATGGCACTTCTTGCCTTTCACTTTGGCAAGAATTCTTTCTTTCCCCAGTATCCCTGTCATGACTCTCATCTCTTCCCCTCAGTGTATGGTCTTCCTCCTTGAGGTTTTCCCCTACTTTTGCAGCATCTGTGCGGTTGGTTTCGGCGTGTTACAGTCCTTTGCGCTGCACCTCATTTCCTCCCAGACCATTTTCTTGTCCTCACTACATTTGCAAACTTTCAGGTTTTTCAGGTTTAGTTTTCTCAATTGCATTTCCTTTGATCATATCCCCTTTCCAGAGTGTTTGTAGGCCTTTCTTTTCCATTCCACAAGATTTCGCTTCATTTCCCGAAAGGAAATTTCATTTCCCTTTAGGAAAGGAAACGAAATCTTGCGATTTCAGTGGGGGTCAATTGGGCAAGCTGTGGTCCATATCCCTGCACTTGATGGCATCCCATGCCTTTTGATGGTTTCCACTTTGGCGAGGATTTTTTTTCCCCCCACTATCCCTGCCATGTCTCTCATCTCTTCCCCTCAGTGCTGTGTCTTCCTCCTTGAGGTTTTCCCCTGATTTTGAAGCGTCTCTGAGGTTAGTTTTGGCATCTTTTGGTCCTTTTCACTGCTCCTCATGTAATGCCAGTCCATTTTCTTGTAGTCACTACATTTGCCAATTTTGGGGTTTTTTGGGTTTAGTTTTCTCAGTTGCATTTCCTTCGATCATATCTCTGTTCCAGAGCGTTTGTAAGTCCTTCTTTTGTGTTTCCAAGCTATCAGTGGGGAGCAATTTTTCCAAGCTGCGCCCCATGTGCCTGCACTTCATGGGACATGGACCTGCCTTTTGATGGTTTTCACTTTGGCCAAGTTTTTTTTTTCTTTCTTTCTTTTTAGCCTCCATGCCATGTCTCTCAACTATTCCCCTCAATGGTTTCTCTTCCTCCTTGACTTTTTCCCCTACTTTTGCAGCATCTGTGAGGTCAGTTTTGGCAAGTTTTGGTCCTTTGCACTGCACCTCTTTTCCTCCCAGACCATTTTCTTGTCCTCACTACATTTGCAAATTTTCAGGTTTTTTAGGGTTTTTTTCTCAATTGCATTTCCTTTGATCATATCCCCTTTCCAGAGTGTTTGCAGGCCTTTCTTTTCCCTTCCGCAAGATTTCAATGGGGATCAATTGGGCAAGCTGTGGTCCATGTCCCTGCGCTTGATGGCATCCCATGCCTTTTGATGGTTTTCACTTCAGGAAAGATTTTTTTTTCTTTTTTTTTTCCCACACTCCATGCCATATCTCTCATCTATTCCCCTCTGTGTTCTGTCTTCCTCCTTGACTTTTCCCCCTACTTTGTCGCATCTGTGAGGTCGGTTTTGGTCCTTTGCGCTGCACGTCTTTTCCTCCAGGACCTTTTCCTTGTAATCACTACATTTACCAATTTTCAGGTTTTTTGAGGTTTTTTCTCAGTTGCATTTCCTTCAATCATATGCCCTTTCTAGAGTGTTTGTAGGCCTTTCTTTTCTGTTCCACAAGATTTCGATTCCTTTCCCGATTGGAAAAACGGGAATCCTAACCCTAGGTGTAACCCTAACCCTATGCAGTAAAAGCTGCATGGGGATGAGGCTTGTGCAAACAGAATGGTGTGGAGGAAGCCATGTTTTGGCAGTTTTGTTTTGCCCTTCACATGCCTTTTTCAGCTGCTGTGTACTTGGAGCTCTGTGTTTCGTGTTTTGCAGAACCCCATCCCAAGTCATAAGCCTAAGCATAACCCCAGGCAAGAGAAGCAGCATTTGTCTAAGGCTGGTTCAGAGGAAAAAGCTGTGGAGGAAGCCATGTTGTGGCAGTTTTGTGTTCCCCTTGGCATGCCTTTTGCAGCTGCAGTGTGCTTGGAGCTCTGGGCTTTGTGGTTTGCAGAACCCTAACCCAAAGCGTAATCCATATCTAACAGTAGGCAGTAAATGCAGCCTTGGGCTAAGGCTGATTCAAAGGAAAAAGCTCTGGAGGTAGCCATATTTTTGCAGTTTTGTGTTTCCCTTGGCATGCCTTTTGCAGCTGCAATATTCCTGGATCTCTGGGCTTTGTGTTTTCTCAAATCCTAACCCTAGGCAGTAAAAGCTGCATGAGTATGAGGCTGGTGCCAAGCAGAAAGAGGTGGAGGAAGGCATGTTGTAGCAGTTCTGTGTTCCCCTTGGCACGCCTTTTGCAGCTGCAGAGTGCTTGGAGCTCTGGGCTTTGTGGTTTTCTCAAACCCTAACCCTAGGCAGTAAAAGCAGCCTTGGGCTAAGACTGGTTCTAAGGAGAAAGCTGTGGAGGAAGGCATGTTGTGGCAGTTCTGTGTTCCCCTTGGCATGCCTTTTGCAGCTGCAGTGTGCTTGGAGCTCTGGGCTTTGTGGTTTTTGGAACCTTAACCCTAACCATAGGTAGTAAAAGCAGCCTTTGGTAGGGCTTTTCTTCCCAAACCAAAGCTGTTGTTCATTCTTTCCCTATCATAAATCTGGCCACTTCTGTAAAATGCAGCTAAACACTGCAGATAAACTCCCTGAATTTCACATGTCTCTCTTAATACCATATTTGTGGGAGTATTGACTCAGTTGGGGAAAGCAAAAAAAAAATCCTCAAAACTCCACACTAACCCCTCTTCCACCAAGAAAAATAGGATAACTCAGGATGAAAACCATTTGAATATAAAGAATCACTGCAAAGAGGGAGAGGAAAACCATTTCCCCAGACCAGGTCAAGATCTGCCAGTCTAAAACTGCAGGGAAAGAGAAAAAGGCCTCTAAGGCCAAGCCCAATGCAGCATTACAAGGATGGCAGCAGCTGGCTGCATCAGAATTCAAAAGCAGATAAGACAATTGTTTTTCAAAGACAGTGTTAAAAAGCCAGTTCCAGGTTGTGGCAGCATGTGACATTTCAGAGCTCCTTTCACCTCCTTCTTACACTTTCTGTAACAGCTGCACTGAAATCAGTCACACAGGCTAAGGATCAGGCCTGGAAAGCTAAAATAACATTGCCCTCACTTCTCCCTATGTACTGTGTTAAACCTCAGCCTAAGGCTTCTCTTCAGGCTTTGTTGTCCCTGTTACATGTTCTCCACCTCATGCCAAACCCAAATTCTCACTCTAGCCTGAGGGCAGGTCCCACTTCTCTTTTATGTAAGCGAGAGAACAAGCCAGCTGCACCAGTGAGCCAGCAAAACCCACTTAGCACTTCCCATCACGATATCCACCTGCTAGCAGTTTCATGCCAGAATTGATAGCCTGCTGTGACATTTTCCTTAACTGGAGTTTTCCTGCAGAAAAAATACTCCAGTGATGGCTCAGCATCACTTCCCTGCAGATCAAAGTATCAGCTTCAGCACTACTGTACCATCTGATATGTCAAAATTGTTTAAAGCAATCTCCTGAAAGCTGAGTAGTAGAGAAATGTAGGGGTGATTGTTCCTTTAGACTGCAAAACCCTGGAGCAGAGGCACTCCCAGGTGTTTTTGCAGCTTGGTCTCTCTCTAACACCAGTGATGGACAAGGCTTTAACCTCAAGAAAGAGATGCAAATGTTGCAGCTCTCCAAGGGCATGGAAGAGGATTCTTCATCTCAACTTCTTCTCTCAGTCTTCCCTCCTCTATCTCCTTAACTTAAAATAGACAAAAAAAGAAAAGTCTGAAGCAGGCATCATGCTAAACTGCAGGTTTTTTGTTGTTCCTTCTCCTCCAAACTAAGAGATGATGGGCATTTATTGATCATTTAGTGAGTGAGCCTCAGGAAGACTCAGTCAATCTACTGATGCAGGAATCTGGTGGGTTCATGCCACTGTTGCATGAAGAAGCACCTCCCCTTGTTTCACTACATCTGACCTCTGTAGAAAGGAACATTTAACTGTAGCTCTACACCCACACAGAGAAGCCATGTGGCCCAGTGTTCCAACACCTGCTGAAGGGGAAACAAGAGGCCCTGGATTTGGCCAGTGCTATTCAAACTACAGGATGTTGCCTTCCATCCCATGTGGCCCTCCTCTTCTGCCCTCATTTCTCACGCTGGCCACTGAAGAGTCATACAGCAGACATCACTTTGTGTTTTGCTAGCTAAGCACACAGCTGAGCAAGCTCAAGAAAAATCAGATTTCTTGTTCTACATCTTTGTTGCAAAATCATCACCAAACATTTAGTACCTGGGACAAAGAATTCTGTCTGCAGCCTTCCCTAGCTCTCCAGAAGTTCCAGTGTAGTGCAGCAACACCATGAGATGGGTTTAAAGACCCACCTGGGGAAAATGCTGGCCATGCTGTGTATGAAAACCACCACTACTCACAGCTCAATCACTAAGCTAACACTTCTTCATTGTTTCAATGTTTACTACAGTAGTGGTTAAAGTGACTATGAATGAATTTGATGTCTCACAACTGCAAACAGAAAAACCCTTCCACTGGCAGGATCTTCCCTAACAACACTGTTCTAAACGTGTTAGTGAAAAATGTCAGAAGATTTTCTCCTCAGTTCAGCTGTTACTTACACTTCCTTGTATTATTTTTTCCCAGTAACCCCAACAGTGTACTGCTGCCAAGGCAGCCCAGTCATGCCCTGGAACATTATTTAAGCCTGCAGAGGACTGCAAAGGGTGTTGTAGAGAAGACAAGCCTTGTTTTACAGCAGCTTGGCTGTTCTGTGGAGGAACATCAAAATACTCCCATTTTACATGAATAATTTATGGAGACAGACAGACAGACATCTACACAAATATACTCAACATGGCTGTATTGTCTCATATACAGGAAGAACCTCAGAGCCAGGCAGGATTTACAATTTGAAAAATGAATACACAAAGGTGCTGTGCTTGTCACCTTTGTAAGCACAAGCACAGTGACTGCAGAGTCATTGAGCCTCTACAGAAGGACCCACATGCTCTGCCCTGACAGACTGAGAAGTGCAGGACTGGGATCAAACACCTGACAGTCTGTGATCTCCAGCCAGCACACAATCACCATGTGCCAGCCCAGAAATTCTTTGCTGCATTGCAATCATTTACTTTGAGCTAATGTGTGGCAGAAGGGCACTGAAAGAGTTAATAAGAGTGCTGCTGTGCCCTAAAAAAAGCAACCCAATGTCTAGTCTTACTCAGCCCTCAGTGTCTGTAGGGCTGTTGATCACAGTGTTTTAAGATCTGGTGATTAAAAAAAAATAAAACCTATTTGTCTACTCGCCAAGCAACACTATCTGATCCAGAAATTCCTAAAAGACCACAAAAGAAACCTCCATTCATGCTTTCTTTGTGTACCACACCTATATTAGAAGAATGATCTTAGAGCACATTCAGATCTAAAAAGACCTGATTTTCTCCTTTTATGATTTTAAATAATGAAGGATTTCCTATTTTGATAAATAGTTAAGCCCTTTCTTGCTGGGGGAAATGCTGCAGCTCTTGCTCAATGAAACAAGTGATATGAGCAGGTAGAAAATGGTTTGGTTGGAGTTCCTCATGGATTGAAGGTCTTACTGGAGGTGTGAGAAGGAATGGAAGAATCCTTACACTGCCTACAGGCAACGTCTCAATACAGGTGCAAAGTAAAATGGGCAATGAAAATTGTGTAGAAATCTAATTTCTTTTAGTTGAAATTGCAGAGGACAGCACTGAAATATGCTCACTCATTCCAATGGCAGTCTATGTGCTACAGATCAGATCAGTAAGTACCACAGAGGAGTGCAAGGTACAGAACATGGTCATGTGTATTTTTCAAGTATTCATTATGTAAAGATCACTGGGGAGCATGAAGGGGTTATTGGGGTTCATTTTGAAGGTTGAACTCCTACCTTTCATATCTTCCACTGTAAGGCAAAATTACATATCAAATGCTGTCAGGTTCCTTTCAGTTCTTAGTCTGCTTCAGCTTTTATTTTCACTCTGTGCAGCTTTTAACTGAGAGGTTTGTGCAAGCCCAGGCCCTTCAAACTCTCAGGTTACCCCAGGCACACTTTCTTACTTTCTTGTGTGTGTTTGCTCTGTCAGGGTCTCTGCAGTGAGGGCAGAGCTGGCACAGACACAGCACTCCCTGCCACAAGGTCTCGTCACTCCTGCTCAGCCTGTACTCTGCCAGTCCTGCCACAAAAACCTGCAGGGTTGCCCTGGATGTGGGTGCAAAGAGCAGGATTTAGCTGTGGAGAGGAGGCACACACTGCTGAGACAGATAGCTTGTCACATCTTCCCCCAGAGGAATCACTGGGCAGACACAACTGCAGCACTGCCCAGAGCAGGAACAGGCAGGTAGCAAATGAAGGACTGTCTCAAAAGAGAAGAGTAGAGAAGAAAGTGGGAAATCTTGGGGAAATTCTTCCTCTTTTATTCCCCTCTAAAGGGGGAATAAAATGTGACTCCTCTTCATTGAATGGACAACCGATGTGCATTTCAGATGTAAACCCAGTTTGACTTCCCATCCAATATCTTGCCTTTGCAGAAAGATCTATCACTCACAGGTGCCACTTCACCCCCAGCTGATCCCAAGTGCCCAGGTGCCCTGAAATGTTGGACTTGCACAATGAATGTTGCTGATGTTGCTGTTTTACTCTTTTGGTCATCTATGACCTATTTTTAAGCCTCTCCAATAGCCAGCTCTTCCAGCACCTTCTCCATCCAGGCTATTTTTAGAAAGCACACTTCATACTTACACTTACATCTGTCATCAGAAGATCTACAGCCAACATCTTATTTATGTTACTGTACTTTCACACATTGTCAGACCTGCATTTCAGCTGAAGTTTGATGCTGTGTTGGAGGTCATGTCTTCAGTAGCATTTGAACAGGCAGTCTTCTAATGCAGGCTCTGAACAGCCAGCTCCAAGTGCACTGGCCAGGGAAGGAGTCACTGCTACTTTGCCACCCTCCCAGCACCAGGACAGGTCAAAGAAAGGACCATGTGCTCTCTCTGAAACAGTGAAATGTGATGGGAAGGGCTAGAGCAGAATGGTTAGGAGAATTAGAAATCACCTTGGGTAGCCTTTGAACAGCTCACGAGGAATGATCAGACATAAAGCTTTTTATTTGTAACTAAGAGCATACTTTTAAAAGCCCAGAGCACAAAGAGCAAGCCTCTGGCAAGAGGCTGCTGACACAAAATTTGTCAGTTTTAAGAAGAACATTTTCCCTTCTATAGAAAGTGCAGTCCTTCACAAAAGTCTCACAAGAGGCAGGGGGGGTCACTCATCACAGCTGAGAGACACAGATTTGACTTTCCTTCAGGTAAGGTTGGTGCAATGTGGCTATCCCTTGTTATTTGTATAATTCAGAGAGGATCTGGACTACTCCTACTTTACATTTTCCCTTGAGATTGGTCTGTAAGGCTGGAAATAGACCAACAGGTCATACAGGAGAACAAGCAAGTCCTGGGATAAGCCTGGACCTGGGACAAGGAGTGCAGGCATGGGTTACCCAGTCCCAGCAGCCTCCTGTGACATGTGGGATGGCTCCAGCCACATCCTCAGCTGCAGAGCAGATACAGCCATTAGCCCCATTTCCCAAGGGAGGAGACAGAGAATGGTAGTAAAAGCAACCATTCTGGGTCAGAGCAAACACCTGTCTAGTTTTATTTGGTACCCCCTACACTTCTGGCTTTGGAAATTATAGGGCAGCAATAAACCCATAGGATCTTTAACCATGCTGATAATTTCAATTCCAATTATCAGGCTTAGGAATCAGTATGGGAAGGACACCAGGAACTGCCTGTGAAAGCCCAGTTTTGTTGCATTGCCTAGGATTTCAGAATAATTTCTGCAAAAACAAGCAGACTTAATGCCTGTTCATTTTATGCAGTTCTTTAACTGTGCTCTGTCCTATGTATGGAAACAACCAGACAGCAAAACTCTATCCCACAGCATATCACTGTACCATGAGCCTGGTGCTGCTGCTGGCTGGTGAGCAGTGGATCTGGCTGGAGGCAGGCAGCAGGATCTCCCTCTTAGCCCTTAGCCCTTTTCCTGGTTATTGCTGTTGAACCCTTACTTCCCCTCTGGATGATGGGTTATGGAAACAAGCACATATAGGACCCTCTAGCCTGAGACTTCATGTGGCTAGCTGCTGTCCTGGTAGGGAATTCAACAGCAGGATTACACAACCATCTTCATGTAAATGATCCTGTGTAAAAATAAGGGTGTTTCAGCCAGTTTTTGGAAACAATGCAGCCCATTTCAGGCAGGACAATTGTTTAGATGGCTGGGAAGGTTTTCTCTGCCAGGCTTGTGGGTGTGAGTGTGGGCAGAGGTGGGATTACAGGGCATTGTTTCCACTGCTCCTGCCTGCCATGTAACCTCATGGTGGACATCCCCCCGTGTGTGAAAGCCTGGCTGAGCAGCACCCCATAAGGATCTTGGTTCTCTATAATTATTAAACCTCTCTGTAATTATTATAGCTGATTAAATACAGCAGGCACATGTGCTGGATCAAACCACCTCTCCTCTGTTCCAGTCAGCCAGTTCTTCATTAAAATCCATAAAATGCATTAAAATCCATTAAAATAATTTCCCCTGAAATTTACAGGAAGGACCCTGTTCACAGCAATCCATGTCCTGCCTGCACACTCATTCCTCAGTGTTCAGCCCCAGGAACAGCTTTTGCCCATTTTCTAAAGGACAGTATGTTCAGGTGCCAGCAGACCAGAAAAATCAATGAGAATCCCAGAGCTGAGCATAAGGACTGTGTTAAAGCTGATCAAATTTTTTGCCTGTGCCCCCTTTCCATAGCATCCAGCCTGCAACAGCTTCATCATCCCAAGACACATTTTGCAGGCAAGAGGAGTTCACATCATTGTAGCACCAGGCAGGGCCCCATGAATTACTGCCCTTTTATGACATGTTATGACACAGTGTGAATGACATCACACCCCTGAGAAGCATTACATTTTCAGTCATTCCTTTGTCTAATTTGAAAGGCCAAACACTATAAGAACATTCACCTGGAAAAGACATCAGGGTAGAGAAAGGCAAAATCTGTCTGCCTGGTTCAAAGCCTGGGTTTCCCTTTCTGAAAGGGAATTACATCATGTCAGAAAATAATCACCTGGGGATTCAAAGGCCAAGACAGAGATACCAACTGGAGATCCTTTTGTAAACCCCATGAACACCTTACAAAGTGGAGAAAAGTTTTTGTCCTCTTCTGTTGCATAGAATTCCATAGCTACATTACATCCCCAAATATCCACCAAAAGGCATCGAGACTAAAAAGTCAAGCACTCAAAAAGATGGTCAGAGGAAGAAATTAAGGTGATCTTGGCTATTACAAGAATTCTTTAATTACATTATTCCATACTNCCCAAGCCTCCATTTTACTCAGCCAGGAGATTTTGAGGCAAACCTTCCTTTTCTCCCACACACTAGATGTCCCATGTCTCACACCCCAAATGCTGTGGCTGTTTGCCTGTGGGGCCCTGCACCAGGTCCCTTCAGTGAGATTTGGCAGGAAGCAGGGACCCAAAAAGGAGATCTCTGCCCTTCAGCTGCAGAGGATGGGTTGTCCTGTGCCATTCAGCAAGAAGAGGATGCTGGGGCCCAGGTCCTTACTCCAGGCTCTGCAGTTGCTTTCTGGCAGTGAAGGACAAAGGCTCAGCCTTATTTTTAGACCCTGCACAGAACATGCTTTTGTGCTCAGGTTCTTCTGCCCTGTTCTTTCCTAGACCCATCCTAGAGCAGGTTTCTTTACTCCTTGCTGTCCCTCACTTGCTGTCTCTTTGCTTATGTTGGCTCTTTTTCCAGTCTCATTTTTTCCCCAATGCACTTGGCTCCCTCCCAAGCTCCTCCATTTTCTCTAAGTTCACCATTCCTGTGCCACTGTCCTCCTTTCTCCACAGCATCTCTGTCTCAATGCTTTCCCCACCAGGTCCTTGTCTCAGACTACTTCTACCATTCTTCTTAGAGGAAGCCTCTAAGAATTTGCTGTCTCTTGAATTGACACTTACCCTAAAGTTTTGGCTTGAGAAAAGATAAACCAAAAAGTGTTGGTTTGGGGTGCTTTTTTTTGAGAAGCTTTTCTTAGGTAATGTAGCAGGCACAGGCAGCTGCAGCTGTCCCTCAGCCAGGACTGCATGAAATAGCCTTCCCTTTATCCTCAAAGGTTCACATGTGAGATAGCCTGGCTTCCCTTCAAGTCACTGCCAATAATAGGTGTAATGTATTCCCTTTCCCAGGGCTGTACCCACAACAGGAGAGGTGGATCCGAGTTCAGCTGTTCCCAGACCAGAGGGGCTCCCAGAGCACAACCACCATCACCAAGAGCACAAAACCCATCACCCAGAGCACGTGCTCTGCACCCCATACCCCAACCCACATGAGGTACATGCTGCTGGGCAAATGCTGAGCTTTTGGGGAGCCTGTCCCCACACACAAAACCTGAGTGTTTTCTAACCTGTCTGTATGGCATATCTCACCCAAGAAACATATGAGATATTGCCTTTCCAATTAACCATTTTTAAGCATTTCAGGAGCCACAAAGCAGCTGTGAAGGCATCTAGCTGAACTAAGCAAGCCCATACATCAGGCGTTTGTTCAGCTTCAGCTCCACAGACATGATCTAAAAGAAGCAGTTGAGGAGTAGAAGGAGCATATCACTGCAGACAACAGAGAATTCCCCCTAAGTGGCCAGATCACATCCTTTCCTCTCTCCCTCTGCTTGGTTTCCCTGTGCAGGCAGACATAAAAGACCTCACTTCTCCAAGCTCCAGTCTCACCTGCTTCTGGATAAAACACACAAGCAAGAACACCTATAAGCAAACCGTCCATGTTCATTTGTTTGGTTTTTTTTTTCCAAGACTGATTTTATTTGGGGATTTAACCCCAAAGCCCCTAGTGTACCCCCAGTAGGCTAGAGTGTCTTGAGAAAAACTTCTTTCTTTTTGAGGAACTCCTATATCCACAAAATGTCTCCACCGCAGTGCGCTCTTGTCAATTTACCCACAGACAACCTGACAGCTTGGAGGCTGCTGATTGCCCTACATCCTCTGTCTGTGGTGCTGACTGTCATTTTGCCATTTCTTTGTGGTCTCCTGCATATCTTGAACCATTTTGTTTCAAACTGTGGAGTTTCTTGGAGGCGGGTGTTCATCCCCACAGCATCCAGCACTGCCATGCTCTGGGTAGGAAGCAGACACTGATATTGCATCCTCCCCCCAGGTTTTGCAAAGAGAAACGCTCAGGGAATATTGCAGCTGCTCATTGCTGCAAAAGTGACACCTCTCCATCAATATATTTCATCTTTTGTAGTCTGTTCCAGCTGGGAGCTCACTGACACAGAGGAGCAGGAAACAAACCACTGCCGAAACATCAGATGGTGCAGCAGAGACAGGAGGGAGTGTTCCACAAAGCAGCTCCCACCTTACCTGTGCTCTATTACCAGAGCAGTCTGTTGACACTGCACCTGCTGCTTCTAAAAAGTGGTAGAGGAAATCTTATAATATACCCAGCTATTGCATTACCACCCACGTGGCACGGAGCAAAGAACTGCACAAAGCCCCCAGAGACAGATTGCTAGGTTATAAATAGGTGCAGGACCTACATAGCTGGAGTAACTTGTAGCTGCAGAGCAGGACCCCAAATTAATGACATTTATGAAGTTTCTGGCTGCAGCTGGTTTGATGGCTGGAAATAACTGGCTCTGCAGAGTGGGCAGCAGCAGCAGCTTCCCTCCGAGTGCCGGCAGAGAAAGCGAGACAGCAACAGGCACATCCACCAGTCAAGGAAGCTTGGTGGAACATGTGCAAACCAAATCAAAGGCATGCAGATGGGGGAAAGCTATTTTATGTAAAATGGTCCACTTTCAGGGAGCGTTACATTCACAGCACATCTGCATGCAGTGCCAAAGCCTGTACTGTTCATCCACAGAAAGCCGCACGGTGAAACAGATCCAAGAGCAACGTGGACAGAACATGAAGGCGTTTGATCTATTTGCTCAGTCCAATCCTCATCTCTTCTGCCTGTGCAAATGGTCCTGACACCTCCTCATGAGTAATTCAATTAAAAAAGTCAGGGGGGGAAAAGTGATTTCCCCATAGTTTTAACCACGTTTACACCATAAAAACCCATGCCTCGTGCTCAGGGCACGCGTTCCCTGAATCACTGCTCTGAGCCACAGCTCAGTACCCCACTTCAACATTCCTGGGGGAAGCACATTTGTCACCCACTGTGTGATGGCTGGACTGGGAGGGCAAATCCACCCTCTGTGCTTGGAGGGGTGTGTTGGACAGGAAGCCACCTACCCTCATCCATTGGTTTGTTGGCACACAAAGAGTCATTAGAGACTGGGCAACAACTGCATCCACTGGATTAGTTGGGGGGTTTTACTGACAGAATAGCAAGAACAGAAAGTGGTCTTAAATACCATTATTTTCACATTTCAGAGTTTATAATCTGCCAAAATAAGGATTATTTTATGCCTGATGAGCTGCTCCCAGCAGCCTGTGAGCCCCAACACAGTGCAGTGTGTCACACTAACTTTCCTCAGGCCTGTTTTCACCTGAAACAGAACACAGTGACTGAAGCAGTTAAAAAAACCCAGTCACAACCCAAAACCCCACTAAACTAACTTAAACCAGCTTGTATTTGCTGTGAGACAACAGCAAGCCAGCAGATGGCTATGACAGATTAGCCACAGAGGGGCAATCTGGACTTTTCCAAACCTTATGTAATACAGCTTCATATTTTGGCTGAGGTTTTAACACCTTCCTAGCTCCAAGAGTTTGCAGTAGCATTTTCCCTTCATGGGATACATCCCTCAAAGCCAACTCTGACTGAGGGAAGCAGACATTTGTACTGACATAGCGCTGGGAACTCTCAGATGGGATTCAGTCACATTGTGCTGTGGCCATATATATTTATCCTCCTGGCTGTAGTCCATATCTCTATATTCTTACCCTGAAATACTGGTTGTCTAAATAGCATGGAAAGTATACTCTGGTTTCTAAGAAAGTCTTCCTTAGGCATTTAAGTTTTACATATTACGTAGGAACTATAGATAGCTGGGTTGCACAGAGATTTCCCATGAGCCATGGATACCAGCACTGGAAGTGGAGGATAAGGGTACTTGAGCTTCTCTAAGATTATGGGACTTACTGACTCACAAACAACCCATTTCAGGACCTTCCTACCCTCTAAATATTTGTACTGCATTTTATGGAATCAGGGGTCTTCTACCCTGCACATGCAGCCTCATCTCTTTTCTTTATTACCCCAAATTCTTGAGTGAAAGTCCCTCCTTTAGCAGAAGTGCCCTACAGTGAACAGTATCTTAAAAACAAATAAAACTAATTCTTGGCTTCACATCTAGTCAAATATTAAAGAGGTTAAGAAACAAATCAGTCTCACATCCCCAGGCTAACAGAGACATCGTTCTTCTTTTCATAGCTCCCTCCCCAAACCCCAGCTTTTCTGGAGGTTTTTGGTTGGTTTGTTGGGGTTTTTTTCTGGCTTGGGTTTGTTTTTTTTTTTTTTTTGCCTTTTAGCCATATTTCAGTGTAAAATCCCTTCTTCTCCATAACCCTCCTTGCTTACAGTTAATCCTTTTAACATTCTCTGGATTCTCCCAGCTATCTACCCTATCCTATTTCTCTTTCTACGTCAAATTCAAGAGCAAACACATGATCCTCACTCTTTCTCTCTTTCTTCCTTCTCCCTGCTGGCAATCCCTGAAATGATTTTCCTCTCAATGGACCTACTGCTTTCAGCTTCCAATAGCCCCTGCCACACATGGAATCCAGAATCTCAAAGTGGGCTGGGTTGAAAGGGACCATAAAGATCATCCAGTTCCAACCCTCTGCCATGGGCAGGGACACCTTATACCAGACCAGGCTGCCCATTCTGACCTTGAACAGTTCCAAGGACAGGACATCCACAGCTTCTCTGGGCAACCTGTGCCAGTGCTTCACCACCCTCACAGTTCTGAATTTCTTCCTAATATCCAATCCAAACCTACTCTCTTTCAGTTTAGAGCCGTTCCCCCTTGTCCTATCAGAACTTTTCCTTGCAAAAGGTCCCTCTCCAGCTTTCTTGCAGACCCTTTCAGGTGCTGGAAGGTGCTATAAGGTCTCCCCAGAGCCTTCTCTTCTCCTGTCCACTCCAGCCCACCTGCCCTTGCTTCCTGAAGGTCATAACATTTTTATTGAGCCTTTTGAGATGCCAACCAGCTTGGGCAGTGTCTAGCAGGCTGTGTTGGAGGAGATGGAGCACAGCTTGGCACTGGATGCAGTGGGGGTGCCCGAAGGAGCCGTGCAGTGGGAATGCTTGGCTGCCCACCCGGGAGTGGGGCACACCAGGCCGAGTACAGCACTGGGCTTGTGGGGCCAGCACACAACTGGCTTCCAGAAAAGCTGAAATGCCTGCTGGAGAGCTGACAGGCTAGAGCTGGTAGTGCTAATGGCAGGCCTAAAATACTTCCCCCTGGGAATCCAGAGGGCATGGCACAATTGTTAGGACCTCTCATTTCCAATGGAGTCATAAGGTGTTTTATCTATAAAAAACCACCTGATCTCATGAAAGTTTTCAAAGAAATCTTCTGGCAGTTCCAGCCATTACTAAAGTGCTTCAGATTAAGTTTCATACAGAATGTAAGAATAGAAATACACAAACAAGCCCCAGCCCTTCCCAGGGAAATAGCACCTGCAGTGTCCTGTGATAAATGCTGCCCTTCAGCAGCCTGAGCTTCTCATTCAGTTCCTGCACGTACAAGAGAAACTGGGACTGGGGACTGTGGAAACATAACACAAAGCAAATTTTGGAAAGGTTAGGATGGGGCAGGTAGAGTTTTGCACCCTAGCTTCCCCACAGCTGGTAACATTGTCTGGAAGCAGCCAAGCATATTCCCCAGTGGATCTTTCCCTCCCTGTAGCTCACTGGAGAGCATAATGAGGAGATGACGATACTGAAACCATTGGGCACATGTGAGCTTAAAAAATACCTTTCAGCCTACTCAATCAAGCAGTATTTTAGACACTGGGATTGGAAAACTTGGCCCTGTTTCCAGTTCTGCCACTCATCTGCTGTCTAAAGTTGTGACTTGCTTTCCCCACTGGTGACATTTCTCTGCTCTCTGGAAAGCCCTCAAGTGCTGGTAAGAGCATGCAATGAGAGCTAGTGTGCTGCTAACTGGAGCAAGTACCAAAAGAAAGAAAGGAGAAAATATTTCTTTCATTACTGTTTTGCCCTGTTGCTTTTAAGGCAGCCTCATCTCCCACATCTTGAAAAAGATGCAAAAAGTCTGAAGCAAAATTGTTGCCTTAATCTGCAGCTAAAATATTTAGTGGGAAAAAACCCCCAGCTGTTTCAGGAGTGATTGCTGCTAACATCTCAGTGAAATCTAAACCAGTCCACCTCAAAAATACTAATTTATACCCATTTGGGCCTCAGGCAATGCAGTCTAGAAAATTTGTAGCAGGAGAAGACAGAAAACGTCATGCTGCTCTGTGTAGGGAGAACAACTAAAAATAAAGTTAAATCAAAGCTGAGACTACTGCGTCATGCTCTTTGGACATTGTTTTGATCTTCCAGTGCACCAAAAGTAAGGCTCATAAATTATAGATGTTACTGGGAGCAGCATGTAAATACCACAAGACAGAAACAGGTTATTAGAGAGAAAGCAAGGAATAAATAAAGATGGAAAAAAAAAAAAAGAGACAGCAGGGGGAAACCAGTAAAATCTGTTCTTGGCTACAACTGTGTATACAGAGAGGTTTTAATTGGAAGAAGTAGCTTTTTCTGTCAAATACAGCGTTGTGTTGTCATTGACATCCCACCAACAAATACAAATACATGAGTCAATGCTCTGGAAAAATGCAGGGCAAATGAATGTGTCATTATCTCCTACAGACCTCCAAAATCGTGCCAGTGATCGGAGAGGATGAGATCTTGAAGCCTCCCTCTCTTACACAGCTTTCTCCTTCAGCATCACGACCATCCTTTCAGCACCAGGATCTTGTTTCAGAGGTGTCAAACTGCCACAACTAAAATATGCCCATATTTTTTACATTATCAGCAACAGTTTCAACCATTTCCTGGCTGGAGGAGGCTGTATCTTGGCTCGATCTAGCAGGTAGCAAGGAGAAGGAGAATCAAAGCAGAAACCAAGTGGTGACACTTTGGTACATGCGAGTGCTTTGACTCTTCATGTTGAACATCACAAATGGAGAGCCCAAACTGCTAATCTAGATCTACTTCCTGCCATTTCACACAGCTAAAAATATTTGACAGTGACAGGAAAAAAAGGCACATAAAATTAGGAGCTATCATTATTTGATAGCATTTTACTAAATAACTTAGTAATGAAGAGTCCCTTAAAAAAAAAAAATAAATTCTAAAAGCCCTTGGCTTCAAGAGAAGTGAGCAACTGTACACTTGAAGAAACATCAAAACCCCAGGCTGTAACACATGGCCAACTGCAAAAGTTGTTAGCTAATAATACAAATTTAAATCTGAAATAACAGATAATTTAAAAAAAAATTAACACTAAATAAAAGTGATTCAGGTTTTCTGAGGATGCTAAGAAGGGAAAACAATGCAGAAATAGTACAGCTATCTGTAAAATTAAGAAAACACAGTAGTAGTTGATAGACATTTTTCTGCTACAGAAATAGGTAAGAGAGCACCAGCTCCTATCATATGGTGATGAAATATGGTATCATATGGTGATGAAATACCCTGTGTTATAAAAATAACAGGCCACGGTTAACGAAAGCTAATGTGGATTCAAGTTTTAAAAATAGCTGTCCAAAGAGTTGTTTAGATCATGGAAGCTGAATCTTGGGACCTTTGAAGCTCCAGGAGAGGGCAAGAACAGGTATATTGTACCAGAAAGGCTCAACTTTGACCAAGACAAGAGGATGGCTGGTGTGGGACTGGAACTGTCACAGTTCTTGCCCTTCTGCAATAACTTCCCTCCTGGACCAAAGAATGATGACAGTACTGACCCATGTGGCACTCACCAAGTGGCTCTGAACCCGGGCAGACAGCAGGTCTCCAGCAGGCAATACAGGATCACTTCCCAACACAGGTAGGTTTCTGTGGCACTCTGAGCAAACAGTCCTCACCCAGTGTTATTTATCACTTTGTGTCAGCTGCAGCACAAACAAAATCACTCCTGATCCAGGGTTACAAATGACAGAGAGATCTGGGGACCAGGGAGGAAGGAGGACAGGCAGTGATGGCTGCTGGCCTGAACTGCTGGTGAGGCAAGAGCAATCTCCTGCTCTGGGAGAGGTGGCTGAGTGGCTCTGTACCCCTGAGGGAGGGACCCAGGCCATGCTCACAGGGAACCAGCAACTATTAAAAAAGGCTTATGTTGATGGCATTTTTTAATCCACTGTGACTTACTGTGATCAGCATAATCAAAGCAAGCAAACAGGGGAAGATCAAGAAGCCAAATAACCTCTCATTTGGCTGAGTTGCAGCTACTGCTGTGCTGCATTCTGCTATCCACATGCCTAGAAAGCAGTCAGGAAACTGTGAAAGGTTCAGTGGATAATGAAAACAGTTAAAGACAGAGGGATGTGCTCAGTATCAGTCTGGAGCATTTATGGGAAAAAAAATTACAAATGCTTTCTTCACAGTTTAATCACCAATTTCCACAACTGCCATAACTAATGGCTCTTACATTCAGCAGGCAAAACTAGAGTGGGAATTGACTGATGGAAGATGAATCCAGGCCAATTCATCCTAGAAATAAAACACATAGCAAGAGTGGAATGACTGATCATTAGGATTATGTATCCCATACCCTGTGATGGATCTTCAGATGAAGGAAACAACCTCATCATTGGAAAGCTATGCTCTAGACAAATTCTAAAGCAGACTTTGTGTTATAGTTAAATCTGGGGAAATTTTCTGACCTTTGCAACACCAGAGCTAATCACTTCTTATATCCCTATTTTTCTCCAAACAATTCTCCTTCTAAACTTAAATTCTTAAAATGGAAATTGGTATTGTTGCCCCAAATACACACTTTTCATTCATTTTAAGGCTTCTGTGTTATCCTATGACCTCACAGTAGCTCCATATGGAATTGTGTTTGTACATCTGTTATGCTGATTGCTGATAGAGCTGTTTCTTGGAAGTAGAAGACATATACCCAAAAGCCAGGCTATATATCAACCTGTCTCTAACCTATGATATTCCTCAGTGTGATGATGGAAAAAGAAATTTGGTTTTAGAGCTTGAGAAAACACTGCAGATGTTTATCAAACTTATCCATAATCACCACTGTCTGTAAGTGTGGTCATTCTGAGGAATGGGTGGATAAACTGCCTTTCAGGGGGAAAAGGGCTCACCACCAGCCTGCTGCAGGTGGACTGATTCTGAGAGAGGAACAGGGAAATGAGGATCATTTTGCAATTCCAGACAGGCAGAGCCTAGATTCAGGTTAGAGTCAAGAACAAGAAAACACACCAAAAGAAACCAAGTAGGTGAGCATCTATCTCCAAAAGTGCCCCAAGAGTGCTGACAAGACAGTGTTGACTCACTGCTATGGATTCATCCATGGCAAATTTATCCATATCTCTGTCCATGGCAGACCATGTCCCAGCCAGAGTTTACCCCTCTTTGGGTCTGATTCTCTGCTGAAATTACTCAGCTGAGCATTTGCCTTTGGGTTGCTGCAGAAAATAGGAGGCTAAAGCTATCATGTAGTTGTAATCAGTAAAAAGAATTTTAAAAAAATCAGAATTATTACTTGCTTCTAAAGGTATAATTGGAGATCTTAAAAGTCAAGGCTTTGCTGGCAGGAGGAATAGTCTAGAAAACAGGACTCTAGCTGCTTTATTTCCATGTGTGGAAGGGAGGGCAGTGTCTTTAAAGGCTGCCAGCTTGACAGGGGCGTGTTTATTGATATGTACAACTCACTGCTACCATGGGTCAGGTGTGGGCAGTGTGAGTGTCAAGGGCAGAGATTTCATGTACACACTCAACCTACTGCACAAAAGTCTCCTTGGACACTGCAAACAAAGGGGAAGGGATGGTGGATAAGTAACCACTAGTCTCTTCTTGCACTATTAATTCAAGAGCACACGTTATGTTGGTTTTTCTTAATGAAGAGCCTCTGTCTATTTTCTTTGCCCACATATGTTGTTTCTTCTTTTAGCAGGTTGAATGCCTGCCATTCAATCACTGGAAGGGATTTGCCAGGATAGACCCAGCAGACATTTTTGTAGTCTGAAGAGGGAGAAGATCAGGATTCCAATCCCCATTTTATAGTGGTGCTTCTGCTATTTTCAGAGATGAGAAACAGCTATATGATTTTCTAAGATCACCACAAACAGAACTTTGCTCCAAATTTTTGTGGAGTCCTTCTCCCTGTCAGGCTGCAAAATGTGCTGTATATCCTCTGTCAGCTCAAGTGAATTAAGTCCTGTTTTACAAATGGAAAATACGGCAGTCAGCAAAAAGGATGAAGCATGCATTTTTACATAAAGCTTAATTTAATGTCCTTTGAAACCAATGCAAAGCCCTGCATTGACGTCAGCAAGCTTTCAGTCAGACTCATACCACTGTAAATGTAAATTCAAGCTTTCCAGTAGTAGAACTCATGTTATAAACCCCATTTTTGATGTACTGAACAGTGCAATCAGGCTTCCCTTTGATCATCCACCAGCAATCTCTTTCTGTGGGTTTTAAAGCACGTTATGAAGGGAGGAAAGCATCATCAGCCTCAATTTACAAGTGAGAAAGGAGAGGCAGGAGGAGACAAAATGATTAGCAAGGCTGGCTACTACGTCAGTGCAGAAATGAGAACATAGCACACGCTTCCTGACACCAAAATGGGCTCTTATTAGATAAGTAATACTGATAAGAGGATCTAATTTATTACTGATATGTCAAACAATCCTTCCTCTTTATCTTCCTAGACAGAGCTTTCTGCAGGAATGAGCTCCAAAAGCTTCTGACACAAATTCCAATTGATATGGAGGTCAAAAACCCCCCAACCAAGGAAAATGAACCAAGAAAAAGGGACCCTCTCCAAGTCATAAACAAAAATAAAATGGTGCACAGTCCTTGTAAAATAAAAATTTAAAATTCAATTTTGCAGTTGATAATTTCCATATTGCTTTGGTCAGGTTTAACTCTTTGTGCTGGCCTTACACAGCACACAGGTGCAAAGAGGAATAAAGTTTGATCCAGTTTTAGTTTTAGGTGAAGCAAACACACAACTAAACAGTTCTTGAAAAAATCAGATTCATTCAAACAAAGCCCTTACCTAATAATTTATGCATGATTTCCCCTGCTCAAAACCTACAGCACTGTCTTGCACCACTGACAGTGATTTGCAAGTAGTTTGCTTTCCCTAGATTTCAATGGACAGCATGAAGATAGCAGTATTATATTGCTTGCCAGAGATCCTCATCATTTATGCAGAGAAAAGCCTGATTAATTGGTCCTTATTTAAACACAGAAGAGGGAAGGAAAGCGGAGATGCACAGGCACTCCAAAAGAGACTCTGCAAGGAAGTGTTATTTTTAATATAAAAGATTGGCTCACAGTGCAGTGTTCAAAGTCAGAAAGACTTAAAAAAACGCCTTCTATTTCTGTGAGCAGAGCAGTCCCAGTCAGGAGAGCTGGAGCCCACTGCTGCTCCAGCATCAGCAGCAAGGCTGTTTATGTAAGCTGCCAAGCATTAGTGTACACAAAAGCACGGAGCACACAGTTTGTAAACAGGCAGGCAATGCTGTGGTGCCAGGGACACACTCATGCACATCCTCCAGCTCCTCTCCAAGGCGAGTGGGAAATGCCGTGCGCTGAACTACCTGAACTTGGCATTCCGAGGCGCCTCCACAAGGCGAATCCAAAGCTGCCAGATAGATGTTCCCTCAGATGTGTCCCTGCACATCGGTGTGACATCCCCTGGCAGGCTCAGTTAGGCTCAAGTGCTGGGTGTTACCTATGGCCTCCCCCTGCAGCACCACAGCTCCTGTCCTTCCTCCTCTCCCAGGCCGGCGAGGGGAGCGGCCGCCTCATGGCAGGGAGCTGCTCTCGAGGCAGGATCAGTGAGGGGGTTTTCATGTCCTAGTGACATTAACCTCCTGGGTTAATTAATGTCTCTCCTTCTTGTTTGGTGGGCAGTTGTACCCCTTTTGTAATCTACCTTGGTGGGGCATGGAGGCAGCAGCCCAAGCCCTCCCTGCTGCTCTGCCAGAGCCCAGGCTCTGCCAGGGGGCACGGGGCACTGCCATGCAGATGGCAAAACAGCACTGCCTTTTTCCATGTTACAGGACATATAGCACATGGTCAAGCTACTGCTACAGTCCACCCCTCCCCCCCACCCCATCTCCAGCAATCTCTTCCTCTGGGGTGCTGTTATGTT
The DNA here is from genome assembly GCA_013397555.1 of Urocynchramus pylzowi. Taxonomy (NCBI): domain Eukaryota; kingdom Metazoa; phylum Chordata; class Aves; order Passeriformes; family Fringillidae; genus Urocynchramus; species Urocynchramus pylzowi. Next base: position 299,025 of record VZRH01006721.1, on the reverse strand, counting down.
AATCCCTAAAATCCAGTCCCTTTCCTTAGCTATTTCCTATTCATTTAGATGACCACAAGCAGTAGGATTCCTCTGTGTCAGAGGAAAACCTTCCTTTAGATTTTTTTGTGCCTTGCCCCAAAGGGGGTCTCAGATGGCTCAGAGACCTGGCTGACAGCATCACTGGCAGGAAACACATGAGGATCTTTTATGCAGATGGCATCTGAGATAATACTGTCTGTTTGGACCTAAGGAGATCAAAATCTCCAACTATTTTAAAAGAGGCTGTTCAGATGCAGCTAGTGGACTAACAAAGGCTGGGGAGCAGACTTATGTCCCTTTCTTGCTGGGTGGTGGTGATGGGGCCTGTTCACACCTCAGAGATGAACAATCCTTACATTAAGACAAAAACTAAAAAGGGCATCTGTATTTATTTGCAGCAGCGCTTTCATAAGAACTGGCTGGAACTATGTTAGGATTGTGTCTCCACAGAATTTAGTAATCGTCCATAAAATACATACATTTCTCCCCTGGGACTCAGTAAGAGGGCTGGGGGTAGATGGGACTGAGCCTGCCCTTCTTGGTGGTAGGTGGGAAAGGGAGCTTTGCCTACTGGAAAGGCTTGGGAATCACTGCCAGAGCAGGCTGTGATTTAATGCTAGGAAAAACTGTATCCCCTCAGTAAATGTACTTGGACTAGATTTTATGTAAGCAAACTCAGAAAAACCTTACTCATTCTTATGTCACTAATCCAGGCACCTCATAATTTGCAGAGGGTGAGGGGAGGAGAGGAAAATCGACACACTGCTGCTTGCCAGCCACAACACAGCACTGATTTCCCACTGCTCAGGTTTCATTAATTTTCTGTAAGACAACAGCAGAGTATTTGCTAATACACAGGAAGCCACACACATCCCCCTGCAGGCATTTATTGCCTTTGCTCATCAATAACTGCTGTGTCTGACTGGGCATCTGTGTGCAGGCAGGTGGAGAGGCACAGCTTTATTGACATGCCACATCTTAATGGCCATAATGAAATGAAAGCATGCCAGTGGCTGCTCTTAGAGACATCATCCCTCTAATTTCTGCATTGTTGAAGCTCAAACATTTTACAGATCAGGATGTAGTGTCTTAATGTATCCTAGAGACAAGTCACTCGTCCTCTGCATCCTTGTGCCTTCCCGGCTCTTGCCAAGACAGCAGAGTCATTATCTCCTCCGCTTTTCCGTCCTTCCCTCTACCCACAAACACTTCAGAGGCACTGAGGAATTCAGGCACTGATTCTCAGAGCTGCCTCCTTACCCGCTGTGAGAGTGTTCTTCTGAAGAAGAGTGAACAAACTCAGAGTGTCTTTGAGGAAGTAAGACAGCCTGAGTGCACGAAATGCAAGGTCTTGATCAGCAGGAACACACGTGGACTGAGCCCCACACACCCCAACACACACACACACGACCAACAGAGTTCCACCCAGGCACTTGGTAAGCTTTGGCTTCATGAAGCAATGGATGTGGTTTTACCAACCACTGGCAGGACCCAAAAACTGTGTCTGCATGAGCAGAAAAGTAATCAATCGCTAAAACCTTTCCCAGGAACCACATTACCCTCAGACATGATGATCTCATCATGCTGGCTGCTGGCTTTGTGGTTCTCCTAAACAACTCCTGGTTCTCTCACTCCTCTTTCCCTAGGAATGCTGCATTTCTCACACACAGGCACGTAACTGTCAAGGCCAAATGCTGACATCCACTCTCTCCCAAGTTATTGCTCCACAAGCACACCACCATGTCACGAGAAAGTCCCAGCACCCAAAAATCTGCCTCATTCCTCCTTAGTCAGGCCCTACAAGACTTTAGTACCACAGACAGCAGGAAGGAACTGAACAAACATATCCACCAAGCAAGCCAAAACAGAAATATTCACCAAAAAGTTCATAAATGTTCTCACCTTTGGAAACCTTGGTACCAAGCTGGACACTTTGCTACCAGTTGTGGAAATTAAAAGATGATGTCCTGACTTTTCTGCCCCATCACTTGGTGTTTGGTCAGAAGGTCTCCCTGCCTCTTCAGCAGGGAGCAGTCACCTCCCAAATTTTGCTTTAGTGACTTCCACACAGAGCTCCCTCCAACCAGCATCTGCCTCACCCATGCAGGGGTGGGAAATGCCTTTACATGTCCTGTCCACAGCAGCACTTTCACACAGCACCCTCAACATTCCAGCTGGAAACAGCAGAACCTCCTCCTCCTTCCAAGGAAAGTGGAAGAGGAAGGTGAGAACTCCTCACTCTCTGGTCATACCCTGTGGTAGCCCTCCAGGAAAACCCAGTATAAGCTCAGGGGAGTTCACCCTGCCTATTTACCTGTTTGGTCTCCAGCAGGCAGGGGAAGATGTGGACTTGGGACCATGAGAACCTGAAGGATGGTGACAAATGCTCCCAGCTCTGTCCAGCCACAGCCAGAAAAAGATCAAGTGGAGGAGAAAAAGTCACTTTGGAGATCCTCCTGAGGAAGCCAGCTCCTTGTTTTCTGGTGTATGATCAAACCCCCAAACCCAGCCCCAGTAAGTCACCCACTCCTCCGTCAGGAGTGTTTCACCACAGCTGCTGCTTCAGCCACTTCCAGCAATGAATGCATGAAAACTGACACCAAATTTCATGAGCTTTAGCTGTGCTATGATTCACACTTTCCTGCAATTATTGTAATTTAATGATATTGTTATATTTTGATCCTATTACATCTAATTAGATAAGACAGGGGCTTATGATGAGGCTGTACCTCACATCAGTCGATGACTATTTAGTTTTAAGCGACATCCAGCATTTTAATCCCCATTTAATTTCAGCTTTACTCCAAGTTCATATCACATTTCTAATGAGAGGCTGGATTCCTGTCTGCCTTTGGGGGTCCCAGTCTGTAGGCCTGGGGAACACAGGCCCCTGGGAGCAGAGGCAGCACAGGAGCCACATCTCACCGTGCTTTGTCACCAAGGTTCAAGTCAGGAGTGTCTGCAAACTTGGCAGGGGACGACAGGCTGAGGACACGGTGATACAGACTTCAGTAACTCACTACTGGCAGCTCATGTGTGCATCAAACAGTGTCTCATCCTCTCTGAGCACCCCCCTCCCCTTTGCGAGGGAAAACATCAGGAATGTCAGGATCTCTTGGGAAAACCCGCCATTACGTTAGGATGAACTAGAACATTCCTCACAGTATCTGGTGCAGACATTTCCAGGCAAGGTACTGTCCCAGACCCAAGGCTGCTTCCAAGTCACTTTTTAAGCTGTGCATAACAATTCTATCAACCCATTATTTCCTCTGGTGGAAATTTTCCTTCACAACTGCCCACTTCCACTCTTTCCAATCAGTTAGAAGATGATCCTTGAGCAATCTCCACTATAACCTGTGTCCTTGTAACCAAGTCCCCCCTTCATTATCAGCAAGGAACAGATGTGCATAGAGGATTGTGGTTCTGCCTATTATCCAGAAAGCTACTTATTCTTGAAATGTCTTAGATTTGCTTCTGTTGAGGTATTCATTTCAACTTTTCTCACCCCAGATTTTATGCTACAAAGAAAGACTATTCATTCCTGCCTGGCAGCAATTACTATGGCCCCAGTTTGCTTCAGGATTTATGAAAAAGCTTCTATAGATTCTGGCAGCAGATTTGTTTGTTATTTTTGTGGAATACTCAGACTGCAAGTGATCACTGCAAGAGTGTTACTGCTAAAGAATTTCCTTCAGGCTGGCAGTAGCTCAGTTTCCTTGCCCATGCACACAGACCAAGAACAGCAATGCCTTTAAATTGAAACTGTGAAGACTGAGCTGCCAATCATCAAATCCTTTACACATTAAAAAAAGAAAAAAAAAAAAAAAGGCATATTTGAATAGAGGACTGCAAGTTCCAGGCTCCAGCTGGGATTTAGTGATGCTGAAATCCATTCACTGCTGGCACATTTTTCATATGCCACGGATATCTCTCTGCTTTTGGGAAACTACCTGGCTGGACTGGATCTGGGAGGTGACCTGACAACACAGATGGACTTACTCTGCCACCCTTCTGCTGGGCCACACTGTCAACAGGAGACCCAGAGTTAACACTCAAACTCAACACCAAATCAGTTTCATAAGGACAAATTTTAAGACCACGCTATCCACTAGGGAGGGAGGAGACCACAGCAAAAAGGCGCTTCAGAAATTGAATTTGTCAGGTCAGAGTAGCTTAGAAGTCAGGCTTAAGCTTTACTTCTTTCTGATTAGAAGTTTATTTAAGTTACTTATTGGAATTTCAAAACCCAGTGTTGCCATCAGGACTGTAATGCAGTAAGTATATAAAAACCTCAACACAATTCGGGTAACAAATGCTCTGAAGTATGTTAATAAAATAATTACATTAAATAATTATCCCCTTATTTGCATTCAGAAAGAAATCCTTTAAAGGCTTACTGAATAAAATTAAATAATAGAAATAAAATTAGTCTATCAGCCAGCTAGCCTGTGATTAGGAGGACAGAAAACAGGCTGGCTAAGTGTTTGTGGAGGATTATTTCTGTGGCATTCAACCTCAGGGTCAGGTAAGGAGAAGATGATGAAGGAAGAAAGCTGAGCAAGTTCATCAATAAACAGGATGAACTTCCAGTAGTGGGAAAAATGCACTGTCAGTGGATTGAGGTGGGTGAGATTGTAAGCATGACTGATGCTCACCCCCATCCATGGAGTCAGGGACCACAGGAAAGTGATAAAAAGCTGGTGCTAAACATGGCAAGGCTTGAAGTTGGGATTTGTTAGTAGCCACTTTCAAATAACACACAGATTTTTGCTCGAACTGCCAACATTAGTGAGTAATTTTGAAAGCATGGGTACAGAGAGGCAGATATATTTTGTAATAACTCCAAAACTGTGATTTTGATAACTAGATTGGAATTTGAACTTTCACTGATTTATTTTCTGGGTTATAGTGGGGCTGATAAGGAAGAAAAAAGGACCACCTTTTCTGAGAAATATTGCATCCTGCCAGGAAGAGGATAAGCAAGTGGTCAAAATATAATGGGGGGAAAAGGGGAAAGGAGAAAGGGGAAAGGTTCTTCTCTAGAATTTCCATTTATAGAACACAGAACCTGAGGAGAGGAGCAAGAGGAACCAGGTGTGTGGAAAGAGAATCAAAACTTTCAGGTCCTTGAGAGCTTCAGCTTCAGGCAGCACCCACAGGGCTTTTGAGATCAGACATTTGAGAGAGTTTCATTTTGCAGAAGATTAGAAACTTTAGGGACTTTAGCCCCAAAGCAGTAAAAACAAAAATAAGATGTTTCAAGGTCGGTTAAATCTTAAAAATTTACTCACACTACTAATTGCAAGGATGCTTTTGAATAAATTAGATTACTTAAATGCTGCAATGACAGGTCTATAAAGCTTTTGCCAGCAACTTCCAAAAAATGCCACAAATCTCTATAAAATAATTCAGAGGAGACAACCCTAGTGTTGTCCATGCAGAACTAAAACTGTGCATACAAGACACAAAATTCTGAAATATTAATAAAGAAAAGTTGCTGTAAAGTTATTTAAAAGAATACCTTTTATCTCATCAATGGAAGCATTATCTGCATGAAATGTAACCAATGTCTTTGATACCTGCCCTGCAAAAAAAGGGACAGATGCTTTTATAAGAAATAAAAGATAAATTACCAACTAAATAATATATATCTCTCAATTACCAAAATATTAAAATCCCTTTGAAGCATAATTTGCTTGCTTCTAACTCAACCTTAGATGGCAGGTTTTCACAGGATAATGGTCTTGTCATAATTATGAACCATTTTGCTCTTTCCAGCACATTTTGGGCTGGTTTTCTCACAGTGTGTTGTGGGTCTTTCTACCAGCTTTTGCTGCTGGTTCTCCTTTATTACAGAGAAACCAACCTCCACGTGTTGCTCTCTTCCCTTCTTGACTATGTTAAGCATCAAGCCTCCTTTAATTCAGCACCCACCACCCCTGGTGAATACTTAAACCCCTTTGCTGCAGCTCTGAGTGCTCCTGCTCTAACAGCAAGCATTCCCACCCTGGTACCTCATGCAGCATGTCAGGTGTTTTCAGGGTGAGTCCAGAGAGCTGCACCAAGGCAGGAGTGGAAACAGATGATCTTTAACATCCCTCCCAACCCAAACCATCCTGTGGTTCCATGATTTGCTCCTTAGGCCTCAGCTTCTCTTGAAGGACTCCCAATCTATCTTCTTCCAGCCACACCTTCTGCAAGCAGAACTGAGCCCTGAGGTGTGATTCCCTTTCCTCATTGTACAGATGGAATGCTGGGAGTGAGAATTAAGACCACATAAATGCCTGCCTGCCCACAAAGAGGAGCAGAAACAAGAAATCCCCCCTGACATGGGTGCCAGGTGAGATTCCCAGGCCAGGGACATCAGCCCCAGCTGTCACCCCTGCCCTGGCTGGTGGCCAGCCCTGGGTCAGGAGCTGTTTCAGGAGCTCACATCCCTCAGAGTGTGGGCACAGCATTGCTACAACCACAGCAGCACCACTGGCTCCGTGGTTTACTTTTGATATTGGCTTGGAGTGGACAGTTTCCAGGGCCTCCAGCTGGGCTGGATCCTCACAGGGATATCCAACAGGGAATGTCCTGCTCAAACTCAGTCTCAGCTCAACACCAAATGAGCAGTTCACTTGTCAAGACTACAAACACAGAACTCCCAGAGGTCCTTCTCTTACACTTTCAGGGTATCAAGTGAAGGATTTTCCCAGTAAACACAGCTGAGTGCTTCCAGTCTGAGTGCTCCCCCAGAGGGGATCAGACAAGCATTAGGAAGGAGGAAAATAAATACCTGCATAAAGTTTGTTGCTAGAAACCATCGTCTAGAAGGGAATCTACACTTCCCTTAAAGTCTGTCAGGCTGAAGAGGCTGAAGTTTTGTTTGGGAAAGCCTGAAACTCTGCAGAGCCTCTGTAAGTCAATATTTTTTTTAAACATCTCTCATGAGCATGAGGAGACATCATTATTTTCTCTAAAGAGAATTTCACCTTCACGTTAAGACCCAATTCAGAGATATGTGTCTATCTGTACCCCCTTTGCTGCCAGACACAGTCTTGGTAGAACAAATCCATTGCCAACATCCTCCAGGCAAGGCACAGCAGCCTTGCAAGTGCTGTCCACCACTGACACAGGCATTTTCCTGCTTTCCTTTCCCACCCATAGCCCCACGAAATCTGGTTGAGCAGCAGCACAGCTGCAGAGCCCATGCTGTGGGATGACTTGCCTGAAGACAATACAAACCCAACACAGGAGCTCCCTTCTGTGTTTTCCCTCCCACCACAGCCAGGCTGGACACTCCTATCTGGTTCCAACCACAAGTGAAACCTTGGATTCCCCTGGAAGAGCAGCAGCCACATTTCAGGGTGTCAGCACACCACCCTGCCATCCTTCACACACCTGGGTCACGCTCATGGCACCAGTGCTCCTGCTGGTGACCCACACCAGCCCCTGGCCAGGCACCTCCACACCCTCAGGGGGCTTCAAAGACTGTGAAACAGCCAAGGCAGGCAGACAGAGCTCCCCTCTCTCTCACATTTACTATTTATTATCCACTGGGAAATATTAGCATTCCTTATTGGAAGAAACACCATTGTTTCAAAAACTACCTACACCAAGCCATTTTAAAAATGGTTCCTTCCCAGATGACCAAAAAGCTTTGAGGAAAGCCAAAGCACTTCTTTTGACCAACAACTTGATTTCATTTTAGATGTGCATCCAGAAGATGAAGCCCTTTTAGGGGGTGAGAAATTGAACAGTTTCATCACTAAAAAGGTTAAAGTGACATGCTCTGACCTTATCAAAAGGTTTCTTTCCAATTATTTTCTAAACAAAACTCTTAAAAGAATTATGCATTCTATGCAAGGTCTTACTATTAATGAAATTAATATTTTTCCTAACAAAATTGAAATTATTTTAATCTTCCTCATGAATAAAATCCAAACATCTTATTCCAAGCACTCTCATCAGTTCAAGTTAAAGGAGAATTACCTAAGAATACAATGGAAATAGATTAAATCAGCTTCAGATGTTCATAAGGGGGTGCTCAGCCCTGGCACCTACACAGCATGGAAAATTTTAGCCTCAAATAGCTCCAGTTCAGTCAAATTATGAGGAACAGAAACCTGAGCTTTCTCATGGCAAGTGCAAGGCAGCCACAGAGAGACAGACAGAGCGAGCAGGGCAATGCCAAAGTGCCCAAGTCCCTTCCACGGGGACACAGAATTTAACTTTATGGCAAAAAGGCTTCAGGGAAGACAAGATGGACCTCAGGCAGGAAAAGCTGCCGAGGGCTGAGCATCCAGCCTTGTCTCCCAGCATGAGGGTGCCTGTTGGACCCAACCAGCTGGCCCCAGGCCCATCCTGGGAAGGTGGGGATCCACCAGGTTCTCAAACCCTTGGATGGGCACAGAATTACTCCACTGCCTTCTGCAGGTGTCTGATCTCAGCCCAGAGCAGGGACTGGAGGGGACTTCTGGCCACACAGAAACCCCCTGCCTGTCTGGTCACTGTTTCCATCTCTCTGAACCAGGCCAATATCATAAACAAATGAGTGAAGCAAAAGTAGAGGGGTTTGCTCCAGCCCAGCTCCCAGCACTCATTTATATCCCTGGGCAGCACCTCACCTCAAGAGGTCCTGCTATCAACTGCCAGAGGTGGTGTTCCCAAATCCCCACCACTTGGGAGAGACCTGTCATTGTCCCTCAAATCTGGGTGAGGGGGACTCTTACTTCTGTGCCCTATTTTCCCTGTCCCTGCCTTCTTCTGCTTCTTCACATCTCCCTTACTTTTCAGCAAGGTGGTTATGTCTTTTCCATCCTTCAATCATTAAAAGCCTGATTTTATTTTCACCTTAAGGGTGAAAAAAGAAGCAAAGAGAAACACCATTTCCAGCTGAAACAGAAAGGAGAATTTCAATAGGTAAACCACCATCATTCTGTGGTGTGTACACCATGTGCCTGGAATGCTACTGGAGGCACCTGGCAGACAGAAACGTGGAATAGGAGAGCTTGAAGAAGCAAAAATACTACAGTAAACTTCCTTGGGATCTTAGGATGATCCAGAAATCCTTTTGCCCAGTTTCCCCATACATGACCCTTACTCTGGCAGATTGCACCAAGCCATGGCTCCTCAGCTTCCTCATGTACATGTGCAGTCACCCCAGCAAAACCAGGGCAAAGGTACCAAGAGTTTATTTACTCCTTTCCCCAGTGGTTTATCCACATCCAGCCCAGCCACCTCAGGAATTCAGCTGGGAAGGCAATGAGGTTGAGCATTCCCTGGACTGAGTGGCTTGCAAGGTGCTCTTGGCGAGGTGGTGAGTGCAGAAGGGCTCAGGTGACCATCTGGAGATGGGCTGGCACTGCCTGAGTAGTCCCAGCCAGCTGCCAGCACTCAGCTGACACATCCCATTTCAGCAGTGTGCTCTGGGATGCTGCTAACTCTGCAGCCTTCAAAGCCCACACAACAAGCACGACTAAAATGAAGGAAAAAAATGAGGAAAATGAGGAAAAAACTCACACCTTTCAATAGGCATTATTAACCTGTCCCCAAAGCAAACCTCCTTCCTGCACAATATTTAGTGACCTGCACACCAGCCCCTGAGCCATGGGAGGTGCCAGGGCAATGGTTCACCCCTCACCAGTGGTGGTTAATGGTCAGACTCAATCTTAGAGGACTTTCCCAACCTTAACCATTCCTGGTTATCTGAGTGCCTGCACTGCAGCACCTGCCAGAGCAGAGCTCTTGCTCAGCCTAAGCTCAGGGCTGCACAGCCGTGTGTGCACCCTGGCAGCCTCCTGAAACCCCACAGGAGCCCTCACAGCCCGGGTCATCTCTGCCACAGAGGTCAGCCCAGCCTGTGGAAGTCCCCTCGGGGCTGTGCTGGGAGCTGCCCTTTTCCAAATACGTCGAAAACAGACGGCCAGGGCTGGATGCAGGTTTGCTGAGCTCAGGGCTATTCTGGTGCAGACAGGCTATGTGCTGCTGATAGGGAGGATTAATGAGCCAGGCTGCTCATCCCTTGCAATTAGAAACAACACTAGGACTATTTTGGTGCCATTTCTCTGCTGAGCACTCAGACAGCTTATCAGCCCCTTCTGTATCTGCATGTAACCACAGCTTGGTTAAATATAGGAGGGCAGCAGCCATCTGCACATGCTGCTCTGCCCCTGGAGCTAAGGTGCTCAGGACCACTTGCTAATGCTCATACAGCATTAGAGAGAAAGGAGTTTGGTGAATGGCACTAACAAGCCTTCAGTGTCACTCTGTGGCAGCTAAAATTCCTCTGGAATTTCCAGTGCTCACAGGACAGCTGGACACAAGGAGCACCTAATTTGCTCCAGCTGCAAGAAGGCCCTCTGTGTCTGAAGCTGTAGCTAGTCACCACATTTATCAGCATGAGAAATGGTTTTGTGACATAACTAAAGGAAGAGGAATTCTAGCTCCTGGGCTCTGTTCCTCACTCTGACCTTGGAGATCCCTCTCAGCTGCCCCAGCTGCAAAATGGGAGAGGCAACACCTGTCTAAAGGATGAGGTCTTGCCTCCTGCTTCCATGATGTTATTTACAAGTGTGGGTGATACTTCAAGGCAGAGAGGACTTCCAAATAAGCCAAATCCTTTCTTATGTCCAACATGCTATGTTTCATACACCTCCTATGGAGCAGTAAACATTTTATCTGCCTAGATTCCCTGACAAATGTTACATATTTGTGACTGTGCATCAAATCATCAATATGCTTCAAAATTCAGAACAGGAAATGGACTCTTCAAACTTTCTGAGATTGTTACTGTTGCTACACACATCAGAGTTCAGCTAACATCAGCTGGAAGACACAGCTCACCCAGGGCACTGAAGTTTCCCTTCCAGGTAAAGTCTGTCACAGACTTCAGCTCAGAAGAGCTAAGCCCAGAGGAGTTTCTCCAACTGGTTGCACTCCAGCAGGTCAACAGCTGGACTCCACACCATGTCCTGATGGTCACCACAGCCCTCACCACTCAAGAGGCATAGCTGAAAACTGAGGAGGAAAATAAACCATCAGTGTGCCCCTCGGCATCCATTTGCCTGAGACTGGAAAAAGCTCCCTACAAGCTGCTATCAGTATTGCAGAAGTTTGGTCCCAGGTGTTAGAAGGTTACAAGACAGAGCAAAACACTGAGGCACCTGCACAACACTGCATCAAAGCCTTTAAAAGAGCTTCCAAATGGACGCTAGCAGGGCAAAGCTTGGTTCAGGACAGCCAGACCTTGTTCAGATCTCTGAAAATACAAACAGCTCCTTAGCCACCTGCCAGTATCTCAGTTTTTCACACCAGCATCCTCTTCCACCACCCCAATGGATTTTAACAACCAGCATGCTCTCATTGAAGCTGCTGCCAATGCCTCTGACTAGACATTTTCTACCTGCATGTGTCCTGGACCAGAGAGAGATTCTACAACCCAGCAATCCTCTACCCAGAGTCCCTGCATCACAAACAAACCTCTGCCCATCCTTATAGCAACTTACTCTGCTGCTCTACAATGTGATCTTCTCTAAATGCTCCACTGGCGTCTGCCAGAAGCGCAACTCGATATGAAACCTGCAAGTGCCAGACAGCTCCTTCATCTCTCCATGACAAATAAATCTTCAGGATAAATCCATGCTCTCCAATGTCACTTCTTATATATAGACAATCAAAGACACTAAGGTACAGAAGTGTGAAGACAAGGCATATGAGTCAAATTATATTTAACCTCTCATTTAGTGATTAATCTAACAGAAATAGTTTGCTACATTTTGATTTTACTCTCTGTTTCACATGAAGGTTTTTTCAAGTGTTTCTGTACTGTGCTGAACTCTTCTCCTCCAAGATACAGCCGTTCTTATCCTCAGGAATAAACCTGTGGGTTATTTTTCCTTGCCACTGAAATGAACCCAGCCCTGAAGCAGGAGCTCCCAGGCTCTTGGCGCAGTGTGACAAACTCCCGTCACATCCCGGGAAGACACTGAACAGATGGGCATCTCAGAGGGCAGGATTTAAGCCAGACTGGATCCAGCCAAATTCAACAGGACCTCAGACAGCTTCCAAGGCCAGGGATTGCATCTCTGCATACTGCAGGACACAGGATACTGATTTCATAAAGATGCAAAGAGCAGGGCAGCTCAGTCACTGAGTCAGCAGTAGGATTTCTGCTTGCTCCTTGGTAAGTTCTGCTATTGTGGCTTACTCCAGCTCACCTGAGAGGCCTCTCCATCTGGGCAGCACCAACTAGAGATGCTCACCAGATGACTGAAATATGCAATTTTGCCATCCCAACAGTGCCCCTTGCAAGCTGGAATTGCTGCAGGACATCTTGGGCTCTGGGCTCCTGGGAAGAGTTGCTGCCTGATAATAACCAAGCCATACCAGAAGCCCATCAAGATCATTGCAAACATTCATTCTGCTGCAACATGCCTTAAAAATTACTGACTTTGAGTTGTATTCCTCCAGTCTGAGGAACCACAAGACTGGAAAAGATGCAGAAGACAGCTAAAGTGAGACAAGAAAGGAGCCTGCTCCCCCAGCTCATACTCCACTGGGACAAGGCCTAACAGAAGGAGTGGGGGCAGCAGAGGCAAGAAACCCCTCAGCAAAAGGAGCACTGGACTGAGAGCAGAGAGATTAATACTGCACCCAGCAGTGGGAGGATGACAGGGGCTGGCAGCACCCAGGATGACTCTTGGGAACACAACAGGACCTGAACTCTGTTTCCAGCAGCTGCACACTCACAGGGAAAACAAATGGCTCTGATTATCAGCTACTGATCTCAGGCTGGCCCCAGCCATTTGAAACCTGCTCATCAGTAACTCCTCTGTGGTACCTACAGGAACAGCAGACAAACAGGCCACAGGAAAGCAGATACCTGCTAATGAGCCAGCCCTCAACTACTAATTACCTCTCTTTGATTCCCTCCTTAGCTCAGTGAGAGACAACAGGCTTTATTTTTGTCCTCCCTACCGAATCAGCATCTTCAGCTCCCAGAGGCCTTCCTGCTGCTGGTAGTACACATGCCAGGAGCCAGCTCCACCAGGGCTAAGCAGCACTGGAGGCCAAAACACTCCCCCTGTACACCTTTTCCCACACCCCTTGTGGCTCCTCAGCCTTGTCAGCTCCTGCCTGTGCTTTTGAACACACCTCCCTGCAAGGAGTCCTTGGCAGAGCTTGTGATTATAAGGCACCAATGTGCTTCCCACATCTTTGCTTCAGCTCCAAACACTCCAAGTCTGTATCTATCAAGAGGGTAGGGGAGGGACCTTTTATCTTTTTCCAAAGGATGCTGGCACATCTGTGAAAGGTAAAACCATAGCAAGCCTTAGAAAATCATCTGCCAAGATAAGAAGAGGGATTCAGTTACCCCCAGTATGACCAAGAAGAATAAAGCATATGAGGTGCTTAGCATGGAAAGTCAAACAATCTCTTGGCTCTGGAAGTCAAATCCTAAAGTCAGGATAGCTTGCAAGATGGATGAAATGAACAGTTCTAGCTTTAACAGAGCTTTGTAGCAGGTCTCAGACAGGGCTGGGTCACCATTTGTAAAGAGAAAGTAAATTCCCAACCAGAAACAGCACTTGCTCACAACACCTTGACTGCCTTGCTTTGCAAGGTGGCTCTCAGGGAGCCACTCTGAGGACCTGGGTGATATTCTCAGAAACAAGAACTGGGGAGAAATGGGAAATGAGTTATGAAGGAATCAATTTTCCAGGACCGTGCCTGTTTTAGCACACCTCGCACAAGAGCACAGTGCTGACACCGAGCAGGGAAAAGCAGGTCTTGGTCTCACTGACACCCACGTGTGAATAAAAGGCTACTGAGTGATTTTCCCTTTTTATTTTTTAACCATGCCTCATCTTGGAGTGGCTGAGGGGGGTGTCACAGCCAGCAGTAAGAGCAAGGGATGGGTGATCAAGCCTCAATTCTGTCGTAAAGTCATAAATAACCTTTCTGGTGTTCCTGTGCCACAGCAATAACAATACCTGTTTACACCCATCACAATTCTGGCCCCCCTCCCTTCAGCCTTGCTCCCTCCCAGAAATGAGGGCAGGTCTTTCATATTTTCTGGCTAGGAGCATGAAGTGCTCAGGCAGGGCCATTCTACTGACACACAGGCACATATTTGCAGTGCATCACACGGGGTAGCAGAAAAGGATGCAAAAGGTGCACACAGGCAGGACTCCTCCAACCCCCACCTAATTTCTCCTGCCCCTAGAATAAAGATGCTACATGATCATTTACTAGCTTCAGTAAATTCTGCCTTAAAAAAAAAATCAGCATTACCCTCCAACTTGTTCCCTGGTGAAGCAGTTCTCAGGCTGCCATTTCCAGTGTTGCCTTCACTGGGACATAACCCTCCAGACGGCCCCTCCAAGGAATGGCCTGCACGAAGGAGGGTTTTGATCAGCCCATCTCCACTATCAACAAACCCACAGCAAACTCCACTCACTCACAGCCTTGCACTGCCCTGCCCCATCATTTCCAAGACCATCACACTGGAAATTGCTCCTCACAGTGACAAGCACAGGCTGGCAGGGTTCCTGCAGCAGAAACTCCAGCTCCACACCCATGCATGGAGCAGCAGCAGCCAAAATGCTGAGCCTGACTGAGGCAAACACATGGAATCCTCTGCTGCCAGGAACTCACTCAAGGCTGCAAGAGCTACTCATTGGCTCAAGTAAGAATTAAACACCAGTGCTTACATGGCTGCAAACTTCATCCTAATGCCCTCAGCATGCTGAGGCTGAAGCAGAGAGGATGCTGTGAGTTGTGTTGGTGCAGCACAATCTTCCTCCCTCTCAAGGTGTTCAAGAGGGAACAAGAAAAGCAGTAACATGGAAGATCAACTTTGAATCAAGTCCTCCTTCCCTTCATGCTGGGTCCCAGCTATGCAGCTTGCATACCTTAAGTGAATAACCTGTTTCCCTGGCATCAGCACTATTACACAGTGTTTATGGCCACAAAGGCTGCAAGGACCAACTTTTCAGCCAGCCCTCAGCCCTGCTGCTTTTGGTTCTCTGGTAAGAAAGGTTTTCTAACCTCCTCCCTCCTACCTTACAAGGGGCACCTGCAGCTCATGGAGAACAGCTGGAAGAGGTTGAGCCCAAACACAAGGAAGGGGAGGAGGGAGGGAAGCAGAGCAGCTTTGCTGAGGGATCTCCTTCCTTCCCAAAGCACAAAGGCTCCCAACCACCAAATGGCACCTTCTCTGACCTGCCACTCTCTCCCTTAGCTCCAGGAGCAGTCACAGTCCAAGATGTTTTGCTTCCTGAGCAACTATCACTGGCAAGGGTGTTTTCATCAAAAGGACCAATAATAATCATAGAAAAGAAAAAAAATTTTAAAATCAACTCCAGTAGAAAAATAATTTAATAAAGGGATAAGTTTCAAGAAAATATCTGTATAGTAACAACATTTTAAGTAAAATGTCCACAAAAATATACATGTCTAATGTGATTATACATTAAGTTTTCCAACAGGTCCTGTTTTACACTTGGTTCAGTCCATGTAGGTTTTCATCTAGGAAAAGCCTTCACTGCTATCAGCCTTCCTGGGACAGATCAGTTTGCACAACAGAATCATTTGAGAAATGTTTTCTAACCTCATTGTAGGCTCGTACAAATAAACTTTAGAGGTGGTAACAGTCCAGAACAGATCAGGTTATACCATATTGTTAAAAAAAAAGTGAATACAAACAAGGAAAGTGAAAGTCAGCTGCCCAAGGGACACTGTCAGGCAGAAACATCAGCCCTACAATACACACCACACAACACTGACACAGCTGGAAAAGGAGGGGCATGAAGGGAAGAAGGGCAAGAGGGAGAGGAAAATCCCAGGAGGATGATTCCCAGGAATTGCAGATCTGCTAAACCAGGGGGCTATAGAGAGGCCAGGGAAAAGCACACGTGACCAACACACGTCTAAAAACTGGACAATTTTGTAACATAGAAGATACGTTAACTCAGGAATATGAAAAGGAATCAGTGGAGATTGTTTATTTCTTATTTTTCCAAATGGCTACTGAGCTGTAGAAATAACAGGTCTGTTCCAAAAAGCCCTCACCAATAGTGCTAATTCAGTCGAACCAGAGAGAAAAACCTGGTCAGAGGGAGATGCAAGAGTACAGCAGAAAGTAAAGAAAACATGTTCCACCAGCAGAGGACAGGAACGCAACGCTGAAGGGGAGATGCCAAAAAAGAGAGATCAGTGTTTTCAATGGGAGAGGTACAATGCCACAAAAAAACAAGCCAAAGGGAACAAAACAAAAACCCCATCCCATAGAAAGAAAATGGAAAATGGCTAAAGAAATAAAAGGACACACACTTTCCAAAAGATTTTTTGTTTTATAATCAAATTTCTTTTACATAGACAACTGAAACACACCAATATTTTGTGCGAAAAATATTTTTAAATAAACTTTGCTTGTTCTAGATTTTTGTACATTCTGATATACATATGTAACAAGGTTTATGGCACTGTAACCAGGATCAAAATCATATAAAGGAACGAAATAATTGCTCTCATTTATTCTTTCTGAACCAAGCTGGCTGCTGTTGCACTATTAGACTTTAAAAATTATTATCTTATTATTAGTGGGCAGCCAACTCTTAAATTGGTTTGAACACTCAAAACAAACCCCAAATTATTATTGCACAAGAAGCCAGTGAAGGCATATGGCATAGAATGATCGAAGTCCCTTACTGTTAAAACCTAACACCCCAAAATAGAAAAATAGAACTGGAACATGAAACACGCCAAATAAACTTTGTTTTCTTCTTTAGTTTGAGTCAGGAGTGTGAAAAGTGCCTCGCAGACTTTTAAGCTGCTCTGATTTCCTTTGCATCGGTGAGCAATTTGCTAGGTTATCTTTAGCAAAGCCTTTGCAGAACGAAGGCCCTTCTGTTTCAGGGAGGTTTTTTCTGCTTTGTTTTGGCTATTTGTGTTTCTTCTTCAGCTTAGGTTTCTTCAGTCTATGAACCTGCACAGACTACTTAGCCATAAACTCTACAAGTAGCCGGAGAGGAGGGAAAAATAAAAATTAAAAGAAAAAAAGCCCAACATTTCTTCTTATTCTTGTTTTTATTTTAAAAAGTACTCCTTTTGCACTGAAGCCTCCCTGCTCTGCCGGTGTCTGAGAAGGAAATCACAACAGCATCCCAAACCCAGCCAAGTTCTTGGATCTTTTAAAAACCTTTCCTTACAAAAAAAGGTTTTTATTCACAAAAAGTTTGCCACAAAACTCCCCTTTGAAAGCTAAAAAGAAAACCCCACAACCCACCCATCACTGCCCCAAATCAGGTGAAGAACAGGTTCTGCCCGCTCACAGCTTGGCCGTCACACGACAGTCTCGACACCGATCAGCTTTGGTGTGAGGATTCGCGGGGTGACTCCATTGTTCAGGTCTTCTTCAAACTCCAGTAACTGCCCCATAAAGTTAAGGTTGGGGGAAATGATTGGTCGTTTGCCTTTGACAAATTTGTAGGCATCCGTCATGGTCATGCGTGTGTGCTTCATTAAGTAGGCGATAACGATGGTGGCAGATCGGGAGACACCGGCCTGGCAGTGGATGAGGAGACCTTTTCCACACTGATGAGCTTCTTCTGCAAAAGAGACAGACAGAAGAAAGTATGATTTTTGCCAGTTTGTAAATTATAACAAGCTCAGTGCAATTAAGAGTAACTTAATGTGAAAAGTCCCTTGATTTGATTACAAGCATAGCGGCGTCTCTTCCCCTTCCCCTCCAGCACATCTTCCCCTGAGGTTTCAGAACTACTGAAGATGAAACCCCCAGTCCAGTCTGACACTGAAAATCCTCACATCTACTCTCTGCTCTTTATTAGTGGAACCATGCATTGAGAGATGCTGCTTCACTGCCAGGGAGCATCTTGTGAGGAGGGCAAGGTCCATGATGAGGAATCTCGGGCTCCATTTCCACCTCAGTTGCAACGCCACTGCATTATGTCAGCATCTCAACCTCCCTGTTTTTCAGAGCAGGGAACCTGCTCTAGAAATACTTCTAGAAACCAGGTATTTTCAGATTCAATTCACAACAATACATGTGTTCCAAAGCCCTGTCCTCTGAAGCTTTACAAAGGTACTCTTGAAATGAGCTTCAGTGGGTGTCTCTGCTGTGGTGTCTCTGTAGAAGGAAGAGCTGGATACACACACCCCCCCACTCCACCAACATTCATCACTTAGAGGGAGGCACCCTGGGCAGCGTTTAGTGGGGACAGAGTCCTTCTAACCACATGCTAACAGGACATGAGAGAGGAGAGTCACTACCATACCATCCTCATCTGCCACAGCTTTCTGTTAAAACAGGAGATGGAACTTCCAGGAAATAACACTTCAAACTACTTCTTTTGTTTCAATCCACAGGAGGAACGTGAATTTAGTTTGCAGGTTTTGGCACGAGTCCAGCCCCACGAAGACTACAGTTCAACCCACCCCACATGTTCAACTTGTACTGTGAAAGCATAAATGAAGCCAACTTCCCCCTAGACATTTTTGCCAGTTAGTATTTCAGAAAGCTGAAACTCTCTAACGCATTTTGACACACATTCCCAGAGAGTTTCTGATTATTTCACTTCCTATGGCTTTAGTCTTAGCTAAACCTGGGGTTGGTTGTGGTTTTTTGAAGACATATTTAAAGAAACATAGGCCAACAATCTGCTGTTCAAATATTTCCACATCTTCTCAAATGCAATTTAAAGTTTACCCTGAGGAAGGGAAAGCTTTGACCAGTTACTTCCCCAGCTGGTTAATTTGAGACGGAAGAAAAAATCTCAACGGAGAAATATTTGTTTATTAAAACAAAGACAGACCCTCAAGCTGTAATCATGAAAAATGAAGTAAAATGGGTTTTGAAATGCTTTCTAAACCTTTCCAGACCAAAGCTGCTTTCTCTGCTCTTGGTAAGGTCACAAGCCAAACACTATCTTTCAGTGGTTTTGAGAACTCTAATCCTGCAATTCATGGAGATGAGGGGAGCAGAAATCTCTCTCTTCTACCTCAGAAGGACCGCAATGGAGCTTCACAGTCTTTTTACCTAAGCTTAGCCTATTGCATCTCCCCATCTTGTTGAACCCAAAGTTTAAGGTTTTACTGGATTTCTTGATACAGCTGTTTTCCCAGAGGATCAAAGCAAGGTTTCCTTTTCCCTGCCCTTCACCCAAACAAGTGTTCACCTTCCCAGGCACACAATAACCAGCAGCTTGGGGAGCTGACAGCACTACTGGTACTGCTGGGACCTGGGTTAGGAACACAAGGGAAAAGATGAGTTAGAGATTCTTTGGTCCTTCACACTGTAGAAGACAAGCCCAAAGGCTCAGAGTGGTAAAACTCACCTGAACTGAACAGCAGTGATTTCTCTATTCACCTCACTAAAGCAGTGTGGCTGCAGAGCACAGGCATCACCACACTGTGACCCCCTGCCAGGACACAGCCAGGCGAGGCTGAGGAGCCGTCTGCTTCCGAGCTGCCAGCCCTGCCTGGCACACAGCAGGGGCAGATGGGCTCACAGCAACCTGCTGAGCCTGGCCCTCCTGCCCTGGCACCCGGTCCCACAGCTGGGGCCAAATCCTTGCCGAGCCTGAGTGCACCTGAGTGCAGAGCCAGCACAAAGGAGGGCAGGGAGGAACACGGCTCTGCACCCCCCCACCAGCACAGGGTCAGTCAAGGACCTACACTGCAGTGCACACACAAGCACACTTCTTCCTTTGTCTAGTACCCCTCCACCAAGCCTGAAGTATTGCTAAAGGAATTAGCTCAGTCTCAGCACAAGAAAATAGAATTTTATGTCAGTAGTTCTCCTGGCATATTTCAGAAAACCTCTCAGGACACATACTTGTGCTGGGGAAGCACCTTTACTATGCCACAAAAGCAGTGTCCACAAAGACATCTAGAGGGGCAAGGAAAGGTCCTCAAAAGCTTTCAGCACCACATGCTGAAGTCCTCTCTGACCAGCCCTGCTTGAAGTGGCCATCTGGCTTTAGCCTAGCTGAGCATGGCCCCAAACTTGGCTGAGGGCTGTGCTGTGTTGATCATAATGAGGTCCAGAACAGCGCTGCTGGGTCGCTTCTTCAGCAATCTCCACAACAAGCTGCATGTCTGTGGTGAACTCTCTCACACAGCCTACAGGGTTTAGAGGCTCATTAATACAAGTTTACATCACTATCCACTCAACCACACATACACTCTGGAGCTACAAATCTAATGCTGGAACAAGCCAAGTGTGAAAGTTTGTCAGTTTTCTCATTACGTTAGCAAAGACTGAGACACCATTAAGAATAGTCTCTAAGAAAAACTGGCTGGAAGCCACTGTGTGGAAACTAGGAAAGCAAAGGAATCAAAAAGAGGGGATGACGAAAGTCTCAATTTTGTGGGGTTTCCTGAATTTAGAAGCCTGGGGGTAGGTGTTACTATCACTGGATAAAAATTGTAACCTCGGGCTACTTAACCAGATGTGCCAGAGATGAGAAAGGACAGAAATATGAGGTGCTCAGCATTTCTGACAACCCAAACTAAAGGAAATATGGCCTTAACCAGCCTTCAGAGTTGTTGGCAAAGCATAAAGTTCACTCTAAATTGTTATAACGGGTAAAAACAATAACAATAAAAAAACAAACAGGAGTATTTCCAGGCAAGGGTAATTACCAATGAACTCAAAAGCCTCTTCAAAATACTGCCTGAGATTCTGCTTGTTGCTGTCAGTGGCTGGGAGCCGCTTGTAGTTGAACATGCCTTTCTCATAATGGTACAGGGGCAGGTGGGTGGTCACGTTGATGACGTAGCCGATGTTCATCCTCTGCATTTTCTCCAAGTCCTGAGCATCGTGCTCGTTTCCGAGGAAGAGGAAGGGCAGGATGGGGGTGAGCTCAGCGTTCTCAATGTCTGGCGTGGTGGGGATGGACTGAGGTAGCACGGGGGGCACAGCGGAGGCGCCGCCCCCTCCTCCCCCCTCGGGGCACTCCTGCAGCTGGAGGGAGTTGTCGCAGAGGTTTTCGTGGTTCTGCTTGAAACCGCTGAGTCCTCCTGGGAAGAGAGACCAAGCAGATACTTTGGTTAGATACCCCCCAAGATTTCTTCAGAGCCCACAGTGGGGCCACAAGGGCTGGAGCTGGCTATACTGTCCCCACCACCACTGTAATAAGTGTCACTGGGCTGTCAACAGCAAGGGTGGCACGAATCAGCAGCAGGCATTGTCCTCCCTCTGCGCGGCGGATGGTGCCAAGGAACGGGCTCACAGACAAACAGGCCTCTGTGCAACACCAGCCTGCTGGGGCTGCCTCACCTACCGGCCCATGCGACAAGGAAGGTGTTTTTCCAAGAAAGAAAACATCACCAAAACCAGGGGCCAAGGGGCTATCGGCACACTAGAGCAGAGCAGCAAGCCAGCTGGGAGAGTCTTAGCTCTACCTGCCCTTTAGCAGTCCTGCAGGGCATCCCCCCACCCAGGAGCTGTGAGGAGGATGAGAGCAGCTCAGCCCGGCATCGCTCCAGGGAACAGCACGTACCCGTCTGTGCGCCCAAACAAAAGAAAACTGCTCCTTGTAACCTAACAGCGACTCAGGTGCTTGCTTAACATGTGGCAAACAGCTCTCCTTGTGCTGCCCCGGCCACCTGAAAATATCTAGCTAGAGTTATTTTTAGGACATTAAAATGGATTGGGAAATGGATCTGAGGGGGGAGGGAGAAGTCACTTTTTCAGTGAAGGAAGCTCATGCCTTCCCTGCTCTATTGCTGGCTTTTTCAATAACCATTTCCCTCCCCTTACTTTTTGTTTTCTTGAGGAGGAGGGCGGCTTCACAGCGCTGGAGCAAGCAAAGCGGACCTTCTCTCTGCACCTCATTCCGCGCTGACATCAGCGGCAGGCTCCCCACCTGCCTGGTTTCCATGGCGATCCCACAAAGCACACAATGACATCAGCTGGCATGACATCAGCTCTTTGAGTGCAAACAATACAAGAACTACTACTCTGTGCGAGGCCTTTGCTGGGAGGCGGCGGCGTTCCTGGGAGCCGCTGATGTAATGCTAACAGGTGGCTCCTCCGAAAGAAACAGGCGGAAAGAGGAGAAAAGCAGGGATGCGATCCCCCCACCTCACGCACGTTGCTGTTGTACCGGGATGCTCCAAGTCATGCTCGGCTCCGACAGGAGCCAAGCGCTCAGGCTCAATTGCACTTTGTTAACTGCAAGCCAAAAAAGAAAAACCCAGGAGGAGGGAGAGCGACTCTGAAGTTACTAGAAAGAGCCACGCTAGCCAAAATAAATGCGGAATGTCACCCTCCCAGTAATGCTATTTAGAAAGGAAAAAAAAAAAATAAAATAAAAGAGAGGCTATTTGTCTTTTCCATGCTCCTTCACAGTGATCCAGTGAAGCAAAACGTGCTGCCACTCGGGCTCTGGATCAGACACAGCAAACAGTTTCAATGCCTGCTGCTGAGGGCTGCAGTGCAAATGTCCAGTTCAAGTGTCTGTGACATGCCTGGGGTGGGACCCTCCCAGGCCCATTTTGGTGCCCTGTGCTGTATTCCAAGGGCACCAGCCACCCAGACTAGGTTACAACCATCTGAGCCCCTCTAATGCAAGTGCCCTTTTCCACATCCAAACTGGTGTCCTTCACACACTGCTAGTAACATAATTTCCCTGAAATCCTTGAAATGCCTGCAAATGCGGAATACTTCCCCTGCCTCAAAAATGTGCTTGTCTTCAGCTATTTCTGCTGTTTACAGGACACAGAGCAAACAGATTTGCCTTAAAGATATCTATTCTCAAGTTGTTAAAACAGGGGATCAGGACAGAAAGAAGAGCAAGGACAAAAATCTGAGCTCAACTGCACCACCTGGCCTCAACAGGGCCTGAAAAGTCTCAGTCCACTCAAGAAAAGAAAGATGATGGTCCCCAAGCTGAAGATGTCTGAAATCTTGTCTAAACCAACAGCCCCAGCCTACAGTCTAGGCTAAAGGCTAAACCCTAA
This sequence comes from Urocynchramus pylzowi, assembly GCA_013397555.1. Lineage (NCBI taxonomy): Eukaryota > Metazoa > Chordata > Aves > Passeriformes > Fringillidae > Urocynchramus > Urocynchramus pylzowi. Next base: position 276,030 of record VZRH01006721.1, on the reverse strand, counting down.
CCCACATTCCCATCTTTCTGAATGGGCAAGCAATCCATTCAGCTTTAATACTGCTGTTTAAACAACAGCCACAGCATGCTGGGATTCCCAAAAAAATCCTCTCATTTTCCACCTCTCCTGCTGACTTTTGGGAATAAGCAGCCCCAGGTGGAGGTAGGACCCTACTGGTTCATCACTCAGGTGGGGACACACTGATGGTGTGGCAGACACCATCTTGCTTCACCAGCTGCCTTGTAAGACACAGCAGAATATCAGGACAAAGGATGGGAAGGGACCCCAAATACAACACGAGGAGGATGCTCCAACAAGTGGAGTAGCCAGACATATAATACCTTCATTCACAATTTTTTTACAGACATTTGCCAGTGTCACCATTCCTAATGTCAGTTCACATCCCCCACTCTCCTTGTTCAGCTCCTCATGTGAAAGGAAAGTTAAAAAGTCAGTTCAAGCAATATTTAAAACAACTCTCAGAGCAAATGCTCCTGAAAGAACACATTACTGGGGAGAGAATTACTAACCTGAACTGGCTCAGACACGTCAGCAAGGAAGGACTGGACAAGAACACTGGCACCCAGAAAAGATGCAGCAAGATGCAGTCATGGCAGGAAGCTGAACCCTAATCCAACAGCAGGAGCTTAGCTTGGATCTGTGCTGCCTTATGAGTCATGCAGGTCCCAAAAAAGGACCCAGACACCTCCTGAGTGCTGCTCCATTCTTAACACACACAGTCCTTGCACAAACTAATTTATGAGGCACTAGAGTAATTTAAGTGGAGCTCATGTGTGCATAATGCTCAGGCTTTTCCTAAGTTTGAGACTACCTCCCAAAACAGGTCCAAGCAAAGTTAATAATGATCAGTCAGAAACAGAGGGATGGATTTTCCACACGAAGGTAAATACCATGTAAGTACTCAAATACATCTGTATTTCCTTGGCAAGCAGCTGCTATTTCAGCATTTCAAGTCTTCATGTAGGAAGGGCAGAAGAGGTGGGAGAGAAGAGGCTGTACCCACAGCAGAGGCCAACACAAAGCTCTTGTAAGCCTGGTCTAAGAGCTGATTCATTAAACTCAGTAAGGTGCAAGCCATCACTGCTACTGACCACAACTCCAGACCACAAGGAAGCTCAAGGCATGGATGCAGAGATGCCACTTGGGGTTGTAACAAGAACTGTTTTGTGGTTGACCCTGCTCAAGCCTTCCCAAACCTGGGGAAGGAAGGAAGCATTACAGAGGGCAGTAACAGCACCTGTGGCCAAGAAGCACAGCTTAGCAGAAGCCTCTCACTAGCACAAAAGCTGCATTTTAAAAGCAGCTTTTCAGATGCAGCTTTTGCAGTATGGGAAAAGCCTTCATCATATAGAGACAACCTAAGTGGAGAGGCAATATAATATATCCACCAAGAAAGCCCACAGGAATGCATGGCAGGGCTGCTGGAAGCACAGCCATGGAGCCTGGACTCAGGAGTGTAGCCACCTTCAGTGACAAACCAAACTGCCAGCAGGCAGATGAGCCACTGATGGATGTCCACTTCAACAGACTGTCCCTCCTGCAGCCCATCTCTCCTGGCTCTGAACACTCCACAGAGCTTGTAATGACCAAAGTATGGGGAAGTATGCCCAGCCAGAGTGATGCAGCCTGTGCATGGGCACACACAACATCCCAAGTGCTTTTCCTCTGAGCCTACCCAAACCCAAACAGAGATGGACATACAAGGACACTCAGCACTCTGGGGAACCTGAGGTGTTTCTTCCATGAGGAAATCAATCAATGAAGCAGAACCCTTGCTGGCAGATGGCCTTGCGTGGTATTTAGCAGAATACAACAGAACACCAAGGACTCTTTGCTCACCACTGATGCAAGACCCAAGTTGCAGAACCACTCTTGCAGTTGTAACTGCATGACATTTTCCAATATCCTGCCCTGCCAGAACAGTTAGTAAGTGACAACAGACTTTGGAGTGTCTGAGACCTCCAAACTTCTGGGGAAGCTCTAAGTCAGCACCATACATGCTCCAGCTATTCCCACTCATTTGTTGAAATTCTCTGCAGCCATCTGCCCATAAACATCTCACTTAATGCTCCTCAAACTCCCCCACCAGGCAGCACCCAAGCAGCAGCTGCACACAGATTTTCCAGCTCCAAAGCCACTCAGGAGCCCAGGGCTCACACTAGCACTGCAAGACCAGGTGAGCAGCTGAACATCAGCCAAAGCAGCTCTGAACAAATAAAAAAATACAAGAAGCATGGTTTTGGCATAAAAGTCATGCTTAACACGGTGTCTGTCATTTGCCATCAGAAGAGGGCAAATAGGATGCAAAACAAGCACAAAAGCTACAGCAAGAATGAGGCAGACAGCTTTTTATGAGAGACTACAGCCTTGCAACAGCATCATCTTCAAAGAAATCCAGAAAAACAAACCTTACTTGCACAAATTTATAAAAGTGGATTGGCTGGTTGAAGATTTGTTTGTTTTGTTTGTGGGGATTTTTTTGTTTGTTTGTATCATTGCAGCTTTTTAGTTTAGGGTTTTTGTTATTTGTTGTTCAAGAATACTGAGAATTTAAGTACAAGGAGTACAGCAACACCTGGCCTCCCCCTCTGTCTCTCCTTTGGCACCTCCTTCAGCCACCACTGCTGCTCTCTGGCTGTGTGACTATATGCAAACTAGGATTTGGGTTCACAATATGCTTTGGCACATTTGCAATATGTTTCCTATCTGGAAACAGGCTCTTGCCCCATAGTTAAGGGAGTGAATGACCTTGTTCCCTCTCCAGTGGGAGAGCTGAGAGAGAGGCAGCTACAGTGAAATACCCTCACCACAAAACAACACCTTTGCATTACCTCATCGGTGTGGATATACTTTGTTCTGAGCGTGGCAGGTACTGGGTGTTCCTGCTCCTACTGCAAACATACTTTTATACATGACAGACTGCAGATGTGGGAGCCACATTTAGACTAAGCACGTGGTCTTGGGAGACAACCAGACCTTTTATACGGCTTTCAAAGCTGTCCAGGCGGATTTCTGGATCTGCTCATCCTCGATTACAATACCACAAAGCCATCTCGGAAAAAAAAAAGGAAAAAGAAAAAAAGAAAAGCAATGGACACACAAGCACAAGAAGAACAGAAATCCCAGGACACTGGGAAGTATCAGCAGAAGAGGTGTTCAATCTGTAAGCTCCCCTGCTCTTGTGTTGCTGGGCTCCTGTGGGGTGCACAGCAGAGAATTTGGCGATACCACAGTTCTGGTCACCACAAGCTTCAGTCGCTCGGGAATGATGCCAAGCTTTAAAACACCCTCTCAGCATGTGCCCTGTCAGTACCACCACAGCAAACCCTGCAGCTGTGTTTGAGTGAGTTTAGGGCTGAAATGTCACAGGGAGCATTTGGGGTGCAGGACAGAGACACTCAGACAAATGGTGCATATCTGTTTAAGGCTACGCTTTGAATTTGTGCAAGTACAGCCTGTTCCTTTAAACCTGTGACCTCATTTATTTACATTACTGCAGAAAAGCACTGCCAGAAGCAACAGCTGATGACAGTCTCATGTATTTTTCCACTAAGACAACAATTAAACTGCTCCTGTGTTATTAATGAACAGATGACTTTGTGTCAAGTTGATTCAAAGCACAGGATGCCTCAAGGTTAAGCAAACGTGACTCCAGCACGTAAAAATAGAAGTTAGGTATTGTCCAGATTCTTCGCCCACCCAGGGCTCTCCCCCTTCCTCAGCCTCCTGGGCAGGAGGGCCCAGGTCTCATGGCCATCCCCCACCATGCTGCCACCAGTGTCTAGAGGTCCTGCTGCAGGCTGGCACACGGGTGCTGAGCCACCACTACAGCAATGCCACCATGCAGGCTGCTCCTGCACCACGGGCCCTCTACCAAGGAAGGTGCTGCTTTACAGGCTGAAGCAGAATTCTGCCATTATAGGCCCAATCCACTCCCAGGGTGTGGACAATGACCGAGACCATCTCTTTGTACCACTCACATGGCTCTGGCTGCAGGTGTAGGTCTGCTTGGTGAGCACCAAGGAAACTGTCAGGGAGGGCATGGAGGCACTGGGGCTGCACCCATTGGGCAAAGGAGCTACAGCCACCTTGCAGTAGAAGATGCAGCCATCACACTTGCTCACAGATGTTGCTGGAGTGATTTTAGCGACAACAAAGATGGTTCCTGGTGTGCCCTGGGGATTATGCTCTGTTCATCCTGAGGCACTGAAAGAAGGGATGCTCAGATCTCCTGAACAGCACAAGACACACACTTTCCTTGCCCAAGTAGGGCTCTGCTTCCCAGACTTCTTCTAGAGCAATAGTGCCAATCCAAGCAGATCAATGTAGGAGTGTTCCTACTATCCAAGCAGATGTCCCTCTCCTCACCACAGCTACAGCTGAGCAGTGCTCAAGCCTTGCCCTCATTGCTGCAGCAACCTGCACATGGCTGGAAATACTGTATTTGCCCACACAGCAGGAAGGGCAACTCCCTTCTATCCACAGGGGTGGGGACCTACTGGACCACACTCAGGCAGGTGACATTAGTGAACTCCTCACCTGTCTGTGGGATGTTCCAAGGAAACCCTGCCACGGGGCTTTCCCTGTCACCCGCACAGCATTCAGCACCAGCTGTGCTGCGAAAGATTAAGCTTTGAGCAAACACAAAAAAGTAAAAGTAAACAGCACACACAAAGAACAGCTTCCACCTCGATACACTCAATCTAATCTAGTCTCTCCCTCGAACTGAGCTGCCAACAGCACTTCAAAAAAAAAGGCAAAACTTTGCATTCCGAAGAACTTGCAAGGTCAGTTTTTTTCCGTGTGGGAACTATCCCGAGAGGTCAGTTTGTACACAAATTCTGGCCCTAGAGGAGTCACAAGCACATCCTTGACACAATGGCTTTGAGGTCCCTTTAGAAGTCAAGAGCGTGACGCCAGATGAAGAGGAAAGGTTTCCCCTCAGCATCGAGGGACGTGCGCACACGTTTGCATGTTATTTCTAATTTTATCTCACTACGGTTCACACCCCTCTCCACAGCACATCCTCTCCCACTGGCTTTTGAGGTCCTTGGCCTCATGCACTTTTATTTTTTTCCTCTGACACCAGGCACAGCACAGCTGGCTCTCCCAGGGTCACACCCTGGGAAGGCAGGTGAGAGGTCGTTCAAAGCCCCTTCCCCTGCCACGCTGTGCTGGAGTTGCTGGCTCTGCCCAGCTCCATTCTAGGCTCCTCCCATCCCACCACCACCCATTTTCAACCACACCATCACTCCCAGGAGCCTCCCACACCTCAACACATGACTTGCTTTTTTCCACCATCAGCTTTCACCCCTTCACTATTCCTCATGACTACTAGATCATCTAAATTCATTCCAATTAGAAAGAAACAATCTTTTTTCCTTGACCTGTCACTAGAAAACCTTTCTTGGATTTCAGTTTAATTCTTTTTTTTCTTTACACTTTTTTGTATTAAATTTAGGGGTTTTTTTCTCAGACTCTGGACACCCATGCAAACCTACACATTCCATCCACATCATCCCTTTACTTGTCAGCTCTACCAAGAGATGCTACGAACGTTTGGGCTCATCAGCCTGTCCAGAAGCCACCCTAAATACTTTGGGACCTCTCTGTATTCAAGACAGCAGTTCCAGCTTGTAACTGGAAATCTGCCCTATGCTATGGGAGTGCTGAGTCTGCTTATTTCAAAATAAAAACTCAAGGAATCACGAGAAAATAAGCTAGCATCCTCCAAAGCACTGTGTTACCCTTGGGGAGCAGTCAGGAAGGTGAAAGAGGAGAAGGCCTGCTCTGAATTTTGGTACAAGGACTAAACTATACAAGAATGTAAATAGGAATAAGGCAAGAAACCCCACATCCCAAACACACTATGGGGACAACTCTGCAGCCACCAAGGAGGACTGGACTTACCCTCCCTGGAGGGGAAGCGTTTATAGCAGAAACTCAAAATTAGTCACATTACAACTTCTCATGGCAAAAGTATGTGTTCCCATGGGGATGCAGGCTAACATGAAGTCCAATTAAATAATCACTGGAAATGTCAGCATAAACCCTGAAGGAATACATACTTCTACTGTGAAATGCTCCCACTGGAAATCATATTAACAAAAAGGTCATCAAGAAATGCTAAAGCTATGTACAAAGGAGGCAGGGGAAGTGAGGGGGGAGGGAACAGAAACTATTTTAATGCAATAAAATACCACAAATGGTTTTATATTGACAAAGAGCTACGGGACTGTTTTCCCAGACAGAGGTAGAGCTGAGCAGATTTGCCCAGAACAGCAAGTTTCATTTGTTTTTTAATCTATTACCAGTTCCCTGCCTGGCCATCACCATATGCATCTCTCAGGCAAGTGGCCTGGAAAGAGCCAGCACAGGAGCAGGATGTGGGCAGCTGTGGCTCAGCACATCTGAGGAGGGAGAAGGGTCCCAGCCCTGTGTCAGACATCCGTAATCCTGGAGGCGTAGGAGTGGACCTTTCTGTTTAATCTGGGTGTTTTAGAGAACACTGACATTTTCATGCTTCAGCCATCCATTTATTCTCTTTCCCCTTTTAAGGGCAACCTCTCCAGGACAGTGTCTTTCTAAAGAGAGAGCAGGCTGCTTTGTTTTTCCTGAGGATAACACAGTCTCTTTTCCAGTCCAAGCCACTGCTCCTCTACATCAGAAACACCAGCACCATGCATGTTAACATGAAAGGAAAACAGGGTGCTGATATACCACACCCCCATCTGGGAGCAGCATCCATTCCTGATGAATTTAAACTCTTTTTAGACTGAAAAGTTTCTACCCTTTGATCTAGAAATAACAATATCTGGCTCTGATTTGACATATTCCAGCAAGGTATTCCAAAGCACATGAAGGAAAAACAGAGAAAGCAAAGGATGCTGTCTTGACATATGCCAGTGCCACACAGTCCAAAATAAAAGCAGCAGACTACTGGAGCTAGCATGGTGCATGCCAACCCCCACTTTGACAAAAGCTTCAGAGCCAGCTCTGCTGGCACATATATCCCAGTCTAAATGGTCAAGGAACCAAGGCTAGCCCCCAAAAACCCCACAGGCAAAGAGAAAGTTGACCCAGATTGCATCCATATTCTTCAGACTCAAGGCAAGAAGAAAGCAGGGAGAAGGGGGAGAGAAAAATATGTATTTACAGAATCCAGAGCTAAACAGCAATAAAACAAAGAATATCTCCAGCTAGATGAAAATCAACCCTTGTGCCCAAATAAAATAACTCCTTGTCTCCACAAAGTATTAGTTAACACTAATATTTCCCAGAAAATATGAGAACTGTGCTATCTCTCAACAGAGATGCTGCTCTGCCTTCCTGGACTAGCACCTATGAATTTAAGATTAATTTCATTTTAAACAATCAGAGTGGTTCTGTACCTAAAATATGCCAGCAAATTTTAAGCAGCAGCAAAAGTCTTATTCTTAGCTCTCATCAACTGGACAGACAGATTCCCATTACCTTAACAGAGAATAAGAAGAATTAAGAGCCCAGCATCAACATAGTGCAGGTCAACTGCTCCAACAACAGCTTTTGCTTTAAAACATTAGTGTTCAACTGGTTACATAAGGCTTAATATCACACTATGGCATAATGAACTGGAGACAACCAATTTGACTGATATGACAGAAGCTTGCAAGTTATCTTCTATTTTCCAATTCCCTTAAAGCCATTGTAAAAAAAATAAAATAAAATATATGATAATTCATGTGTGGACAAGGAGTAACATTGTTCTTCTTTTTATTACCTTTAATTAGAAGCAGCTCTTCTCTGTTGCAGTGAATCAAGTGGGAATTTATCCAGGCATACTGTAGACTTTTTAAAGCTAGGGCATAGTAAAAGAGCTGGAGCCAATGTGTTCACATCTCTATTATTATTCTCTTAATTTATATTTTCCAACTTACTCCTTCAAAGCCCTGATCCTGGAAGCAGGGTGTTGCATGCACACAAAGCAGCACATAACCCTGGCAGGAGCAGTGGCTCCCAAGCCCTCCCACCCAGTAGGAGCATTCCTGTCCCTCCAGCAGCAGGTAGTGACAGATTTACAGTTCCCTCCTGACCCCACCATCCCCAGACCCTCCAGTGGGGACAGCCCAGGGCAGAAGCTCCCACTGCAGGAGCTGTGGGTGGGTGTAGCTGAGCTAGACAAAGGGTGGCACTGCCCCAGGCAGCAGCAGCCAGAAGCTCACTCCTTCAAGTCAGAGGGGCGAGGTGGCACCTAGACCCACAAGGTCCCAGTTGCTCCCTGTAGGCTGGCCAGTTTGGGTCTCTCTGCACACCCTCTCCTGGGACAGGCTCACTGAAACCAAGTGCCAGCAGGTCAGAAGCTTGTGCCCTTCCTGATCTTGCTCTCTTTACTGGGAGCAGAGCATTCCTTTGAAAAAGAGGCAACTCCCTCACCCAAGCAGAGAAACACATGAAGATGAACCTCGATTTTTAAAAAAAATACCTGGAGGCGAATCAGAGCCTACAATTTAGCAAAAATGCACTATCAAGGGAAGAGGGTGCTCCTAAATCCATCTCCCACTTTCTCCAGCAGGCAGCTGTGCTGTCCCAGGGCACCACTGTGACTGTGGATGGAGCCAGGGTCAAACACAACACCAATGGCAACAAGAGAGATAAGCTCTGTGTAACAAATGGTGCAAACAGCATAAAAAAAAAAAAAAAAAAAAAACAAACCAAAACCAACCAACCAACCAACCAAAAAAACAAACAAACAAAAAAAAAACCCAAAACAAAACAAAACAAAAAACCAAAAAACAAAACAAAAGCAAAACAAACAAAAAAACCCCACAGAAACCCAACTCAGATGAAAAGAACTTCTCTACAACTCATGGCAAGTCTGTTGTTTGTAATCAGAGCTCCCCTGGCCACGAGAGCACCCTGCTATCTAGGCCCACATTTATTCCTCTAGTCCAGTTCCTCCCTTTTTGTACCACATGGTGGACTGACTTGCTTCTACATCTCTCCCCCTTTCCTTCCAGCCCCTAGAATGCTGCTCCAGAGCTAGGTCAGAGACCACCTCCTGGTAGGACACAGGCCCCTGGGGAATCAACATCTTTCTAAGCAGCAGAGGACACACCAAAAAGAACCTTCAGAGTGCTCCTGGATGTGAGGCTGCCTTCACCATAGACATTAACTGAAGCAAAGACTTTCCTGTACTAAAAAGTCACCAGGTGCTTAAACAAAACGAAACAACAAAACCCCCAAGCTTCACTACTGAACCACAGCGCATTCATGGACACACTGTGCAGAGACCATGAGCAGCCCTGGGCTTCCCAGCTGCAGAACCATGTCCCCTGAATCCCTGGTGCCTCCTGCCCACAGCAGTCCCCATCTGCCTCGTCACAGGGTGTCCTGACTGGCACAGCCAGGCCTGCTGGCCGAACCCAAGGGCTCTAGTGCACATTTCAGCTTTCCCACAAGCCTCAATGGATCAAGAGCAGGTGAAGGGCCGGCCAGAGGAAGCTGAAGCAAATGCAATGTTCAAGACAGCACCTTGATCCAGCCTCCTCTCAACAGGACTCTTTGCAGCCTTTACTTTTCCACGAGGCAGGGAAAGGTGACATCCATGATATATACGCTGCTCTTCTTTAAGCCCCAGCTTACCAAACACCTTTGTGATAACAACAAATTAACTTTTACAGTATGGAGGTGTTTAAAAAACTGCTAAAGACTGATTCAGGTGAGAACTTAGAATCAAAGCTTCAGGAAAACAGCTGCTCACAGTAATTCAGGTCAGCCTTGTGATTTCTGTAGCAAGCACTCTCTCCCAGGCCCACCAGGGACTTCCCAACAAGGCCAAAGCACCACACATACTCTTATCTCACACACAGAGGGACAATGCATTAGGTTATCTTCAGATTACCATAATCTATTTCTTTAAACAGCATGACTTCTATAGCACTGCAAGCTGATGCTGAATATTTGAGAGGTGCTTCCTGGCTGGCTGGCAAAATTGCAAAGCAGGGAAACGCTGAGATGTGTGCATGCTGCTTATATTTATGGCATTTCTTCACTTTTGAGTTGCTTGCATAAATAACAACCCCTAACTATAATGAGGCTTTTCACAGAGTAAAGAGTCATAGCCTAAAGACAAGGGATGAGCCCCCACTTCAAACACATCATAAAGCCAAGGCAGTCTCACTAAAAACTTCTGTGCTTATAAGTGTACTGAAAACTTTGGCTGCTGCTTTGGAAGGAAAATGTATAGGTCTAAAAGAAGTTTTTAAAAAATAATCCATCTGTATTAGCTAAGATCCAGACACCACTCAAACCTCAAACATGGCTACCCTTCCATCCTGTGCCTCTCCAAAAGGTTGTGTTCACCTCAGGAATAAAAAGCCAGAAACAGATGAGCACACCGTCCTAGAAAGATTTTAGTAGCGGAATTTCTCACCTCTGGCAGGGCAAGGGTAAGGGCAGCACATGAGGCATTCAGCTAATTATAACCCAACATCTACCTAACAGGAACATCACAGGGAACCTTACCCCAGTTTATGCAGAACTGGAGCCAGATTTTTCTTTACAAGCATCAGAGAGGTTTGCCTAATGTAACATTTTGCTTCTTAACTCTTAGTTCTTAATGCCAAGGGTATAAGAAACTGGGGAGCCAAAGGGAAAAAGAAAATTTATTTTCTATTCCTCCCTTTCCAAGGCAGTGTCATTGCTCTCTTCCCAAGGACAGTTAAAACGTGATAGGCACCATGCAAGCCAGCACAGCAAACTCTCAGATGCCATAATCTGGGAGAGAATGCCACATTTACCATTACAGGTGAATAGGCAAGGTGTAGAAATACCTCTCCTCTGCAGAAGTATGCCCTCAAAATATGGCAAAGACCCTGGTCTCCAGCCACTCCATCGTCCCAGTTTATCTATATGCAAAAGGTAACGACACACACAACCAATTTTCTAGTGTGATGGCCAAGAAGAGTATTTATTCCAGTAGAAAGATACATTAAGCACCAGCAGTCAGAGCCTGAACATTGAAGGTGAAATCTCAGCCCTGACAGAGCTAGCAGAAGCTTTTCCCCCAGTGACTGATAGGGCCAGCTCTCCTCTGCAGCACAGAGGGAACACATTTTATTTTTAAATGTTAAGTAACTCATGTGAAACGTCCAGTGTTTTTAAAACTACACGTTTCCCTATTACAACCATGACCTAATACTTATTCAGTGGAGATCTCTGGTGGAAATAAGTGCCAGGCACATGTTTTGTTGGTCAGCTGGATTTGTTGACCATTACATCAAGTTTTACTTTCAAATACACTTGTGCAGTGTAATCCAATTAGGGTTTAAAGCAACACTGACACTGTTAAATTCTATAATTAATTAAAGTAATAATTAATGTATTCATACAGGTCATGACCAGGTCAGGTATTTCAAAGGCAGCTGATCACAGTATTTACATGAATATAGGAGAACGTACAGCAAGTAATTATTCCTTTTGTAAGGATCTCAGTCCCTCTGTAGTTGTTTCAACTTTGCTGATATGTGACTCTAGTGTGGTAAGAGATCTGAAACTATTCTTAGACCATGGCAGAAAGCATGAAGTGGTTTCTTGGCAGGTCTCACACTCCCCACTATAATGAGAGCAAGTCACTTCGTTGATTTCCCCGTCAGATGAGCAGAGAGAAGACTGAAAGCCAGAGCATAAATAAGCTTCTCAGACTGTGAACAAGACAAAGAAGGAACCAGGTTTTGTGGAGGAACCAGCTGGTTCCTCCCCATCTCCTTTGCAGAAGTTCAGCCATGAGTTTACAGCATATAGTGGGAATTTAAAAAAAAAAAAAAAAAAAAGCCAAATCATATTTTTCACCTCTGCTTTTGAATTCCATTGCTTTCTTGAAGTCAAACCCAGAAACCTTTACAAACTAAACAGAAGACTTAAGCAGGCTCACAAGGCTCCTGCTGCTGGGTCTGAAGGGAAGAGGAAGAACAGCAGGATGGAGACAATGCCACTAACTAGACTCTGGTCAGGGAGACAAAGGTAACTCCTCTTGTGTTAAAAGCTGCAAAGATATGCTGGCATAGATGCTTCAATTTTTCATTTTATTTTCCTTTGCAGATTGAATTTAGCTTGTGGAAAAAAAAATGCTGAACTCCAAGACTAAATGTTTCAGTCATGGAAAACAAGTACTTTTCATCTGAATGCAAATGAAATCTCCCACTTTCCATTTTTAGGTCCCAATAGCACACAAGCCCCCAAGACTCCAGGCTACTTTTGCTATGAGCTGAGGTGCTCAGGGAAGGCAGAGATACCTCACTGTTGGGTTTGCTGGAGGGAAAGGGGTACAACCCTACCCAAGGAGAGCCAGGGCTGCTGACCCAGCCTGGGGCCACAGCACCACGCTCTCCCCCTCCCCAAATTCAGCTTTGACATTGGCCTCAAGCAGAAGGGACACTGGGCTCCTATCATTGGTTTTGCCCCCTCTCCCTCCCGGTGCTGAGAAAAAAAAAATTTAAAAAAGCATCCACAAAAAGTAAGGCCTTTAGGTTTCAGCAAACATGGAATACCATGATCATGGGGGAAACATGACTTCTTTCCTATTTTGTTTATTAACAGACTGAGCAGCAGCTTCAGCCAGGACAGCTCAGGCTGCTGTGGCCCGTGCAGCAGGACTGTGAAATACAGGATTCTTTTGGGTTTATTTTTTGTAAAAATGGAGGATTTATGCCTGTCTCAAGTGTTGCCGTGCCTTGTGGCAAAAGAAATAAGCAAATCTTTCTTAAGAGCTTAAATCAAAATTATGCGTGTGTTAAATTTATGACCAAAAAAATGTTAAAGGAAGTAGCAAGGAGAGGCATGGATAGAAAGGGAAGAACTGAAGTCTTAAAATCTTCCAAGCCACAGCGTACACCAAACCCTCTCTTGTCACAGCGCTAGTTTATACGCTGGTCTGCTACATTAAAAATAAACCAGACCACCTCTTTTTGACTCGTGCCTAATAAGGCTGCACCATACATATACATTTATCTATAGATCACGGCCCGGCCTTGGAAAACAGCAGAGGGTTTCTGCGCTGCTTAAAAAGCCTGGGGCACCTCAAAGCCGCTGGCCGGCGGGGCCGGGCAGAGCTGTAGCCCAAGCCCCGGCTGGGGCGAAGGCAGCGAGCCGGGGCCGCGGGCTGGCAGGCAGCGCCAGGCGGGGGGAAGGTGGCCCCGCACGGCGGGCACGGCACGGCACGGCACGGCACGGCACGGCCAGCAACCGGGGGTTTGCAAGCACAACACGGGGATCGGGGGGGCCGGCAATAAATTAGGGCCGGGCAGCGGAGAGCGAGAGGAATCGCCCAAAGCAACAGACCCAGGCAGAGAGGGCCGCCCGGGCACCCCCAGTTTCGTTTTAGCGCCTGGACGCAGGGGCGGCTGAAGCGCGATGGAAAAAACGCGATCTGTCAAGTGAAACTAAATAACGAGTGCTCCCAGCGCCACTCCCCCAGCTCGGAAAGTTAGCCACAGCCTTCCTAGATGCTACTTTATCCCATGCTCAACTCCATCTGACCCCAGCTGGAGCCCCACTTCAAAGAACGGGAGGGGAGTCACGGAGATGGATGGGGGAGCTCCGCACTACAGGCACCCCGAGGCGAGGTCTGCTCCAGCCCAGCTCATCACCACATCCAAAAGGCAAAGGGTCTGGGCTTTCTGTCTTCTGGCACACTTTCAGATCTGTTGACAGGTCAGTTTGAGGAGGAGATTTCTGCTAAGCTTTGAGGTAACATTTCTCAGTGTCTGAAAACCAAAAACGGCCCAAGGACTGCCACGAGCACCTGGTTAAACCCAGAGCAGCACACAGAGCTGGGAGGTGGGAGAAGGAGCGGCCACAACCTGCCCACGGGGCCCAACAGCTCAGCACTGCCCAATTACTGCTCTGCAGCTCCATCTCAGCCATGATCTCACCCCAGGTACTGAAAAGTACCATGCGAGGTTCAGAGAAGCTACAGTGTTTTCAGAGAAACACAGAGAACACCTTCAGCACGCCACTTCTCTAAGGATAGGAAGCCTTGCAGACCAGAGCCACATATCCAGCTGCAAAGGCTGTACAACAGAAGGATTACCACCAGAAAGGCAGGACTCCAGTGGCAGCCTTGCTCTGCCAAGTGCCTCATCTCCTTCTTCCACAAATGAAGGGCATCATAATGACCCCAGAGACTCAATAAAAGCATACTGGGATCCTGTAGCAAGTATCAAAACAAGCCCAGCATGACCACACTCTTGCCAGAAGCAAAGAGACAGTTCGGCAATTTCAAGCTTCCACAAGATGCACACACAGAGGAGTATCTCACAGGATCCCTAGGTCCTACAAAGCCATGAAACTCAGCTGAGGAAAAGGGATAAAGTACCAGCCCACTCCATTCTCCTGCCACACCGTGCAGGCTGGAAGTAGCAAGCTGCACAGAAAAATGAAGCAAATTAAATACATACAGTATGAGCTAAGCAGCAAATCCTTCCATAGTTTCCCACTGCCATAGCCAGTCTCTGCCAAGCATGCCTCCGAATGGCATAAACACCCAGGGGAAAGGAAATTTAATCTAGAGGGCAGCATTGTTATAAATAGGATCTCGAGAATAAAGTGAAGAAAGGGAAGTGTCCTTGGATGATGCCTTAATTGGTGGGGCTCATCTCCACCAAAGCATTAAGGGATAAACCAAATTCCATATTAAAGCAGGAGCCTTTACAGGAAAGCCATATACATACATAAGCACTCATACACAGAAACACACCACTTTCAGATCACTTTTTAAACAAATAATTTGCCTCTGTCTATTATTCTCACCCTGTATCACTAAAACTAGGCTTGATTGCTCAAGTTTTGCTGACTGGTCCATGACACAATGCCTCAGACCAAGTGACAACCCTTGTCTTTCCTGCCCTCTCCTTCTACTCTCGCACTGTCCATCTCCAGCACCTATGAGTCCAGTTTTACATGGACTAAAATAAGGCTGCTAAGTAAAGGTCAGTCTGACAGGCTAAAAGAGAAGTATCCCCTCCTGGACCTCTGCTCCTTGGGCTATAAATACTCAAAATAAGCACTGGGGGAAATTCTTTGTCTGCACCAGGACAGACACCAGGAAGCACATTTCCTCCTCCTTCCACTTCTCACCCCTCGTGCTACTCAAGGACAACATCCAGAGAAAAGCAAGCATCTCCCTGCTACCAGCGCCACGATTTGTCCATGGAAGACACTGGCTTTGCCAGTGGTGATTTGAGGCACACAGGCCTTCCCAGAGATAAACAGATGCTTTCAAGGTGCAACCATCAGCGAGCCTGACAGCAGAGAGCACACCCTGCAAAGCAAACCAACACCCTGTGTTTGGGCAACAAGGAGGATTACCTTTCAGGACTAGGGGCTCCTTGCCTTCTCGCTTGAGTGACTCCAGCACTATGTGGAGTGGCTGGGAAGGCATCACCCTGCTTGGCTCATTGGTATTCTCATCATAAACTACGATTTCTTTGGAAAAGATTCTCTTGAAGGAGTCCTTGCCTTCCCGGCAGGAGATCAAGTCCAAGACTGTGATCTTGCCCTGCTGGAGCCTTCTCCGGCTGATCTTGTCGGAACAGTTAATGTGGACAGCCCCCTGAATGTGGCTCTTATTATACTCCATGAAGGGCCTGCAGTCAATGATGACAGGCCCTTGGTTCTGTTGGTGGCTCTTGCCGCATTTGGTCATCTTCTTGGCCAGATCATTGGGGTAGATGATTTTGATGCTGGCGAGCTGCTTGGCGCTGCCCGAGACGGGGCTCCCCACTCCGCCCAGCGGGCTCAGGCTGCCGGCGCTCTCATTGCTGTTGACCATTTGGTTGGCAGGGCAGGCGGGCGAGGCTCCGGCGTGGGTGCTGCTGGTGCTCGCTTGAGTTTGGGCCTGAGCGTCCTTGTCGTACGTTGCCACAGTGCAGCAACTGGCACTGCTGCATCCACAACTCAGGGAGCGTGCAGAGCCGTTGGATGAGGGCATATACGTGAGATTAGCAGTCTTTAGGGACACGACAGCTGCGCCGAGCAGACCGGAGTGGCTCTCACCAGCAGAAGAGGCAGGTTCAAGGAAGCTAGAGTCTAAACACAGGTTGAGATCCTGAGGTCTCACTGGCCTCGAAAGTGCCACTACTACCCTGTCGTCTAAAGGAGATGGAGGCATGAGGAGGCTGAGCACTAGCAAGTTAAGAAGAACTCAAGATCACCCTGAAAAAGAAAAAGCAGAAGGGAAAGAAGAAAAAAGGTGATGAAAACAGATCGCGAAATCACATAAACCTACAGATCCAACAACTTATTTTGCCGACACCCGTTATCCCTAACCTAACAACCCCTTCTGACAGTCACCAGCTCACAGTGGCTGCTAAAGTGCCTTCTCAGTGCCGCAGAGAATACTTCAGCTTGTGCGCCCGTGGCACTCAGAATCCACACGAGCAGCCTGGACCGTGCAGTGACACCCAGGAGGAGGCACTTGGCTACATGCAGATGGTCCTGAGCTATTCCGAAAGCCCAGGCTGCAAGGCTCACCACCGATAGTGACAGAGGCACGTTCCCTTATCCCGCTGCTCACTGAAAAGGAAGCAACTACTGGGCTGAGTCTACTACAGGGAGGAACGCGTAAGAGCTGAATAGCTGAATGTGTCAGGGGTGATATGCAACTTTTCCAGCATGCTGGAATAAAATTAGCCTGTGAATAAATTTTCTGAGACAGTTACAAACCTGAACACGTAAGGCTAAACAAAAAAACACCCAGAAGAAAACAAAAAAATTAGCTTCTGGAGATCCTTATAAGCATGCACCTTGCACTTCCCTCCCCCTGTTAGAGGTGAATCCAGTCCCAGTTAAGCACCTAGCTCCAGGCTCGGGAAGGCTGCTGTTCTCCAGCAGTTCGTGAGGGAAGTTCCCCACTCCCCACCACATTTTATCAGCTTCTTCAAAGAGTGGTCCCCTCCGCCCCAGCCAAGGTCACTGCCTGCCCCACCTTTGCCTTCCCACTTGCTAAGACGCAGCATGCAGGATCGGAATCCCCCCTCGGCAGACAAGGAAGACGACAGGAGCAAAATCCCCAAAGCCAGCCCCGACAGTGCGTGCCCTTCACCAGCAACTTTGGGAGCAGCCGCAGCTCGCTCTGGAAAACCCATCCCAGCACCAACTTCACCAACTCCACCAAGCCCCCGGAGCGGGGCGAGCACTCGCAGTTCCCGTTTGCCGCCCCGGCTGGCTCTGCACCGGGCTGGTTAGGAGATGTCCATCCCGAGCAGGAGGTGGCCGGGGGGCACTGCCACCTCCAGCAGCCACCGCTCGACGGAGCGAACCCGCGGGCACCCCCGGAGCGCGGAAAGGTGCCGCGACCCGCCCGCCGGGGCACGGCGGAGGCGNGGGGCCAGCGGCGGCTCGCTCGGGAGGCTTTTCCAGCCCCTTCTTTTCCCAACCCTCCCCTCGCCCTATTTTAGGCTAAGAACTAGGATAAGGGCGCCCCGAGCGCCTTCGCCTGACGCAGTTAAATTTTTTAAATAATCGAG
>VZRH01006721.1:189572-257728 GCA_013397555.1 Urocynchramus pylzowi | reverse complement strand
TCAGCCCCGCTCCCGGAGCGCGGCGGCAGCGGGCCGTGCTGCCCGTCCGCCCCAGCCCCGCCGCAAGGGGCTCGGCGGTGAACGAGCGGCGCCGGCCCGAGAGGATGCTGTTGAGGTGCTTTTCCAAGCCGTCCTTCCCTGTCAGAAACGAGCCCGCGTGAGGTACCTGGGAGGAGGAGAACCCAGCAGCCACATCTCCTCATGGGTCAGTCCACCACGCATCAATCCACCAAGGCAGAGACAGGGAAAGTGGCATCTCCAACCTACCAGTCCACCCTGACCATGGGAGCACTGGAGAGTTTCACCCACAGCCCAGCATTCACCTCCACATCCAGCAGGAAGGGTGAAGTTGGAGCAGATAAGAACAAGCCCACACTAACTTCTTGGGAGTAGAAGAACAGTAATTTCCCCACACAAAACCATTAAATCACAAGGAAGGCAGGAGATGTGCCCCACGCTGCCCAGAGACAGCCAGGCCTGGAGGTCCCTGCCTGCCTGGCTCCCAGATGCTCCATGTTATGGAAACTCAAACAGAACCCAGCTTTGGCACATTGTCCAGTCAAGATCCTGAATGTTCAGATCAGACTGGGCTCTCCCAGTCCAGTCAGTGTAAAAAGGAAAGCAGCACAGGCTGGAGGACAAGGTTTTAAGGATAAGCATGAATCCCTTTCATCCCTTCTGTCAGAGGCTGACATGGGCAAAATAATGAGCTCTCACCCTTGCTACGTGAGCACCACAAGGTGAGAATTGATTTTCAAGCCACATGGATCAGCTCATCACACACCCTAGGTGAGCACCTGGCAGCAGCATGGGATTTCTGCACCCCTTCCTTCCTTCCTCACTGTGCAATCTGTTTACACATTTCCTGGTTCAGCAACCACATCTCGTGGTGTACCAGTCCATCACGTATCAATCCACCAAGGCAGCAACAGGGAAAGTGGCATCTCCAGAGCAATGCATCCTCCCGTGTCCTCCCTAACCACAGGAGTGACAAAGCCTTTCGCCTACCAGCGGGAATGCCAACCGAGCTTTGAGCCACAGGAGGAAAGATGAAGTTAGAGCTTTTAAGAAGTTGTCAGCATGATAACATTGAATCTAAATTAGCCCCCAAAGATTTTGGTTCTGGGATGTATGTAGATAATTAATTTTTCAACTGAGATTTTCAGGCCATAACTACCAATCCAACTGGGTCTATTGCAAAAAAAAAAAAAAAAAAAAAAAAAAAAAAAAAAACACAAAACAGTATAAAATGCAGTAATATCATCATCCAGCAACTCAGTTTAAAAAAAATTATGAAAACAGAGAGCAAGGCTTTAGAAGCCCTGAATACTTGATTTTTTAATTAATAGTTCTAAGGTGAACAGCAAATCCTTTTCCTCACAGCCATTCTTTAAATAATCAGTTGCTTCTCCTTAATGTTCCTTGTAGGACTCATCCAGCACAAACTCGGGCTTTTGGTTTCCAGTGTTGTGATACCACAGCAGGGCACCAGTTCCCCTGCACACTGGGAAGGAAGGAGAAGTGGGGGAAGGCTCTCACTTGTAACAGCTTCACCTCCAGCAGTCTGCTTCCACTGAGAGGAAATGTGGGGAAAGACTTTGAGCAATTAAGTCACAGAGTGACTTCACCCAGCAAAGCCCACAGTCTGGAGGTATTACCTTCTGAGTAAAACATTCATAAAATATAAGTCCCCATGCTACCCAGCATAAATGCAAACCAGGCTTGAACAGTGCTGTGCAATTGCTGCACGAACAGCTGCCCTCCCCCGCGAGGGAGCGAACGGCTCGATGGAGAAACGCGCTGGTCTCCCTCAGACTCCACAAACACTGGCCAGTTCCCCAGAGTGCCCCTGTGAGACACCACTGGAGCACTTCCACGCTCTCTATTCCTCTTTGCCCGTGGCTTGCTGAGGTTGGCACTGGGCTCACAGCACAGGAGGGGTAGCTCGTGCTTCCCTCAAAACTTCCCTTTCAGGCGGCGCTTGGGCTTGGGAAGGAGCTCCCCGTGGGCTCGTGTTCGGTTCACCACCTGAAATGGTGCCCTCCACCCGGGCAGCTGGAAACCGTGTTCCTGCTTGTGCATCTCCCAAGGCAAATATCTGCTAGAAAACACTTGGAATCATTGATTTAGCAACCTTTCATTTTCTGAGCAAATTTCTCCGTACACTACTAGCAACGTGCACCAAGAAAATGTTTTGTGACTTGCTTATGGAGGAGTTCTCCTCACAGGAGAGCTGTGCAGAGGTTACTCACAGCAAGCAGTGCTCCCTTCTGAAGGATACTCAGCTTTTGCCAAGTTGTCTTACAATACAAAGAGAGGCCAAATGTTATTTTGTCTCATATTTTACTTAACTTTTTTATTTTTCTAAGAATGTTGACAGTAAGTTGCTATTCCACCCCAGTTTCAGAGGATTTCCTACACAACTTTACTGACTTCATGCTTAATACATTTTATTAGCCTATGACATAAGATTGGCCTTTTTCCTGCTCTCAGAAACCACAGCCCGCTGTGACTTTTTTCTGAGCATATTCAATGAACAGCTTTCTAAATGCTTTTGCTCTCTGTAATTCAACACCCAAAACAGACAAGACTTATCTATTCCCTAAAAACTAAACTTGTATTTTCTGAAAAGCACACAAGAATTCTTACTATGAAAGCTGGCAGATCTTAGTTAAATTCCCACTTCCAGCAGTAGCAGCACATGGGATTTTGACATTTATTTTCCTCAAATGCTTTTACCCCCATGGTGCACTTGCTCAGACATTTGAAGAAAATCACAGGCAGACAAAGTGAAATCATGTCAGAATTGAAGCAAATCCTCACAAACTCTCACAGTATACTAATTGCATAAAAATCCAATCAAACCCGTTCAACCTCACAAAAAGGGTAAAGATTGCTAAAAGCACATGCTGAATATTTAACAGATGTGAAAAAGAAGCTATCACAATTCCTGCCAACAACACAGACACCCCTTAAGTGCTCTCAAACTCAACAGTTCCTTCTTATTGAAAGATTTCTTGCACATCAACCATTCTTCCACTCTACAATCAGGGACCTTTTATCTTGTTTAGGATTAGAAAAAGACCCAGAACATAATTGCCTTCATCAACACAACAGCACCTGCCCTGCACCTAAATAGAGAAGAAGGTGTGCTGTCCTGTCCCCTGAACATTCAAATCTCTGGAGTCATGCATGAAATAAGAATTTCACCTGTTGTACATATGACTGCAGGACAGGGCACTCCAATGTTGGCTGCTCTCTGGGGTAGCATTATTGTGGTTTTAGGGGCACACTAACAACCAAAGGCAGGAGTTCACAGTAACAGGCTGTGTGTAAAGACAACAAAGGACAGATGCCTGTCCCTCCTGGGACTGTCATTTGAACAGAGCAATGCAAGCTCCCAAGCTCCCAATTTTACCAGCAGAAATGGGAAGCAAGAGGCTGAGTGACTTCTCTAAAATAACACAACAGCTTACACTGTGGAGCAGAAAATTGGGAAACTGGGAAAAACAAAGGTGCTAACCAGCACAGTATCTCAGCGGCAAACCTGTAGCTCACACTTCATCAGGTATCACATGAACTGGCTAAAAGGAAATGTCCTTGGGGGCTAGACTGAACATCTATGTGTTCACTACTTAAATTTGCCCATTTGTTTTTTTAAGCAATCTTTAATTCTTGTTAGGTTTTAATAAATCACATGGTGCTTTTGTTTGTCCTTGTTAGAAATGTCAATTCACTACAGAGGCAAAGCTGAGAAACCACTGTTACCCATTTTGCAAGAAAATAATATCCCCCTTTTTCCTTTCTTTTGGAAGCCTCTTTTAAAGGCACCTTAGTAAAACACAAGCTTCCCTCTTAAGTGATCATCATCTGGTATGAGAGGAAACAACCTGTTTTAGACAAACAGCTCATCTTCTAAGCAAGGGGGTGGGATTGAAACTGTGCACAAAATGTATTTATAAGGAAAATGAGAGCCAGTAGTAAACATAAAGATGCCTCCTGGTACTCCTGCTTGCTTTTTATGGCTTATCCCCGGTGGGGAAGCTGCTATAAAATGACCTAAGTGAGAAACTGAAATGCAACAGCTCTGGCACTGTAACTCCACGTGGATGCTTCTGTTGCACAGTTACCAGCCTGTGTGGGTTTGGTAAGGCACAGGTGATGCCAGGTGTCCCTTCCCTGGGGCACAGGGAGAGTTAGGGCAAGGAGGTCATGGTGGTGAGCAGCATCCTTTAAACAAAGCGACAACACAGGCAGTCAGCCTTGTGAAGTCAGCCCACATCTGACCATGCCTGCTCCAGTTCAGCTCTGGGTCACTGCTGTGGAACTGTGGTCAGACACTCACCCCACTCATCTCTGCCTTACTTGTGCTTGGTGGCAGATGACAGCTCAAGACCACCCTGCAAACACCTTGAGCTGCTGCAGATGAATGAGTTAGTTAGATGAGTTAGGGGACAAGCCAACTTGGGGGAGTTTGCCTCCAGCACCCCTATCAGCATCCCCCTGACCCTTCTGCCAGCAGAGTGTGGGGATGGCTGCACATTGGGAAGACTTTTAAGATACCAGAGTGAGATGATATGTGCTCACAGCTTTGTTTATACAATTTCATTAAACAAATGCAGCTACAGATTGACATTTTAATTCCTCTATATGACATTTACCCAGGGCTTCAAAACAAACATATTTCCACTTACCTGGCTGTATATGCCACCTTTAAAGCAACAGAGGAATGATTAAATAGGAGTTTGCTTCACTGAAGTCAGCTAGTTTTTCAAACCTGCCTGGGTCCAACCTGCTCATTTTTATTTAAGGCTCTCTAATTATCTCTGGCTGCAGCCTGGCCAGGAATCTCAGCAGGACAGACAGAGATTATTATTAACAGTCCTTTTATCATTATGATTTTCCCATTTAAACTGTGGCTGTTTGAGTGAACAGGCAGTTACTGGTCTCCCCAGTGTACTTGTACCTTAGAGAGCAGAAGAGACTCTGCTTACAAAAAGTCTTCAGGTGTGTTCCTGCAGCCTCCACACCACCAGCATGAAGCAACACATCAGGAGCACATCAGTAGGACAAGACAAGGCAGGCACATCTGTGCTGCCCAGGAGGGGACAAGCGCTTGGGAGGAAAGGAGTAAAAGAGTATGAAAAGAACAAAGAAACTGCTTTCTGAAGGTCTTTATTTATAAATTGCCTCCAGGCCAGACACAGTCTTATTTCCTTTTCTTAGAGCTTGGGTGAGATCCCTCACTCTGTCTCTCCTTAGGAGTGCCAAAGGGGAAGACACTGGTGATGAGGAGCAGAGCAAGAGGGCTGGAAAAAGTCCAGTTGGAGTTGCTCCCATAACTCTGTTCAGCAGTTTGGGGTCATAAAGGCTAGTCCCTCCTGGCTTCAAAAAGAGATCAGGGAAGGTGAATTATTCAAATTGGCTCTGTTGGAAAATAAGTGCACAGACAGTCGCTGCCGTGACAGTCGCTGTGAGCCGAGAGTGCTGCAGAGCTATTGACAGCCAGCCGGGCCAAATTCCACTCCCCGTCAGTCACACCCAACCCTCCGGATCGATGCCGTGAGAGCAAACAGTGCCTTCCGTGCCCAAGGTCCCCTTCCCAGAGGCAAATATCCCATTGGCCTGGCCTGGCAGCTGCAGGCGGACGTGCACGGGGCAGGGGAGGCCATGCTGGGCTGACACAGCGGGACAGGGCACTTCTGGGCTCCTGCAAGGACCCCAGCTGAGAGATGCCATAGCTGTCATCCTGGGCAGACCTAAGCCTTCCTACCCCCCTGCAAAGTCAGCTGGCAAAGCCTTTGCTTCTCATGCCAGGAAGGATGGCTCCCTGCCTGCTAAAAGTGACAACTCTTACCTGTGTTGTGCTCTCCCTCCCGTTTTTTTCTTTCATGGACCAATGTGGCTCCTCTCTCCTGAGCCACAACAGTGAGAACACTCTGTCTTGCATATTTCTGCCTCCACTCCCAGAAACAAAAGGGGAATCAGGACAGGAATATGACCTTTATGACTTACGTGCACTTGGAAGTGTACCAGCACAGATCATCAGAGATGCTGGTTTCAACTGCTGCCACAGCTGCTTGAGCAGCAGCCCTGTATAGCCCTAATTTGGGAAGGGTGCTCCTGGTTCTCATCCTCCAGAGCAAGCTTTCACATCAGAGCAAGCTTTCACATCAGGCCTTCCACCTGGACCACAGCTTTGGTCCTGCTTGCCTGCAAGCACTAGTCAGGCTCTGAAGGTCAGGGGTGTGATAAAGTACAATGCAAATGAAGCCCTTCCAGACAGCAGATCTGTGTCAATAGCAGAGCTGAGCTCTCACCAGCCTCACTCACTGACATAACTGACCTGACTTTCAGGGGTCAAATAGCAGCCCAGATAACGGGCATTAGCTGCCCTGATTTGCAGGCAACTTTTTAACCCAGTGTTTTGTGCCTGCATCACCTCCAGCTGCTGCTCCTGCCTCACTGTCTGCCCTCCACTGGCCCACTGAGACAGGAACCAGCAGAAGAGGCACAGATCTCCCTTCCTCTACCTCTCCTTGTACCAGGTCTGTTCTTGAATTTGCACCAGGCTCTGTGCCAAAGCAGCAAAGGGGCACAGAGCAGAAGAGACCCACGGGCAAACACCACCCGTGCAGGGAAATCATCAGCTCTGCTCCTTTGCTCAAAGACCACCTGAGCCTCCACAGCCTCTCCCAGGGCATGAATGGCACGGCTCACTCACCTGATTAACCAGGTGGAAGGACACCGGGCTCCCAGCCCTCCCACCAGCCCACAGGGATGAGGGGGTGGAGGACCACACAAGCAGGCTTCAAGGAAAAGCACTTCAGTCAGCCGTCAGCAGCACTGCACTTTGGCATTTGCAGGTGTTTCAGAAGAAACTAATTGAATTCTCATGAAACCACTCCAAACATTTGTCCTCAGAGAACATCCTCACTCATTTGTTTATGGAGGATGCCTTGTTCTGTGAGTTGCTGCATTTAGATTAGCATTCAGTGCCACTTTCTACCCCACTCCGTTTCTGTCTGTATTAGACAGAGCTGTCAGCATCTCACCTTCAGTGAAAAGAACATCAATATTCCCTGGCAGCAGGCAGGGGAGGCTCTATGCAAAGCCACAGTTTTAACAGTCTAACAAATGTGCAGACTTGCAAACCAGGAAACTTGTTCTTGGCCAACTAAATGGCTTAGCCCAACTACCTCCTTCATTCAGTGCAGCTGCTGCCAGAACAGAAGGAGAACAGGTCCTCCTCTGACCAGCACACCTTCTACATGGCTACACTGATGGGAACAGCTCCTGAACCACACAGACCCTCCCCATGGGCTAGCAAAACCTTTCCTAAAGTATATTTTCAAGCAACTCTTCTTCTCCAGCCTGGGCCTCAAGCAACTTCCCCTCCATGGGATAAACAGCTTCTTCCTCAGCTTGATTACAGCAATCCTAAAATTGGAACTGAGGAGCTAACAGGAAGAAAGAGCTGGGATCTTATTGAGATCAACTCTATTTCTGTCATGTTGACTGAAATAGGCAGTTGACCTTGTTCTACTTATGACTACCTCCGTGCAAGCCACAGCTTGCTTTATCACCAGCATGGGGCAAGCAGGTACAGCAGAGTTCTCAGCACCCTCTGCCCGTCTCACAAATCCCATTCCTCCCACTACGGCCAAGCGACCAGCGGTCACCCCATGCAGCCAAAGCCAGGCAACAGGGAGAGTGGAGGTCATGTTAATGGGCTCCAGAATTTCAACTCATTAGTGAATGAGCAAAGTGCTCTGGGCCACAGGACGAGGTTTTCTCCCTCCTCCTCCACTTCCCTGAGGCAGTGAGCAATATTTACGTTCACCATTTTCCTCCTGCTGATATGACAAACCAGTTTAACTGCAGAAGGTGCTTCCCTTGCCAGTCAATTGTACCAAAGGCTAGTGAGGCCCACTGGAGTTTACACAGCTTTCATTAAAGAAATTTTCCCTTTGAAAGGGATGAGATTTTAATTAAAACCATCTCCTCCCTTCAAAGAGCCTCCCTCCAACCAGAAAACCACTCCTCACTTCCTTCTGCTCTTACAGCTGCCAGCTGAGTCCCACAACATGCCTGGGATCTCCCTTAGTTTTGGCCCAACAACTGTGATGCTGGGGGCTGCCAAGACTTGCCAGAGTGGGTACAGGAGGCCAAGCTCCTGCTAATCCCTGCAGATGAGGTGATGCAATGTGGGACACCAGCTCACATTTTGCAAAGTTCTTTCCTTGGTAGGTCACCACCAATTCTATCTTAGTGTGATGCTCTGGCCTTGCTGAGCCTCTAAAAATGTTGTTGTTCCAAGGGGAACAGCATGTTCTCTCACTATGGTTTAGGTGTCCCCTCTTCCTATGTGAGGTTAATATGTACCAAAATCACCAGGAGATGAGGGAGACACGCTGATGGCTGAAGAGGGTAAGAGAAGATTACAGATCAATTTGGCTCTTGCAGATGAGCCTGTCTCTGTGATGCATGCTTGTGACCAAACTTTAAGCAGGCAGACTACACTCCTACCACATAAATTAGTGACAGCAGTGGGACAGTATAATCAATGGTTGCAATTGTTAAACATTTTATGGCAAATCCTGCTTGGTTTACTCATGAGATTGAGGGACTTCCTAAGAGACTTCTACCCCTCTGGGTAGAAGAAAAATGACATAATGTAATCAAGGCAGAAGAGGAAGCTGGCTTCCTTGTGCTCCCTTCTGAGAGCACAGCAAGCAGTACTTGCCCATAAATACAGATTTTGTGCAAAATGCTTTTTCTCACTTAGCAGGGAGATTACCCAGCTCGGGTTAGGCTGGCTGTTCCTAATAGGAAATCACAGTGCCCTTTTCTTATATAGCAAGGTACTAAATATAAACCCAAGTTTCTTTAGGTTTAATGTTAATGTCCCAGGCATTTCTCATGACTTCTGTTTTCCCACACTAACGATCCTGCAGCTGATGGATTGTGAAACCACAGTGCAGGGACTCACACAAGAGATGTCAGCAGTGGAGATTACACACTATGGGCTGGCTTCCCCAGCCCACTGAGGATTAGCACCACACCTACCATCTACTTAGATATCTCCTTGAGAGATTAATGTGTTGGTTGGTCAAATAATTGTTTTTCCCCCTGTTACTTGCTGAAAGCAATTTAGCATGCAGCCACCACCTGACCAGTCCTTTCTCCTGGTCCAGGCCAATTCTTGTCGTTCTCCTGACCTCTGATGAGCTCCTTCAGTCTTTGTAAGTATCCCATTCTCACTAGGCAGCCACATGGCTGCTCCTGAGTTGGCTGTAAAATCCCTGCCAGCACCAGTGGCCCTGGCTCCAGACCCCAGAAGAAGCATTTTGCCCTACAGCAGGTGCAGTGTTTTGGAAAGACATCTCCTAGTGGGGTGCTCACACCCCAGCTTTGGGTTACACAGCTCTGCTCTGCCCATGGGAGTCTCTCAGTGGAGCACTGCTGCAGCTCCACTTTCAGTGGCTGCTGGTGGGGTTGGTCAGCTCAGCCCTTGTTTGTATGCTCAGCAGCAAAATGCAGATGTCAGGAGCTGGATGGGCAAGCTTTAATCACAGCCCCTTCCCTGCCTCAAAGCAGCACCTCCACCAGTGCATGCCATATTCAGGCAGCTGTGGGATGGGCTGTCACTACCCCAAGGATCATCACCCTGCAATACCCTATTGCTCCATCACCTCACCATGGTGCCCTTCTGCAGGTGATCTCTAACTCATGGCTCATCCTTTGGGATCTGGCTGGAATGAGTCACTACAGATGAAAATAGTGGTAGTGCCAGTCCTCCATGGCTGAGGCAGCGATGCCCACTCCACCCTCATGATGACAACCACACTGACCCCCAGGATTGCCTCCTTCCTCGTCACTGAATGGCAGTTTTGTGTGAGGTCATAGCAATGGATCTTGTCCATCCTGGGAGCATTGTCAGGATGCTGACCAGTCCTCTGTGCTGCCTGCCTGAAACAAGGGAAAGAGGACCTGGCACTCTGCAATCCAGTCAGAGGGTGCCATAGTCCAGAAGTGGCCCTGCAGGCTCCAAAGTGACCATCTGAGAGATAAGATCCTGTCCAAAGTGAGGGATCATTGGCAGCTCAGAGATCCCAGGTGACTTAAACCCCAGACTGTTTAGGACATGAAAGGGTGAGAAGCAATCCCAGAAAGAAACATCCAGGGCAGCCCCAATACCCAATACCAAACCTTTAAGTGCATGCCAGGACACCCATCAGAATTTCAGTTCTATGTGAACCAACAGCAACACACTAAGATGGGCTGATGGCATAAACAATGCCTGTTTTTTTCCTCCTTGTGTTCAAATTCTGCTCTTCCACCTAAAATGCGGATCAATTTTACCTTTATAAACATGCTCAAAGAACACTGTTTCCTCTCCTTCTTCTCCAAAATAAGGCAATTATTACATTAATTACAGAGATATAATAATAAAGGTACAGAAAACTTGCAGGACTTTGTATGTTATTTATGAGATGGTGACTCAGCCTTAAAATGCTGCGGAAGCCAGTGTAAGTAGCTGTAACCTAGCAGAACAGAAAGGTTCTGGTAGCAAAAGCAAGTAAAACAATCACCTGTACACCAGGACTGAGCACTGTGCAAATATTTCTGGGCTGTGCTACAGGCAAATCAAGCAGATTTCCTCAAAAATAAAAAGGATTTTTTCTAGATGAGGGTGTACATTTACTCTTAGTCTGATTAATGTAGTTTTCACAATTTCCAGACTAATCCTATCTGGTCAGCAAGAAATAAGAGATTATTTTTCCCCTGTCAGATGCAGCGATATCATGGTGAACACTGGTCATTCCAGATATCACACAGGTCTGCCCTGAATCCTGTCACAGGACTTTCATTCAGGATTTTAGTTCTCTTCCTTTCTAGGCAGCCATGCCATCCAGATGAGGCAGCCAAACCACCCAGATGAGGCACCCAACTGTCCCTGCCTAAATTAGACACCACCCCCGCATCACTGGAGCGCTCTGAGTCACCTCCCTGTCCACTGCTTATCCCTGGAGATCTAAGGGGAGATGCCAAAGTCAACAGTGCATGTAATTACTCAAGGTTTTAATCGAAGGAGTGTAAAAATAAAAAGTGATGATATAATGAAGTGAAAGATTCTTTCTTGATGAGTGTTAATTAAGTCATGGTCACACAGGCCCTGTGGGAGCTAGGACTAGATTATTGTCTTCAGGTGGGACAACAGACCCACCCTGGTGTGCTGGGTCATTATGAGATTAACGTTGCCTGATGGGCAGTTACCACACCCACCCTCACAGAGGAGATTACACCCTTCATCTGGTATAAAGTATCATAGAGAGGCTTGGGTTGGCAGGGACATTAAAGATCATCAAGTTCCAACACCTCTGCTATGGGCAGGGAAACCTTCCACTAGACCAGGTTGCTCCAAGCCCCATCCAACCTGGCCTTGAACACTTCCAGGGATGGGGCATCCACAGCTTCTGTGGGCAACCTGTGCCTGTGCCTCACTGCCCTCACCAATTCACTCACAAGAGATTCACTAAAGAATCTGTTCCAAATATCTCACTTATAATATCTTCCAAAGTCTCACTTAAACCTACCCCCTCTCAGTTTGAAGCCATTCTCACTTGTCCCATCACTACACTTCTGACAAAGAGTCCCCCTGTGGCTTCCCTGTAGGCCCCCTTCAGATACTGGAAGGCTGCTATGAGGTCTCCATGCAATCTTCTCTTCTCTGGGCTGAACAGCCCCAACTTTCCTAGCCTGCATATCCTGGTGCCCTCCATGTCCTGTTCTCATTCTGCTTCACTGCTTGTCTAGAGAAAATCCACCCCATAGCAGTGATCAGGCACACCTGGTGATTCAGAAACACCACAGAGAATCTGTAAGGAAAAACAATTGTTCCAAGAGGTGTTTCCAGAGGCACTGCAGTAAACACACATGTTGACAGCAGCAGCTACCAGATCCCTCTGTGTCTGCACAGGCACAACACATGTTGAAGATCTATCTGCTCTATTTCTTTACTTCCTACAGTGCAGGATGACCTCTTCAGAAATAAGCACTCCAAAGGGACTTTTTCCCTTCTATACCAAAGATGTACTTCCCTGCCCACATGGGAAGCTTCACAACACAACTATTAGCAGTAGCAGCACTGCTCAGGGGCTGTTGGGAAGAGAGAAAGGCATGGGAACTGGACCTTCATTACCCTTTTAAGGGCACAGCTCATCACCTAAACAGGTTCCAAAAATAAAAACGTAAAGGATTAAAACAGGGTTTGCATTAGCTTCAAATTAAGAAAAAAAAAAAAATTTCTGATATCATGGCTAGACAGGGGCCAGCAAATGTCACAACCCAGCTCAGCTGAGTGTCCAGAAACAGCAGCAAGCACAGCCAAGTCCACCAGTGTGTGTTTGTGTGCTGCTCTCACTGGCACACATGGAGAAGCTCTGGGGTGCATTACACACTCAGCCATAGAGCTGCCTGCACATTTTGAGGACAAAGCCCTGAGTCCACACCTGGATAATTTCCCATGAAGGTCTGTGCCCTGTACCAGCAAACTGTACATGTAAGTCTGTGCCTGCAGCTAACAGAGGGTGGCAAATCTATTTACTACTAATTTTGCCAAGAATGAGAGATCTTCACTATAAAACCCATACCTTCTGTGTGTTCAGTTTTAGAGATGAGCAACTCAAGGTTAGTTTTTAGTTCTGAACTAATTTTAATGGTTGAACTGTAAGCACTCAAGCAACAGAGTAATGGAAATCGTCACAAGCCTTATCTGCAGCAGCTCTGCCAGCTGCTGCTCTGATGCTGCCTCTGACTTCTGAATTTTTTAAATTTTTTTTTCTTTTTCTCAAAAGTCTCTGCCTGTCGCCTAGTTATCTGCAGGATGAGCAGAAAAGGGATTAAGAAATGTGCAGTAAAATTGTTTCAGACCCATGGAGGCTCTGATAATGAATCACCAAAGCTTTCCCTGCCAGGGAAGACATTTTTAATCCCAAGCACAGCCAGAGCACTGCTTCTCCTTTGCCCTCATCCTCCCACCACTCTCTCATCGGGGCATCAAGACCAGAAGAGAAGAGGGGTCCTGCAGGTTCATCCTGTTCTCTGGCTGGCCCCCTCCCAACTCTTGAATCACACCTTCATTCCCAGGAGGGCCTAGGATAGTGCAGGGCACCTGGCAGGGAGAAAGTCTGCTCCTGATGAAGGTAATAGTGATGTTCCCACCTCGAGGCTGAACAAAATCAGCAGCCCTTAGTGTACTGCTTACTGTGGTAGTCTGACTGCACTGCTCATGATTAGCACTCATTGTAGATGACAGGGGAGTGAGCAATGTCCTCTGTGTTCAACACAGAGCAAACAATTGGTGCTCAATACACAAATAAGGAATTGCTTCATCAAGCAAAGGATGTATGTAACTGCCACCATGGGCCATAAACAACAGGTCTCTTCATCTGTTCCATTTGTCACTGCAAATACAAGTCATCTCTCAAACACAGCATTTCTTAAAAGACTGCATTGTATTATAGGATTATACATCCTTTCAAAATAGATGAAATAAAAGCTTAGGAAGACAGTGATCTTATGGATATTTCATTCATGACTAACATTTTTCTGGCAAACTGTGTAAATAAAACTTCAGCTTGGGCTCAGGAGAGTGATGGGAGCTTCCAAGCATTCTGTCATCCTGGCTTGCTTGATGTCCTGCAGCCTGGCCTGCTGGGGAACAGCAGGGACCTCGAGCCACTTCTCAGAGATTAGGACATGCACATTTCACTAAGATATCCCAAAGAAACACAGGTTTCTTTAAACAGCAAACTTTGGTGTGAAGATCTTAGTGTACATTTGGGAAGGGAGTGGGGAGAGGAAGGGAAAAGGAGGTTGTTTTAATATAATTGCTTGCTCAGCCCATTATAAAGAAAAGATTTTGCAAAACTCAAACCTAGCACAGTGTAGGATTTGGGAACATGCATGTGTAAGCAGCCAGGAGGCTTTGTTTTGATTTTTTTTTCCTTGATATTGCTGTTTTCATTGCTACAGTTGCTGAGGTCAGTATATAAAATGGAGACTGCAAGCAAAAAGGTGATAAATGTAACATTTCTCCTTGACAATGTCATGGCTTCAGACTTTTTGGCCATCAAACTTAGTGAGCTCTGAACAACTCTGAATATTTAACAGTTCCAATTAACGTTGTGTGCACAGGCACAATTGCACACACACAAAATGCTTTTGTCTGATTCCCTCCATGCCACACAAACAAATTGGCATTATGGGCAACCCCTGTGACCAGCTACTCCACTTCGAGCCTCTGACAGCAAAGAGATCCAGCAAAAAGTTAATTGAACCCCTCAGTGGACGACCAAGGAACAGCTACAATATCCAAGCCTTGGCAAATGCTCCTGAAGGCGAAACTCCTCAGTGCTTCTGATTGCTTCTAACAGAGCTTTTAGGAGCAGTCTCATTAGCCTTCTAAGTGTTTCCTGCGCTCTCTTAATCCCCCTCTCCTGCCTCTTGACCTGGAGACTCTCTGTGAAAGGAATTTCCATGTGTTAATTATACTGTGTGTAAAACAGGGAGTTATTACTCTGCCACACACTCACTGCCTCTTAATTTTTCTGGGGTACTCCCACACTGCGAGAAGCACATAAAAATTTGGTGAGCTAACTTCCCCGATTCACGTGCTAGTTACTGAGTGAAAAGGGCTGTGACAATCTCAGGCGGTTTCAGTGAGCCATTCCCAAATCTTTGAGCTTGATCTTTCCCATCACAGGAGCCTTCCTCCTCCTCCTCCTCCATGACTTTAACCCCTGTTAATGAAGAAAATGCCTGGGAGAAGAGTCACACTGGGTCCTAAATGATGACGTCACCCCTTTTAATTGAGGGACAAATCTTCATCAAGGGACAATATTGCACAATTTGCAATCATTCACAGCAGTGATGACTGGAGTTGGTCAGTCATGGCTAGACTTTAAGGAAAAAACATTCATTATCAAGCTATGGAAAAGGGAAACAGAAGGTGACTCATAAGCTTTAACCGTTTAGAAATCAAAACTGTCCCAGGGGTGGTAATTACACCGGGAAGGTGGTGAAAACTTTCAGTGACTACCCTGCAACCTGCATGCAGCTCACACCCTGCCAGGTTACCACCACCTGGCAGAGAGAGACGATTTTCTTTTCCGAGAATAATCTTTGCTGGGTGCGAGAAGAGAGGTTTTGCTGAACTGCCACCTCCAATGGAAGATGTAACATGTACCCAAGGGCTTAGTGGTGCCACAGTTTCTTAGCAGTCAGGTGGATGTGCCATAAAACACAGTCATTCCCTATGGACACTGCAATCCCTCCTGAGATTCAAGATATTTCGAGAACAAGACTCCTTGTGCTGCAGAACACCTTCCTGCTGGTACAATACTGCAGCTCCATAACCTCCTGAGCACATGCTATGCCAAAATACAAATTCACAGGCAGGATATCGGGCTGTTGACTTTTCAGCTCAGATCTACATGACAAAATCAGCCAGTTAGTTTTTGTTTTCCTCTGAAGATACCTCTCTTTTGGCAGAAAAACAAAGGATTCCTAGGCTTTTTCTTTGCTGACTAATTTTCCCCCCAGTTTTTAGGCCCACCAAGGCAAATGGATGCCAGAAAAAGCTGTTCCCACCAAGGGTGCAAAGCTGATATTCCAGTGTCAGAGGAGCACAATAACCCGTCAGTACTGCACACCCACCACACAGTAGGAACACCAGGGACAGTATTTCTTGGGACAGCTGTGGACAAGTGTTGGCAAATGTCTCAGACCACTCCTTTCTGCACAGACATTGGGAGCTAAATATTACAGTGCATTTAAATGCCTTTTTACGTCCCAGTTCCCTTAGTGCATCATTTTACATAGCCCCATTAAATCCAATTCTATATGGTTGCATACAAAATAGGAAGCACTTTCAACTGCCTGAAAGTTGATACTACAAACAGAGATCCCATATATAGTATATTCATATATAATACCCATCCTCCCCCAGTATATATACTTTTCATAAACCAGTAGGTTAAAAATAAGATCTTATTTTAGCATAAGATATCATGAACTGTGCTAGACTCATTCAACCCTGCTTAATCACCACAAATATCCCATTTGAAAAAGTGGTGTGAGTAATTCTGAGTGGAAATCAGAAAAAATGAGTAACAAAGGCCAGTGGTAACAATGAGGCCAACACTCCCCGTCACGCTGGGCACAATGGCTGCAGTGACACCAAGGCAGTTTTATATTTTTACACCACTTGAGGCTCATGTCCTTATTCACAAAGGGATAGTGGAAGCTACTGAGAAATCCCTTCAATAATCTTGAAGAAGGGCAGATATTTTGCCATTGCTACCAGACCCATTAGTAACAACCTGCTGACTGAAGGCTTCACTCCATATAAGCACATCCCTCGAGCCATTCTGACAGGCCAAATGTTTAACATTTTGATGCCTCAGCAAAGCAAGTGGTGAACTCTGATATTGCTTCAATGTCCTGATACATTGACCCTGACCCCAGGGAAGAGTTTTCCCCTCCCCAGCTATTTCCACTGCCATGGATGGAGCAGATCTGCAGCCAGCAGTGATGGGCATAACAGCAGCACTGGTCTATCCAGGCTGGCCTGATGAAGCTGATGACAGAGCCATTGCCTCCAGCTTACATGCAAAGTTAATATATGCTCAGATTATTTGAATTCTGAGAAGGAAAGCCCTGGGAAATCATTACAAGGGTTATTTAATGGTGCATAAGTGGTGCCCAGAATTCAAGAATCTCTATTTCAGGTCTGACAGTGAAATCAACATCCTGGCCCTATTGAAGGTGTCACAGGTTTACCTCCAGCCTCCAGCTGAACGTGGAAGAGCTGAACATCAAGCAAGAGCAAGGCAAAAGGAAAATTTTACTAAGTGTCATGCTGGGAGATTGCTATGTCAAAAGCCTGGCTCTAATCTCAACTTTCAGGTGACACTTTTGTTAGCCCTAAGGTGTAGCCAGTGTTTCCACTCTCCCCTGTGCTGGTATGCCAGGAGAAGCAGTGCCCTGCTGAATGAATGAGAGATGGAGAATGGAGATGGCTGAACAGCCTTTTACAATAACATATGATATAAATAAAATTGCCTACAAAGTTTAAGGATTTTCCCCATGCTTCCTCATACCTCATGCACCAAACATGCAGGAGACGTGCAGCACTTGCATCATGCAGGCTCTTGCTACATTATGCCCCTTCTACTCAGCTGCTGTAAAACCTCTGCCACTCCCACACATCTCCCTGATGTGCTCATGGTCATGGGACACCCAGTGCCTGAGCTGCCCTGGCCTGAACAGTCACCTCCATGCAGGTTCACCTGTGCAGGGGAACAACCTCTGAGTCCATCAGATGTCCCTGCACCCATCTACCTTCTGCTGAAGATCTGGCCCCTTTCTATCTACCCAGGTCTCTGTTTTCACACAGGGCATTTCTACACCAGTGCTTCTGTCTCTCTCTTACCTAGTGACCACAAAGAAGCACATCAAAATAAGAGAGCAATTAAAGGAAGAAATCTGTGTTTCAGAAGAGAAGAAAGAAAAACCTTCTGAATCCAAAACACCAATATTTTCCTGCAATGTCTTGTGATGCACAGGCTGTGAAATGTGACCGACCCAAACAGATGCAGTGAGGACTACTCAAGGCTTCCCTTTGGATCATCCTTTTTTTTTTGGAAATTCCCAGTAGCTGCAGACAAACCTCGCCTCTGGAAATCCCCTGCTCACTGCATTACTGTCCTTTTTTGCCTAGGGACAAAACCCCAGCTGTGCACTTTACTCTCCTGTGTGGGTAGTGGGAGGCCAATCTTGCATGAACAACATTTGGACAGGAGGCAGAGGTTATTTTTGGCCACTCTGATAAGGAAAGAAGTCCAGGCTGAGAAAGATAGGGAAGAATTAGACATGTCTGAGTTGGCATTTCCCCTGCCAGGGGTAGGGGAAAGTTCAGCTGAAGAGGCAGCAAATGGGAGAGTCACATGGATTGGAGCCAGGTTTTCCCCATGCTCCCAGCCCTTCTGCAACCCAAACCAGGCAAAGGGGTCATATCCTGACCACAGGAACTACACTAAGTGTTCCACTATGGAGAATGGCCTTATCCAGCATAGTGCTGGCAGAATTGTTCCTTCATCTCACTGGACAGGCTGGAACTGTAGGCCAGCAGAACACTGTGGCCTGGGGTGACTGAGTCCCTCCAGGGTGACCTGGAAGCTGCAGCCACCATGGTCATTCACAGACTGTAGCAACTTTAAAAACTACCAGCAAACCTCAGGGATAGCTGCAGTTCTAACAAATACCCGTCTCTCCTGTGCCAAGGAGATCTTGACACAAAAGAAAAAAAAAGAAAAAAAAAAAAGAGCTTGGCACAATAAACTGAGGGCTTCCCTTCAATAAAATCAAATGCTGGCAGGCATGATGAGCATGTCTGAGGGCAGACACAGGGCTGGCGTCACACAGCAGCGATGTGCTGGACCTCAGCAGCGAGGGGAGCTGACACCTCCCTGCACAAAGGGTTAAAATGATGTCACCTCATGCATGAAGAGGGGGCCCAGCATGGTGCCAGAATGCAGCTCCCTGCTGCCAGTCTGAAGCTGTCCCACATAAGGGACCCAGCTCCTGCTTGGCCAAGTTGCTACAGAAGTGGGCCTGCAGGAAGATAACCCATCACAGCTCCTCATGGGACATAAGGAGGTGATTTTCACTTAGGATAACATAGGTTGTGACTCATCTGCCAAAACTGGAGCAGTAGTGACATTTCTGGGGTTCAGTACATGGAGCAGACCACCAGCTCTTCTCTTGCTACTTCATCAGAAATGAAAATTGAAAAAACCTGAAATATCCCAAGAACTGCTACCTTACAGTCACATCCATAGACCCGAGGGCTCACACACAGCCGCAGCCAGTCTGAGTCGCCCTCCACATCCTGGGGAGGGGTTTGAGCAAGAAACCAAATTGCCACAACCTTCCCAGTGGCCTTGCTTTGTGGTGAAGCAAATACAATCTCCTTGAAGACTGCATGATGCTGCCACAGTTTGTGCTTTGTCTGCTTCTTTCTAAGCTCAACTTCTTTAGCTGTTTAATGCTTTGATGGCAGGCCAATAGAATCATTCCCACTTTCTAGAGGGAGAAAAGGGGTCACAAACAGGAAGCATAAGTCCATAAGAGTTTAAACAGATCTCAGCAGGACTCTGTTAGACCTTAGACTTGCCTTACCAGCAAGTCCAGCCTTCCTCTTTCCCTGGAGCTTCTTACAGGTCTGAGCTTAGAACCCTGAAGGCAGGTGAAAATGAAAGGAGGATGTGGTTCCATAACTCAAACAGAAAGAGGAAGTCAATAAAGCCAACAGAGTTTTATTAAATAAACTCTAGGTCAGTCCAAATTCTGCATCTTGTATGTGTTTGAAGAACACCATTTCCTTCAACAGAACTGTATGAGACATAAAAGAACGCTGATAGTTTTACCTGACTGATGGTGGG
Organism: Urocynchramus pylzowi; assembly: GCA_013397555.1. Classification (NCBI taxonomy): domain Eukaryota; kingdom Metazoa; phylum Chordata; class Aves; order Passeriformes; family Fringillidae; genus Urocynchramus; species Urocynchramus pylzowi. Next base: position 238,217 of record VZRH01006721.1, on the reverse strand, counting down.
GAAACACTAAGACTAAGCAGTGATCATTCTTTGGTCACTGAGCAACTAATTAGGATGCTGGCAAAAGGGATAAGCTCTTACTCAAGCAGTTCATAGGCAGGTGGATGTACCTCCAGCCAGCTCTGCACTGGTGTGTATATCCTGAGGGACCTGACACCACCCTCATACCACTACGAACCCACTGATTTTGGTGATCCAGGTGGGATCTCTGGGGGTTACCTGGTGCAATCACCTGCTCACAGCAGGGCTTGCCTCAGAGACGCAGCTGACTCTGCAGCCTGATCCCACCGCTCAGCTTTTCTACAGAGTTTTAGTAATTACAGAGAAGAAGAGGGGAAGAAGCAGGAAGCAATTCCCAATCCAGCCATCAGCCTTCAGAGACTTCCAGGTACTTGGTTCATCACCCTGGAAGGGATGTGATGGAAGGTTCATGCTGCACCAGCCATTTCCTGCTGAGCTGCTGCCAGCGCAGTCAGCGCTGTGAAAGCCCCACCACCGCAGTGTTGCAAATCTGGGTCAGCATCTTGAGGCACCCTGTGGAAACAAATGTTTCCTCCCTCCCTCTGCCCCAGCTCTGGCCAGGGTGTGCACTGGCATCATCTTCTCTGACGAGGATTTCCATCCCCTACCCTTCATCCATGCAACACACCCACCCACCATTTTTTGGACACGTTCCCAAATTCATTCCAAGCCCCCAGCAGGCGCAGAGCAGACATTTTTAGCGGGTGAAACGCAAAGGAAAATTCACATGGAACAGCATGCCTCGCAGCTGGCATCTCAAGTGAACAAAATCAGGGCGTGCTCCAGATTTGCTGCAACTGCCCTGAGAAAGGTTTTTCATAAGCCACTGTCGTGCGAGTGCTTCTGCTGCGCTGCGCTCATTAAAGTCTCCTCCTAATCTCCAGTGAATATTTGCCCAAGGGCCCTCAGCCCATGCCTTAAAATTGACATGAGACTGGAAGTCTCTGATAAAAGAAGATGCGAGACAGTGGCAGCCAGAGATATCAAAGGTCAAAGTTGAAATACATTGCAGATCCAAACAGATTTAGCCTGCTCATTTTTAACTGCTTCCCATCAGTGCACCACACTTTCCCTGAAGTATTACAGACAGAAAATAAGTGCAGGCTGCACTATCCATGTGGCAAGGTCCAGTGCAGAGTGGAGACTCCACTGCAGCCGCACCTCTCCTGCGACAGCCTTGGGGATGATGTGTCAGGGCATCCCAGTGGATCCACAGAGGCATCCCCGCTCCCTCCCTTTGCATTGAGAGTCTTGTGGCTCCATTGCAATGGAGCATTCTGTCCAAATAATGGCATTTTCCTCACTCGAAGGTCTGATGGATCATTTATATCTAAACCATCTGAGAGTCAACAAATGCCTTGAAATCTTTCTTCTAAACTTTCAGTGGGCTCATAGTTTAATTTTCAGGTCACGGTCCTTTCCATCTCTTGTCTCCCTGCTCTGCATCAGAAACACCAGTTACACAGCCAACCACCTCCCTGCTGTTCCAGGCTGCATCCTTTCCCAACTGGGAAACACAAATGGCCATCCCTTTGATCCTGCTGGGCTAATTTAGGCTAGATAGGAACAGGATTGGGAAGCAATTCAAGGGAAAATTGTATCTTGTTCTCCACTATGTCAGAGAAAATGTCCTCCAAAGTCAGCACTCAGATGAAAAAGGAGGGAAAAAGGAGAGGCATTTAACAGACCTCCACTTAAATCAGAGTAGCGAGGAAATGTTCAGAGAAGTTTCTTAGCAAGGCAGTAGCAGACAGAGACCAAAAGCTGTACACAAAAAGTGATTTTTTATTCCCCTTGGGTTCAGGGATGTGGGCTTTACCATGGCTAGCAGCTCCATTCCCAGTTTCTCCAGCTCATGAAAGCAAGTCCCAAAGAGTCTGACTTGGGGTACTGGCTCCTAAGCAAAACCAACTCTTTAAGTTCATTAGGCACAGCCTAATCTAGGGTTTGGAGAAATTATTCGCTCCCAATGAAAAGCTTTTTTAATGTTACATGACCTAAAACATTCTTTTAAGGAGTATTTCATTTTGTAGAAAATAGCATCAGAAAAAAAGGAAACCAAAAACCTGCACTAAATTTCTGCACAGCCTGCAAAGCCTCATTTCCTATTTCCAAACAAAAATTCTACCATGAAACAGTTTCAAATTTTTAATACCCCACAAAAGTGTTAACAGTTACTGGCCACGTGTAATTCAAAAGAATCACATCTGATAACTCTGAGTCATCAAAACTGTAGCAAAAATCCTGCAAAAGCAGGCATTTTGCAAGACTGTCATTATTCTGCCCCTTAAATAAGCCTTATTAACAGGAAGAATCGAGGTGGTCCCGCAATAGCCTGCATGGAAGTTAATCAGAAGGAGCTAATTTCGGATCCAATGTTCCTGAAACATTTTGCTGGAAATTCTCATAGAGCCATTTAAAAAAGGCTTTTTTTTAAGGAGCTGCTTGTCAGTTTAACCCACGTTTGAGGCTATTATTTGCCAAGCTGAGGAGTAGAGCCAGCCTGCACACAGCAGAGGGCTAGAGAAGTGGAGGGCTCTCATGCAAGACAAGTCCAGATGAGACTTCCAAATCAATTTCAAAGGCCTGCCTGAATATAATTTTCTTTTTTACTTGGGAACTGCTAAAAGACAATCAACAGCTACATGGCCCTTTCTTTTGTTTTAGATGATTTGGGGGTGAGGAAAAACATTGTTCTTAGCACAAAAATCCATCCAAGCAGAACATGTTTGAAACAATCCCAAGCACTAAAACAATTTTTTATTAACAAGTTGCAGTACTTCATTCTCCCTTTGTGCCTGTTGGATGACATTAGCAAGACAGTAGCTCATGGCAGGGCAGCAATCTAAGCACCATGGATGATCTAAACTCTTTCCCCTATTAGCAAAGCTGAGTAAATTTGTTACTCATGGCAAAAATTTAAAAAAGGCTTATAAGTGAAACAGAGAATAAAATTCTCCTAAGCTTTTTGGTCTGGAAATTTAATTTTTCAGACACTGGTATCTGGCACAGGTCAGAGCAAGAAATGATGTAGTTTCAGAGACACATTCAACTCCAGCATTTCCAACTCTGTGTCATGATAAACCTAAAAAATCTAATTTTTAAGTTTTTCTGTTAGCTAGAAATTATTTTAAAATAAATCAATTCAAAAGTGCAGAAATACCTCACTTCTACAATACCACAATATGAAATGCTGTTGCCTTTCATGTTAGGTTTTAATGTTAACATTCCCTTCAACTTAAATCGACCCAATGAAAAGCAGTAGGAGCACTGCTGGTTGAAACAAAATGCCTTCCTCTTGTCACATCAATCCACTCTGGCACCACTCAGAACAAGCTGAAGATGCCCAAAGCAGCCATGTGTCCCCTCCTTCTACCCCCTGAATGCTGGTGTGAGCCCACAACATGTTATATTTTGACAGACTCCATTTTCCAATGCAAATGTGGTTTGGAGAAAAGCTCTGAGCCATCTCTGGGGAAAACAGTTCCAAAGGCTCCGTGCCGAGGCACACGAACACACAGGCTGAGCTGAGTGCTCTCCTGTCAAAAAACAGGCACAAATTCAGCACAAGGAGGCCCAAAAGACATTTTACCAGGGGTGCAACGACCTGTTCCTTGCTTTTTGTATCCTTGTGTAATAATTTCATACTCAGATTGCAAGGGCTTTTATTTTCCCCTTCTCTGTGCTCCGGGCCGTGCGGATTCTACCGCAACGTACACATTAAACAGTGGCTGGCAGTACTCTATAATCACCCAGGAATGCAAGGGGTGTCACATGGGGCTTTGCTCAATACAGCTGCTCACTGGCCCAGCTGAACAATAAACATTTGAAGTACGGCAAATGCTCTTTGAGGGAGAAGGTTTGTTATTAGTGTAAATACAAAAGGACTCTTGAAATGGCCCAACGACTTCAGCTTCACTTCAGGAGTGCCCAAAGTTATGAAGCTGGAGAATACAGAAGTTGAAAACCAAGATGTTATTTTCTTGTTATTCAAGCAGTGAGAATTCATTTAAAAATATCTGTATGACCTCAGGGGAGTCACAACCACAGAACCCAGAAGATTAAAGAAAATAAGCTTAAAATACCTTCCTCAAAGAGTCATGCATTTCTTTCTCGAATGTAAGAAGTGATGGGCAAACCTTAAAAGGTCTAGAGGTTTGGATACCTCTCCAGAGCAGCTGATGCCTTCTTAAAATCCCCCTCAGGGAAGATTTCTGCTCACATTTATTAGGAACAAGGAAGCTGCTAGGTTTGAGCTCATGCCTTTGCACTGCCAATCTGAGTCCTTCACTACCTGCTACTACACAAATAATTGAGTCTCCAAATCCAGCACCAATAGCAACAATGTTGGCCAAACCACAGAAGTAAGAAGCTGCAAAGAGCCCATAGAAAGTTGTTCAGGTGGTATTTTCTGTGGGCAGAGAGTCCTGTGAGAGATTAAAACCATAGAGAGTCACAAAACAGAAGAAAATACAAGCTGGAGGCTTCCTCAGAGAGTGCAGTTTCCCTCATCAGAGATATTCTTCCTGTTATGCCAGGCTACTCATAGCTGACTGCATTTGCACAGCAACCAGCCAGCAACTTTTTTTTAAATTTATATTTGCTTTGAATTACATATTTTCTGGTGTCAGCTTTAGAGGTAGATAAAACCTAGCTGCAGCAACAGCTTTAAAATCAGCTATCATCTGTGCTTCAGTCAACAGAAACCTTTAATTAAAGCATTGAGTTACACGGGTTCTGGTTACCATATAACTAGCAACATCTTCAAATATTTGGACTGTAAACAATCTTCATAACTTGGAGACAGGCATCATCTTTCCTACTTCACATTGAAGGCTTTGCAGGCATTTTGTAGAGGTCTGGCAACAGGGAATGACAGAAGGAAGTGCTGATAAGGTGCTGCAGCTCAGAAATAAGGTATTACAGGGAACATACAGTAGATATGGAATGGTTTGTGATCTCTTCTTTTCCTTGCTTTGGGAAAAAACTCTAGGATCTTTGCATTTATATTATCCCAGACCTGGATTTGATGGTGCACCAAGGCATGAAGCTCCCTAATGCTCTGGTTGAAAGTACAAAAGGATGCTGATTTTACAGTACTTACTCGCCAGCTGCTTGCAGTAGTGTAGAGCTACTGCTTTATAAGTGATATTGTAAGCATCCTATTTAATCTTGCTCTTCACATTCAGGAGAAAGGACTTGCATATTAAAAAAGAGCATTGGACATTAGAAGGATTTATGGAGGAAAAGAACAACTGAAGAGATTCCTATTGGCTAGATGAAAAAAATTAGATGTGCTAAATCAGTAGGTATTCTGATTAGCATGCAATAAGTATCTGCCCAATCTAAATAGGCTGAGCCTGCTAAAACACTCCATAGACCAGATGTAAAATGGTATTCAGACAGCCTAGTAACTTTAAATTCTTATTCAATTCAAAGGAATAGAATTTTGTATACCTGTACCTTTTTGTGAACATCAATTACAAATTCTTTCTGCTCCATATTCCTCTACTATCAATCAAGAAATAGTCTGTTGTCTGTAATCTAATACTAAAATATATGTCAAACAGGACCCCTCACAGAAGAACAGACAGATGATGGTAGACATATGGCTATCTTTAGAAATCCTGCCCTTATCCAAAACTATGAAATTGCTATATTTACCTATTCCAAAAAGCACTCAGAGGTCTCTGGGTTTAGGTTTCACTTTAATGAAGCATTTCAGAAAAGGAGAAGCATCCAAGTGTAAAGCCTTGACCCAAAACAGAGTCTGTACCTGCCACGAGTCCCTGGAGGAACATACATTTATGAGATCCCTGTCAGATCACAAGCTCATCAGGCTCACCAGAAAGTCTCTGCATGATAACAGCTGCCCTACAGGAACCTCCTAATACCCACTCTAAGCCTCAGCTATAAACTTGATGTCTCCTCCATCTTTCACTTCTCTTGAGAGATGAGTCCAGCAGGCTCTCTCCTATGGTCATCAACTCCCAAAAATGACACTTTAGGGATGTCACCTCCTCCCTTAGCCTTTGAGGATTAACTGTATTTTAATAGCAGCTGGCCTAGAAGGGGAGACTCAGCTCCTTTCTCAGCCCATCACATACCCTCTCATGTGGCATTTAGGTGCCAAACACAGTCAGATTAGAAAGAGAGCTGGTGAAGAGCGAAAGAGAGACAAGAACAGCTCTGCAGCTCACCCTCTGGAGTAAAAAATCCACTGTTCATGGGACTAGACAGAAAGAGGGAGAAAACAAGCACTGAGGGGGCATCAGTCTAGAGCCTGGTCAGGATGGACTGGTCCCTGCTTCTGAGGCTGTGTTTGGGTTTTAATCAATAAGCACTCAATGTTAAGTGTATAAACAGCCACTGAAGGAGCTCCAATCTGGGCCAATGCCTAAGAGAATTCTATTAAAATGCAACAGACATTGCCTCATTAAGAATTGCGCAGCACAAAATGTCCTATTTTGCAGAGCTAAGCGTGAGACACCTTTGTCTTGTCTTGGAAGGTTTTTAAAGGGTTATGGTATCATATTCACCTCAGAGGAGAGGCTTTCACTGACTCACCAAAGCAGGATCAGGTCGTTATGGCAATAGGTCTTGCTAAACACAGAGACACATCCCCAATTCTGGAGTGCCCAGCACACTGCCATGCTTACATTTCTGCACTGGGGCACAGGACAGGCAAATGTTGGGAATGTTGTTATTCTTCTGGCATCCCAAAGCCACACACCACACCACTTAAAGCACTGCCCTTAGGCACTTCACATTTATTTGCTCGTGTGTTCCCTACAACAGGTATATTTCTGTTTGGATTTTTGGTTGGGTTTTTTTGTGGGCTGTGCTTTTAAATCCTAAATCTCTGCATTGGTTAAAGAAGCAAGAATGTATTGTGTCTTCAAAGCAGTGTAGATATATCTAGGAAGGCCCCCTCTTCTAATTAAAACCACCCATTTACTTTTTGTGTACAGAGAAACATAACACAGCAGGAAACAACTGTCATATCAAATACCCCCTTATGGTAATTGTGGTTAAATACTGACTTTTTAATGGTAGCATACTTATAGGGGTTTGGCAACAGATGCAAAAATAAGAAATCACTTTTTCTGGAGGGCTACCAAAATGGCAGGTTTCCCAAGTCAATCAGTTCTCCCAGGGACTGGGAATGTAGAAAGCAATTTAATGCTGCAAGGAATATGACAATCTATTTATAATGGCACAGTGTGAGAGGCTGAGAGGAGAAACTGCAGCTGTTGTATAAGGATTATAACTGACTGATTGTTTCTAACAAAATGTATTGCTATATCAGAAGGAAGTACAAGTTTAGCTGCCTGGCTGATTTTCTCTCCCTTATACAGGTGTGGTGCCAGCTTGAATGAAAGCAGGCGCCAGGACTAAAAACGCCGCTTTCCATCTCCCCCTTGACACTCCGGGGTAGCCTTTGCCAACTCTCTTGGGGACTCACTGCATCAGAACCCATCCAGCCTTTGTTAAAGTGAAGAGAAAAGCTAGCCCAGATTCAGAAGTCCCCACGGGAGCATCACGAGGGATAGAGAGCATCCCTGAGCGTTAAATAACAGTCCTCCCTCTTCAGTTCTTGAAAAAGCTTTGCTTCCTGTTTCGTATTTATTTCTTTTCCAGCTTCCATATGTATTTCTACAGGCTGTTAAATAACAGTCCCTCCATCCTAAGGGAAGGCTGCTTGCCAGCACAGAACAGCAAATGATTCCTGCATTCTATGTACAGCACATCACACATGCCAGATGTTATAATGACTATTATGTTTAGGATCAAGGACACAGAAAAACAGCAAACAGCAAAATTATCAGAACACCCAAAGCCACCCACTTTCAAGAAACCATGATCCAGCAGCTGGCCCACCCCCAGCTGCTTGGGTTCATACTGTGCTTTTCACCCTGGTTTGAAAGGGCCAAGGACTATGGCAGCAGCAGTACAAGACTTCTTTAGCAATGTATGTGAGGCCCAACATCCTTTGTCAAAAACTGAAACAGAAAACAGGCTTAGCAAAACATGCTTTTATCAAGTAGGATGCTAAGCATGATCTTGCTGTTAATATAAGCAAGGGGACTTTTTCCTCGTTGATGTGGTTAACCACAGTGCAGGGTGTAGCTCATCTCCAAAATCTGTGCTCACGCTTTCCCTGCAAGAAGATAATCCAATACTGATGATTTCTTTCCTATACCCTTATCTATTACACAGTCAGCTAAAATCTGGGAGACAGAGAGATGAGAAACCTCCTGCATGTAAATCACTATCTTACACCCTTGGAGCATGCGTTTTCCATGGTTGTTTGGTGGAAACAAACCTAGTCCTCAGTTTATGCATCCCACTACCCCAACTTCCTGAAAACCAGCTACCAGCAGATACTTAGGAACCCTTGAGTCTCTTGATTATAAGGATGAAGGGCTGGTAAAGACACCCAGACAATTAACATGTCTCCCACTGCTTTGCCTTTCCCCATCACCTCAGGATCATTCTCTGATAGACAAAGGTCTGATGTGCATGCTCAGGCTGTTGCCAGAGTGGTTACTCCTGTGGGTTGTTTCCAGCTAGCATGGTACATCTTGGATCTGTGGCACTTCCACATGTATTTTTTCCCATCTGGAAGAACCCCCTGATTATTTGGCAGGTTGGCTACAGTGCCAGCTAGTGACACCCAGAGATGCCACCACACAGGTGGGGGTCACCCCAGCATTGAGAGAAAGCCAAAGCAGACTGCAGCACATCACTAAGGAACAGATCAGGCATCTGGCTGCTGCAATCCAGCCACCAGCAGCCCTTCATTCCCACCTGGCTGATGCATGGCAAGTCACCTACACACACTGACCTTGCACCTGGAGGCGGTGGGGGTGGGGTTTTGTGCTGTTTGTAAAGAGGTTTATTGCTCTTTGAATCATACAGACAGCTGTGGCAATATGACTCTACCTGCTCTCCCAGCCCGGCCCAGTGGCACAGAGGGAAAATAGCTTTTTGTTACATTCTAGATGGGCAGCTAGGGCATGGGAATAAGATCTCTCTATAAATATACACAGAGATCTAGCATTTCTACAGCACCTTTCATCAGGGATCTTAAAGCACTTCAAAATGCCAAACATCATCAGACCCCTGGAAGGGCTGGGGTAGTGAAGGGAAACTGGGAGAGAGCTCTTACAATGCCTTGTTTCAGCAGGCTGGTGTAAGAACAAGAAACCACATAGGTAACCTGAGAAACGGTGTATGGGGTTTCAGGGGATTTTTGCTTCCAGAAAGTTTCCATTTGCCTCTTTCAAGACTTTCCCTTTCAAAGCATCAATTAGAAGACAATTACAATGACGTTCAGAGACAAAATCCTAATCCTGGTGCCTTCTGGAAGCCTCAAGTCAGGCTCCACAGTTCTGCTGCATACACTAAAGATCTACAGCCACTGCCCAGTTATGATAACATGCACATAGATGGTCTGAATATACCAAGCAGCGCTATCAAGAAGCCAATGCAATTATTCTTCACCCTTCAACACTGAAGAATAAATCCAAGTAGTGCTTTAAAACCAAAACTAATTTATGCTGTTAAAAGGTACCTTTTTACCCCTTCTGATTAGTGCAATGAGGCCTTACTACAATTAAAATTAGACCTAATAGGTTTTCAGTGACTAAATAAAAGACCTCAATATTACCTTCCCTTTGGCCTCATCTAAACTGCAAGACTTTGCTGTATCACCCACCTCCACGCTATAAGTGGCCCAAGTACATGGGATTTTCCCTCCTATCCCCTCTCAACAGCTTAGTTTCTATATGAAAGAAAACCAGAGGCCAAAGACAGCTGCAGTATGCTCCAGACAGGCTCACAGGGCACCTGCTGAGCATTTCTGCCCCCCTCTTCAGCCAAGCCTCTCTGAGTGGTTGTGCCAGAACAGAAGCTCAACTTCTCCAGTCCATCACAATTTGTGGGAAGGAGGCATCACTCAAGGGGGATGAGAAGCACAAGCACACAGCAGGTGGGGATTGCTATAAGAAATCAAAGTGAATCCTGCTGGTTCTGGGAGCTAAAAGAGAGCCCCCAGGCAATCCCTCCTCTGTGGTTCTCTTCCTAAATCGCACACACTCCCACCCTTTCCCAAAGCCAAAGGGCAGAAAGAAGGCCACATCTGAGGGTCCATCCTCCCTGAAAACTTTTCCTGTGTAAGCTACTACCTTCAGGCACAGGATCATAGCAAAAAACTTTTGGCACAGCATCCTCTTTCTCCTTAAATCCATGAGCTCTACCCCACTAGGGGGTCCTGAAAAGAGAGGCCAGCACGTAGAACCAACTCTTCCATTGGGCTGAGTGGGTGCTATGGAAGTACAGAAATTTATGGCAGCAGACAGGTACCCTGTGGATTCAGGGGTTCCTGGCAGCTCAAGGTATTGACAGCTCCCTTATGTCATCATATCCTGCAGCTTCACCCCAGCAGCAGCTAAACCATGTAGAGAGGAGGAACAGCACTCCATCTTCAGAAACCTGGAAGCACTCTGATGAGGAATGCCCACACTGAGATGAAGGTTACTTCATTTTAGTAGCTGGGTCCTGCACATGTCTCTTCAACTGCAGTCCTTTTATTAGTCATATTTTCATAGGTGCCAAGAATCTAGCTACAAAGAACACTGCACAACTCAGGCATGGAAAAAGTTAGTTCTTTGTGGTATTGCATTTGAGATGAAAAACCACTTCCTCTCTTCCACAGCAAAGCAAGAAAGCGTAGGCTTCAATTTTATCAGTCATTGCATCTGCGCCTTCTTAACAAGTTTAAAGTCTGTGAGCCAAAAATGTATCTTTCCCTCTGACATTCATGTAAATTTGAAACATGTATAGCTTCATTGGAGTTTACAATGGTAAAAATGATGAATGCTGGAATTTTGGGGTTTTTTTCATTCAAGAAGAACAAATTGTTTCACAGAATAATATGCTTTCTCTCGAGAAGCTCAGAAGGGACTTCTCAAACTACACCAACAAACCACATGGATTTTCAATGTGCTGCTGCCCATGGATTCAGGGTGGGTTTCAGATGAGTCACCTGCTGTGGCATAACAGCAAAGCTCTCTAGTGATGGGGGTCACTGGGAAAAAGGAAGCACTCACTGTTGCTCACCACCCTTCTGGCTGGTCCCTTCCAGTTACACCATAATCTGCTTTAACCATTTAAAGAACAAACCTTTTCCTCTTCTGGCATTTGTTATTTCTTCCACTTCTTGTTATTACAGCAGAAACCCACAAGTATCTATTTTAAGGTTATCTTTACACTCTGAATTTTTACTAGGAGATTAAAAAAGGTTGGCAGTGGGGAGGCATATCTCTCTGTCCTTTATCTCATGCCTAGACATTCAGGTATTGTAAAGAGGGACATTACTTCTCTAGTGTCTTTCCTCAGTTGAGCTAAGTGTAATTCTCAGTGTATTTCTGTGGCTATCCATAACTTTTTTATCTGCCTCTCTGCTTAGCTAGCTGTCTGGTTTGATATTTCCAGTTTGCACTTAACCAGGCTGGATATTTCCCCTTTGTCTTTCCCCATAGTCATATGCATCAATCAGAGCCTTTTTTATTCTTTCTGCAGCAGATAGGGAAGAAATATAGATGGAGCCATGCTCACCAATGCTTCCAAAGAAGAAATCAACACCACACAAGAGGCTCTGGCTGTATCAACCTTAAGATATGGTAATAATTTGAAATAGAATGTAGGTCCATAAAGTATTAAAAAAAACCCCAAGTAATAACATCTTGTACTTATGTAAGAAAAATGTTGACCTCTTAAGTAGGAACAACAGTATGGTTCATAACAATATATCCCTGTGAGCTAAAGGCCTGGTTTTTATTATGGTCATTTAAGCAATGAATAATTTCAGATGTAGAAAAGACAAAATAATTTACACAGATATTACACCCATTTTGGTAGCAGAACAGGAAACGCTGCCCAGGTGACCTTCTTTAAGGATGAGATTTTCACATTCCTAAGCTGTTAATAACTGCTGTAATTGTTGAGGGTATTTAATTCATTGGTTTTAATAAAGCATGACAATAGCTGATGAACATTGCACCAGCATGTCACTGCTGTCACTTTCCCTCTGGCAGCTCAGCTTCCCAGTGTTCAGGAAACAGTTTCAGCATTTCCATCTGAGTTTTTCAATAACAATCTCAGATCTCTAGTCAGTCTAGAATATTGTATTACCAATCTTTTTCAGAAACATCATCATTCACACATCCTGCACCCACTGACTAAGTAGAAGGCAAAACCATCCATCACTGGAATTAGTCTCCCACACAGCTGTCACTTGTAAGAAACAGGGATCCAGTGCTTCTTTCCCAATTTCCAGTCATTCCCATCTCTTGATATTTGTCATGGAACACATTGTTGTATGACACCCTCCAACCCTCTTTGCCTCAGAATTTTGCCCTTACAAGCCCAATATACCAAAATCCTTAGCCTGTTTCTATGATTACAGAACAGTCTCTCTACCATGCTGCTGGTTTTTCATACTCACAGTTGTATCTTGTAGCAATACTTTGTATGAAGTTATTTTATGTAAAAGGTTGAGCTCTGGGGAAAGTTTAAGCTATACCCCTCCAGGAATTACTGACTTTGTTGACTGTGATGAGAAAAAACCCCCCGAATTTTCAAACTTTTTAAAAACATTTTAAACAAGTACAACTAATTAGAGTCTGATCAAAGCCAAGTGAAGCCCTCTGGAGCAGCTGCATTCCCTATATTTGTGAAAATCAGGCCACTTAGATAGTTATTTAAATAAGAAGTATTGGAACTAAGCCAAAGCCCTTTGAAATCAATGGGATTTTTTAATGACTTCAATGAAATTTGTATAATAGCTTTAGAAAATAACCTATTTTATTTAATTCATTGTTGCTGCTGACTGTCACAATATAGATTGAGATATTTTTCAGTTGCAAAATCTACACAGGGTGAATAAATTCACATAGAATTGCTTAAGTTGAAAGAGACCTCTTGAGATCATCTAGCCCAAGCTCCCAGCTCAAGCAGGGCCAGGTACAGCAGGTTGCCTGAGACCGTGCCCAGCTGGGTTTGGAATATCTTGAAGGATGTTGACCCCATAACCCTGCTGGGCAACCTGTCCCAGGATTTAAGTACCCTCAGAGTTAAAAAAAAAAAAAACAAAAAAACAAAAAAACAACAAACAAACCAAGCATTTACTGCTTTCCCCTCCTCCACCAAGGTAGTGAAAACCTTGTAGAAGGCAAAATGGTTTGTCAAGGGTGATTTCATCTTTATAAATGAAACAATATGACATGCTGACAACTCCAAATGACCTTCTTGTCCCTTCATGTGTTAGGAAATACATTCCAGGAAGTTTTTCCTCCTTCACCTTCCCAGGCATCAAGGTGAGGATGATTAGTCTGCAGTTTCTCAGAGTTTCTTCTTCCTGCCTTTCTTGATACAGAAGCTCTAAAGGATCTTTAGGAAACTCTCCCAGTCATAATGACCATTTGACATAGTCAAAGATAATCAATGGCCTTGCAATGACATCAGCCAGGTCCCTCAGCTCTCAGGGGTGCATGTCCAGTGTGGTTAAGTGCTCCCTAGCCTGAGCTTCCTTCACTGAGGTAAGTCCTCCTTGTTCCAGACTTTTCCTCTAGCCTCAGGGGCCTGGGATTCCCAAAAAGCTAATTTTACTGGTCAAGTCAAAGCAGCAAGTCTGCTGCCCTTTGTTCATTTTCCTTCTTTTCAGAATGGCCCCTTCTTGAGCTTGGAGGAGGTGATCCTTGAATAGGACCCAGCTCTCCTGGACCCCTTGTCTCTCCAAGGCCTGGTCCTATGGGATTCTTCCAAGCAGCTCTCCTAGGCTGAAGTCTGCTGTCCACAAATCCAGGGGTACTTGTTGCCCTGCTCCTCCCTCTCAGAGTCTGAACTCCATCATCTCAGGGTTCTGCATCCAAGGCTGACTTTGACTTATGTCCCAGTCTAGTTCTTCCTTGTCTGTATCAGGTCCAGGAAATCACCTTTCCCTGTTGGCTCCTTGACTACTTGTGCCAGAAACATCATCAGGATACTCCAGAAGCTTCCCAGGTTGCTTGTGCCCTGTTGTATTATTTCACCAGCTATCATGGGGGTCCCCCATGAGGACAAGGACCTATGAACATGAGGTTTCTTTCATTTGTCTGAAGGCCTCATCTGTTACTTCTTCCTAATAGGAGGTCCATTACAACAGCACCCATATCAGACTGCCAACTCCTGGCCCATTCCAAGGCAAAAGTTGTCAAAAATCTGTTTACAAGTTTGTATAAGTCAGAAAGGGCGATATCTTCGTTGTGATTCCTACTTTAAAAAAAACAAACAAAAAAACCAAAAACCCATAACACCCCAAAAAACACCAACCTGCAACTCAGCAACTGAGTGCACTCTTTCCCATTACAAAGGTACTGGACAAGTTCATTGTGCCAGGTCAGCCTTTAATTTTGGAATGTTGTGCTGGCAACACAAATGTGTGACTACACACTCAAAGACTGCTTAACTCAAAGTTAAGGTTTTCTGTCTGGCCTTTGGTGAAAATGAACTTAACAGTGATGCTGCAGGCCTGAACTAGATTCCAGCAAAACGTTTCACTTTAGAAGTGGGAAGAGTTTTGGAAAGGTACAGATAAATTGGAAAGGAGCTCTGGGGGCAGCCTGTGCTGAGCTGTGTGAGCACAAGTGTTGGCAGAGCTGGTGAGAGAGCTTCACAGCGAGTTTGGCATGTCTCAGTGCATTGTCACTGCTGTCCGCGGCACGGTGCCGGAGGATCCCGTACACACAGTGAGCCACGCATCCTCTGAGGCCAACAGGACAACGTGCCTGGCTCTCCAGCCCTGAGAGCAACCACACAGGAGCTGCAGCCAGGGTCTGCAGAGAGTCCAGACCACCAAGTCAGTCCAGAGTGACAAGGCTGTTCTGAGGTCAAGCTGGAAAGTTGAGTCCAGGGGTGAGGATCTGGCCCTCAATCAACAGGGCACCTGGCCAGACAATGCAAGAGCAGGCTACAGAGGTACTCCCAAGCAAAGGGAGTGGATGCCTATTAGGAAAGGAAACAAATCCATGCTCACCAACCTGGAAAGGTCAGGGCCATCCACCCCCAGGAGGAGGCAGGCAATCCAGAGACATCTGGATATAGGAGAGCCTTCCTATTTGTGAGGCAGCATTTTGCAGAATAAAATCATGGAATCATTTAGGCTGGAAAAGACCTCTGAGATCACTGAGTCCAACCATAAACCAAACACTGCCAAGTTCACCAGAAAAGCCTAAAAATATTTTCCTTTACCATAAGGGAAAATTGCTATTTTCCTTTAATTTTGACACAGTGAGATCCCTCTCAGGTCTTGTTTCTCTGCCTCGCAGCCTCTCCTTTACTTTACAAAGCTATTTTCTGTTGCTCTAATAATAGATCATGCTGCAATTCTCATGACTAACACATAATTCTTGATGCAATCCAGGTCTACCTCTACTCGTCTGGAGTTCAATCTTGACTGTCTAGCAATTGCTGAAAATGAAACTCAGGCAGAAACTAAGCCATGCTTGACTGAGCACAGAATTTATTGTTCATCTCCCTGTTACTATTATATATGGCTCAATTATTATCTGCCTCTTTCAGGAATCTCAATATGCACAATGATAGATATTACTGAGACCTCACAAGAAACAGGATTATCCTGTGCCTGAATCCAATGCTCTTCCTTTAGTTTCTGGTTTCACCTCTGCATGAGAGTCCACTGATTTTACAAATCTGAATTACTTCAAGTCCCAGTTGGCTTATTTCCCTAAGTACTGTTGCCTTGGTTAAAGACCCACTGTGGCACCACTCTACAGGTAATTTGAATATAAAGGCTTCTTTGGCATATTCTCTGAGACCTCAGTCTGCCCATTTGACGAGCATTTTTAAAGACTTAAATGTTGTTTTACTGCATCATTATTAGGACATTTGAGAGGTAAGAGCTCCACTGCTTTCTCCAGCCAGAAGGAAATGTGATTTGTGCAGTTCAGCAATTACACAATGACCTTTCAGCAGGTGGAAAAGAAAGGGCAAGTAGAAGGCTGCATCACAGCTACATGCTTTTTATAAGGTCATACATATTATATAAAATCTGTCTACCCATTTACAGATAATGTATGGTATGAAATATCAATACATACATAAAAATTGCATTGATTTTCCCCTCGCCAGCCCTCTTGTTTATGTAAAGATTTCACAGGGACATCTGTATTTTTGGAAAGTGCTTTAAGGCATTTCTGGCAAATCTGCTGCAAATATGGAAACTGATTGATTGATTGACCTTGTTGTGAGACTGGTGTTAATAAAACTCATTGGCAAGTTATCAAGAGGCATAAAACAATGCCATCTCTGTCCTTTCCCCAAGAGACAGAAGCACTTTCCCTGACTCTTGCAGTAGATCATTTGCAAGTCTTAAGGTCATGGTGAGTAAATCTCCATCACCCATTGCTGCCTACCCTTGACTGTCTCACTGCCTGCTGTCTAACCAGCAGTGATGAAAGCAGGTGATCTGACTCTGGAGGCTCACCAGCAAAAGCATGTCCGGTGTGGACCGAGGCTACACAAAAGCAAGGTATGATCCCAATGCTTTGGCCCTTCCTGCCAGGCACTTTTGGCTGCAGTGTCCATGAAATGGTGGAGTTCAAGATCTGTAGGACAGCAAGAGTGGTGCACAGCAAGCAGGACCCCAGACTTCAGGAGAGCAGATTTTGGCCTCGCCAGGGACCCTCTCGGTAAAGAACCTTGGGGTAAACCCCGTGATGGAAGAGGGGTTGGATGGAAAGTAGGTTGATATTCAAGGATCACTTCCTCCAAGCTCAGGAGAAGCCCAAAAGAGAGGAAGTCAGAGAAAACCAGTAGGAGGATAGATGAACAAGGAGCTCCTGGACAAATTCAAATGCAAAAAGGAAGCCTACAGAAGGTGGAAGGAAGGATGGCCACCTTGGAAGGAATACAAAGAAACTGTATGAGCAATTAGGTTAGGAAAGCTAAAGTCCTGATAGAATCAAATCTGGCCAGGGATGTCAAAGGCAACAAGAAAAACTTCTCTAGGTACATCTGTGATAAAATGAAGTCTAGGGAAAATGAAAGGCATCTCCAGAAGAAAACAGTAGATCTGGTTATCCAGGATATGGAGAGGGCTGAGGTATCAACTCTTTTTGCCTCAGCCTTCACCAGCAAGTGCTCCAGCCACACCAGCCAAGTCACAGAGGGCAAAGAAGGGGACTGCAAGAACAAAGAGCTACCCACTGGAGGAGAAGATTAGGTTCAAGAACATCTAAGGGACCTTAAGATAGATGGAGGAAGGAACACAAGTCCATGGAGCCTAATGAGACAAATCTGTGGATCCTGCAGGAACTGGCAAATGAAGTGGCTAAGCCACTATTGATGCTAGTTGAGAAGTTGTGACAGTCCACTGAAGTTCCCACTGACAAGAAAAGAAACATAACTCCTTTTTTAAAATGGGGAAAAAAGGAAGGCCCAAGGAATTACAGGACAGTCTCACCTAAGTGCCCAGCAAGCTCACAGAGCAGATCCTCCTGGAAACTCCTAAGGCACATTGAAAATAAGGAAGTATTTAGTGACTGCCAACATGGCTTCACTAAAGGCAATCCGTGCCTGAGAAGTTTGGTGACTTTGTATTATGGAGCTACAGCATTGGTGGATAAGGGAAGAGAAACTGGCATCACCCACCTGGACTTGTGTGGCATGGATGTGATGGATGAACCATTCAGTGGAATTGGCTGGATGATCAGACAGAGTTGTGATCAACAGCTTGATATCCAAGTGGAGACCAGTGACAAGTGGTGCTCCTTGTGAGCTGGAATTGCAACCAGCACTGTTTAAATGACTCTATCAGTGACATGAAGAATGGGATCGAGGGCACCCTCAGTGGGTTTAATGACACCAGGCCATGGGGTGTGGTCAACACAATGGAGGGAAGGGATGCCATCCAGAGGGACCTCAACAGCTGGAGAGGAGGGCCTGTGTGAGCCTCACAACATTCAACAAGGCCAAGGACCAGATCCTGCACCTGGGTCAGGGTAATCCCAAGCACAAATACAGCCAGGGTGGAGAATGGATGGAGAGCAGCCCTGAGGAGGACTTGGGGGGTTTGGTTGGTGGGAAGCTCAGCATGATGTGGCAAGGTGTGCTCACAGCCCAGAAAGCCAAACATGTCCTGGGTTGCATCCAAAGAGGTGTGATCAGCAGGTCAAGGGAGGAGATTCTCCCCCTCTACCTCTGCTCTGGTGAGACCCCACCTGGAGTGCTGTGTCCATCTCTGGGGCCATCAACACAAGAACAAAGTAGAGCTACTGGAATGAGTCCAGAGAAGGGTGACAAAGAGACCCAGAGGTATGGAGCACCTCTCCTGTGCAGACAGGCTGAGAGCTGGGGCTGCTCAGCCTGGAGCAGAGAAGGCTTCAGGGAGACCTTAGAGCATCTTCCAGTACCTAAAGGAGCCTACAAGGAACCTGTAGAGGGACTTACAAGGGCAGGTAGTGACAGGATGAGAGGCAATGGCTTTAAACTGAAAGAGGGCAGATTCAGGTGAGATACTAGCAGGAAACTCTTGACTGTGAAGGTGTCAAGTTGTCCAGAGAAGCTGTGGAAGCCCCATTTCTGGAAAAGTTCAAGGCCAACTTGGATGGGGTTCTCAGCAACCCCGTCTAGTGGAAGATATCCCTGCCAATGGCAGAGGGTTGGAACTGGGTGATCTTTAAGGTCCTTTCCATCTCAAACCATTCTATGATCATAAATTACTGCTGTTTACTCTTTAATTTCCCTGTCTGTATGCTCAAGAGCTTCATTTGACTTTCTGCCACATTATCAGATTGGAGCTTGTGTTCACTTACCCCTTAAATCCTTATAAGGGTTACTACTTTCCACAATATTATTAGTTATTCTGTGAGGTTTGTCTACATTTCCCTGTGTTCATTACTTAGCAAATGACTGCAAAAACATCCTTTGTTTCATTGGGGCACACTAAAAAGGTAATTCACACTACTCAGTGTAGCTGAAAAATCCTTAGCATAATTCACCAGTACTAGTCAGAAAAAGAATGTTGAACTGGAATATGGAATTTCTGCAACTGAAATGTTTTGGGAAAACAGCTTGATTCCAACAAAGTTGTAATAGAAACCAGGCACAATACTGTGGAAATGGGAACCACAGGTCTTAGAGGGGTCTTCATCCCTGCTTTCCTGCATGAGAAACGTAAAAAGTTATGAATTTAATTTCAATTCAGAGTGTTCCAGCCATAAGAATCTACAACAAATTTTGAAGTCCTGGTCCTCTGTGAAAAAGGATCACTTTTCTCCAGAGCTCCATCACTTGCCTCTCTACCAATCTTTGTGCCATCTGCAGTGTCTCCCCAGAAAACTGGAAAAGCCATTGCTTATATGGAAACTAACATAAGGAATATCTCCAACATCTTTTTAATCTGTTTCAAATGTAATTTAGCAGCTGGTGACAAGGAGCTGAGCCAGCTCAAGAAGCTCAGCCAACTCTGTGGACCATCAGCAAGTGATGATGCTTGTTTCTAGAATGAGAAATCCTATACTATTTGTTTCTGTTTACACTTCTGGTTGTGCCTGCTCATTAAGATTCCTGAAAGTGGTGTCAGTCTTGTATTGTATTCCAGTGTAGCTGGTGTGATAATACTTAGAGTTACAAATCAGTCTATTGTTCAGTGATGCTTAGTGTCAACCCTACCAGTATCTCAAGATTCAGGGAAGAAAACAGCAGCTAACTTTTTTATTTTCAAATAAAATCCTCATCAGCGTCATTTCAAATTCTCCTAGCTTGAAGAAAGATGCTAATCAGGCATGTGTTTTGACACACATAACTGTATCACCTAGGGGATGACATAAGGATCAGACCAGGCCATAAATCACTAATCCCTCATCATTGCTTCCAGCTAAAGTGTATTCTGTGGGGCAGAAAAACTGATTTTGTAAGGTATTGTGGAACTCTTTTTCCTCTTCCTTTCTCTATTCCCTGTTAGCATATTTCCTGCCTTTTAGCACTTGGTCAACCTGGAGCAGAGAACAATCTGCAAAGGGGTACTGATGAAAAACCCTCCTCTACTCCACTTAGACAGACTAAGGTGAGCAGGACTCACTAGATGGTGATTGCTCAGGATGTGAGAGCCCAAACAGACCCCATGGGGTGAGTTGTCACAAGCAGTAAGGCTGCCAATTTGCAAAATAATCCTTCTCCAAATGAAAATGAGGCTCAAGATAACTATGGCTAGCCACAACTTTGTCACAGACCTATATATGTGGTATCACTGCTCACTCTCAGATGGCAAAGGGTAGCAGAATTTCCAGGTTATGTGTTTCAAATATTGGCTTTTGGAGCTTCTGGTGGCCTTCCACTACACATTTATGTACGAGTGCACAATGGGGTCACCAGCATGTTCATGGATCTCTTGAACACTCCAGTTCCCATTTCACTGAGAGAGCAATAGAAAGTGAATCCAAAAATCAGTCAAAGGCAAAAGGACCCTAAAATGGTCTTTCCAAGCAAGCCTCAAACAAGAAGATTAAGGAAACAATTATCTAAGAATGAAAAAAAACTACACACTACCATTTCTAATTCCCTTTTGATCTGACAAGAACAATACTTAAGACAGCTGTATTTGTACACATATCTTAACCTCCTCTTAGAACTCTACAGAGTTTTTAACAAAGCCCAAGATGCATTTAAGTTTTCATTCTGCTTTAAACTTGAGTCACATACCTCAGCTCTGCCCACCTGGGAGCACTGAACCAGTGCTCAAGTCCAGGGACCATGAGGAGCAGCCAGGACTCAAGTCCTGAGCAAATGCTTCTTCAAGATACATGTTGTTTGTTCACATAAAACTTTGTGCTGGATGCAAAACTGCAGCCCTCTGCTCCCCTAAGTACCTCAACCAGTATTTTAAGCAGTGTTGTCCCAGAGCTGCCCCCGGGATGGTGTATGGACCCTCTTTGTAGAGGAGGGAAGAACCCCAGAAACATGTGCAGAAGGTATGAATGTGGCAAAAGGGAGACAAATATTTGTAAGCGGAGCAATGAAACAGGAGCAATGCCAGTTCTCTCTTCACTTGTCTCACTCCCTGTCACCTCCCAGGCCAGTAAGAGCATTAGCTCATCACTGCTTCACATCAGCTGAATCCATGCTCTGCAATAACACTGCCACCTCTCATATATTCCAAGACTGTGGCATTTTTACAATACTTAAACGTTAATCTCTTCCATTTCCCTTGAAAGACCAGCAGGAGGACTTGTCAGCAACCCACGGTGCGAGAAAGAAGTGGACTGTTAACACCAAGAGCACTTGCTGTGCAGCTGCACTCCACATAAGATGTGAGCTTTGAATGGAAAAACGTGGCTTCTGCATCAGAGAGCTTCAAACCAGCCACTCAAG
Organism: Urocynchramus pylzowi; assembly: GCA_013397555.1. NCBI lineage: Eukaryota > Metazoa > Chordata > Aves > Passeriformes > Fringillidae > Urocynchramus > Urocynchramus pylzowi. Next base: position 216,761 of record VZRH01006721.1, on the reverse strand, counting down.
GCATGACTGTGCAAAATGATGTCTGTAGTGCCCAGGTACCTGAGGCTGGTTTCACAGAGCCCAGGGTATTAAAGGGATTAATAGGCTCAACAGCTCTAACCCAGCAGTTATGACCCTTGAGAGGGTACAAGAGCTGGGAATGTGAGCAGCAGCCAAACTCTTATTCTCCCTAAGCAACCTCTCCTATTGCTGCTGTCAGAACCCAAATGCTGGGCTAGATGGCCAGCACAGATATTTCTGCAGGATAAAACAAAAAAATACCTTAGTCTTAACTCAGAAATCCCCAAATCTACACCCACTCCCTTTTAAAACCTGTGGCCCAGATCTGCAGTATTGTGTCTAAAGTGATATTTGCTTAACTTGAGAAGAAAGAGGAAATCCCTAAATGTATTTCTAGCATTATTACTCAGAAATTCACGAAGGAGAAAGAAAGGACCCTGAAGAGTTATGACACATGCCACATACCTCCCAAGTTCTATTGATTTAAGCCACAAGAACCTTGCTTCACTTTGACCTCTGAGCCTTATTTGCATTTATTGAGCAATACCTGGCAGAGCAGTGACACATAGGAGGTGTCAGCTACTCAGCCCCTCAGTGAAAACATCAGAGCAAACATGAAAAACAGAAAAGTCACTTGACTGGTATGGCAGCTTCGTGGTGAGAAAAATCCAGAGTGTGACTTAAAGAACAAGGAATGGGTTAAAGTGGGGGAGAAAAGAAAGGGAGACCTTTCTTAAGGCTGGAGAAGAAGAGCACTTTGCCACAAGTTCTTGCAAGTAAGCTGCAACAGTGGTCATGGCACAAACATAGGGAGAGCATTAGTTTAAGAATATTTGTAGATATTTACTCTCCATCGATGTTTTAAAGACTGGATTTGCAAAAGCAGGAGTGTTCCTTCCCCTCCACTGCTGAAATCCAGAGAGGGCTTCTGCTGCTGATGTCAGCAGAAACCACATTAGGCCAAAGCACATTATTTTTAAAAATCTCTCTGAAATATAGTCAACACAATCAAATAGTACAATTCCTACAGACCTACTTATATTTACTAGGGAGTCAAACTAAATTTGCTATATGATCCATGAAATCATAAAAAGCAAAAAGCTATATAAAAAGAGAATAAGCCTGAGCTCTCAAATCCAATACACAATTTTGCACCACTATTTTTAAATATGATGGCACTGTCATATATATGTGGTCTTCTGTGTCTTCAAGAGCAGTCACACTTGGATAAGGCTAGCACGGGAGCAACTGTTAAGGAAACATGAGTGCTGCCCTGTCATATGGTCCCAGAATCCACAAAATCTGCTGGGGATCTATTCTTTCCCCTTTCTACCCTGTAATGGAAGAGAAAGGATGGAGGCTTTTCAATTAGTTTGTGTGTTTTGAGAAGAGAGTAGCCTGAGAAGACCTTATGAGAGGAACTTAACTCAGAGGCACATCTGTGTCCAAGAAACACCTCCCAAGAAAACCTGCTACCCCGTAAGGAACTGCCCAGGAGGAGAGGGCAGTGTTTGACTCACTGTAGGATGGGTGCTTTCACAGATACTCTCACAAACCCAAAAAATGTGTAAGATTACAGACCCTGCATTCACAGTATTTTCCATTTCCTTTTTTTTTTTTTTTCTTAAATACAGACTATAAAGAGATTTATACTACTTTTAGAAAAGGCAAAGTGACAGAGTGACATATAGGAGATGAGCTCTGTAGGAGGAGGAGGGCTGGGGGTTTCCCTCACCACCATGCCCTGCCAGCCATGCCCCTGGCAAAAATATGTGGTGAGCTATCCTGGCAGCTCTTCTGGGAGCATGGCCATGATGGCTACAGGGACCACAGGGCTGGCTACAACAGGGTGAAGAAAATGCTGTGCCAAAAGGAAGAGACAAGCTTGACAGCCAAGTCACCACCAGTCCCAACAGTGCTGCCTGTACAGAGATCCCAGACATTTTGCAAGGACACCAACTGCTCTTCTAAGCTTATCAGCCCGGAAGCAGAGAGGTGGCTCCATGATCCTTCTCCTGTCTGGCTGGGCAGGGTTGGCATCACATCCTGGATGAGAGACCCAAAGCCTCCCTTTGAAGCTGCCTGCTGCAGCTACAACCCCATCAATGTGGAAGTTTTTAAGCACTTTCTTCAGCCTCTGAATACCTACTTTATTTTCCCTTTGAGATTAAAGAGCAGGCTTGAAGAAGAAGTCTGGGAGAGAAGGAGTATGGGTAACACATCAGTGACTTCAGCAGTCTTCAAGCTCAAGATTGCCTGCTTGATGCGAAGCCCCAGCAAATGAGTGAAAACGTAAGTTACACTCAGAGTGGGTACAAAATCCTGCCAACATTATGCACTTCTTTGTATGTCCCTTTTATTAAAGTATTTACATTTTCAGCTTAAGAACACAACCTTTTAGTAGATGTGCCATTTGTGAGGCACATCCCCGAGTAATTGACTTTCAAGCTATAAATACAGCATCTCTCACCTACCACGCCTGTGATCACGAGCTAAAGAGAGCCTGCACAGTGGGAAGATGGTCATTTGAATTTGTGAAACTCTCGTAGGATGCCGAACTTCAGCACTAATTTTGGCTCATAACTCCTCCCCACAGTAATGTATATTCCTGTCAGACTCTTCCTTTGATCCATCCGCAGGCGCTTAAATGCCCCAGGAGGGTTTGTGGCCCGCCAGGACTCCCATGAAGGAGCTTTTAATGCTGCATGACAAACTGGGACCGACGTAAGAGATCAGAGGTCACCACGTCACTTATCACACCACCACCCTCCCATGCCTTCTCACGGTGCCTTTGACAGACACCACGTATTCCAGCAGGGCAGGCATGAGTCATGGAGCAGTTCTTGGCCTGGCTACACAAAAGACAACAATGAAAGGAAGGAATACAATTTTGATTAAGGAAAAAAAAAGGTGTTTTTTTTTTTTTAGTTTTGATATTTTTCCAGTGGTGTTTGGGGTTGTTTCATTTTTAACACCAATAGATCCCAGGTACAATCCCCAGCATAAATACAGAATGGTTTGGGTTGAAAAGGACCCTAAAGACTGTCTAGTTGCAAGGCAACTACACTAAGAAAGGAGTGCAAGTCTAGGGACACCTTCTGCTAGACCAGGTTGCTCAAAGCCCCATCCAGCCTAGCCTTGAGTACTTCCAGGGATGGGGCATCCACAGCTCCTCTGGGCAATCTGTTCCAGTGCCTCACCACCCTGACAGTCAAGAATTTCTTCCCAATACCTAATCTAAGCCCACTGCCTTTCAGTTTAAAGCCATTTCACCTTGTCCTATTCCTACCTACTCTTGTAAAAAGTCCCTCTACAGCTTTCTCTAGCTACTAGAAGGTGCTATATGGTCTCTTTGGGTAGGTTTTGCCAGGTTTTATAGCAACTAAGAGCTGTGGGGCAGCTGGATGCACAACAGACATTCTTCTTCTTTTTGTTTTTATTTTGTTTTGTTCTTGAGCAGGTTTGACCTGGCAATCAGCTCTAGTAAAGCACTAGGATTATAACAGACTGAGTGGTTTATGCCCCATCCCACTCATGGCCTTTCACACAGCCTTAGTTTCCTTTTCACTGGAGTTTACTTGTGGGACTGCACATTCTCTACTAGAGAAGCGGGCGGTTTTCATCCCTTCCTCCTCTGCACGACTGTGTTTAGCCATGTTTTGCATGAGCACGGTTTAATTTATATCAGATATGAAAATTCATTAAGTTCCTCTATGACCAGTGAAAAATAGTAGGCCCCTACTCCAGGTCTCTTACACTGTAGAAAAAAAAAAAAAATTAGTTGTGAAAGAACTGGAGGGCAATAGGTTATGGCAATGACAAACTACAAGCATTTAGCCATATGCCCGAAATTAAACAAAATCTGTTGTGGAGTTTGCACATGCTACCTATGAATAATGATAACTGGAAGTATGTTGAAAAAGAAAGCACATGAAATTCACAACTTCCAAGAAAGAAATGTGCCATCACCCAACATGATTATCCAGCCAGCCAGCACCAGGGTCCAGGAAATTCTGTCAATCTGAAGTGCACATCCCGTCCAACCCTCCCATCTATTACTTCTCTCCAGAGACTTAGCTTTGTGCCTGATTAAGGCTTAGAAAGAAAGCTTTTTGAAAGAATATATCCAACCTTCTTCCACATGAAAGACAAAAAATGCAGCATAAATTCAAAACCCTCTTCCTCTTAGAAGAGAGGTACAAGTTGCATCTTCCTCTGTTGAGCACTGACTAGGGAATTAGAAGCTAGTGGAGGCTGTAAGCCACCTACTCACTGGTAATTCTGTCCATTTGTGCAGTCCTCAGGGGTGGGATTTAGCAGCCCCAAGGGAGCTATGAACTGAGCTTGTCTGTGACATCCTTCAGCAAGCCATTACATGGGCACAGACCAGCAGTGAGGACATCCCAGCCCACCCCTGCGGAGGAGACCAGACAGCCTAAATAAAGAACTTATGATAAAGCTTTTCCCTTCTCCCACTCCTGACGGCATTAAAAGGACCAAAACAGAAAGTGATGCAGAGAAGCAAGAGACTTCATCCTAAAATCAGATTATTTAATATTCCAAGTAGAAACACATAAAAGGATCCTCCGTGGCAAAACTGGTTACTCAAGCCAGTCTTGCTCAGAAAATCCTTTAAAAGCTCATTTCTGTGCTTTGTCTCATTGCCCTCTTTGCCTGCCAAAAGCAAAGCCTAACTTCCCAGTTTGGCCACTGTTTTGCATGTGATGTCATTTTTCAAGTGCTCTGCAGCATGCTATGGTATTTGGACTATTCAGGCTGGGCTCAGTGTTCACCAGCAGCACCACAACGTGCAGAGAACTTTGTCTCAAAGCATCAGGCATCCCATCAGCACCACAGCACAAAGGCCAAACTTCCCACCCTAGCACTACCTGCTGAGCTCCCTAATTGCAGCTGGCAGGACATCAAGTCCCAAAACAAGGAGCTGACCTGTGGCTTTGTCCATGCACCCCCACGAGAGGATGGGCAGCTCAGCCTCCCTGGGTGGCCCACAGGCAAAGCCCCATGGCTACAGGTGCTCCTGATTTGGAGGACCCTGGACAAGGGTTACTTTTTCTTCTTATGCAAAGTCATCCTCTATGCAAAACCCAAGGTTTTTCAGGTGCAGGCAAAAGTGCAGGCACCAGCTAACACACCAGTCATGAGCACTGCAAAGCTCATAAACACAACTCTCACCTAAATGTTTTGGGGAGTTTTTTTCTAGTATTGAATTGATGCATCCCAGCACTAAGACCACCAGGAACTTGGCTCCTCAGCTGCTGAGCCAAGGAGTTTTTCTCTCATAGCTGACCTGGCCCTTTGGAAAGGGAGGCACAGGCAGGGGGCCTGACCTGGCTGCTGTAAGCTGTGAGAAGGAAGACTGCAGGGCACTGTGCACAGTGACAAGTCAAAGTCAAGCCACAAGACATCCACATCACTTGGCATGCCAGGTGCCTGGACAGAAAATAACCATGAGTCCATCTGGGATTCAGGAGACAGCTGCCACAGATCTGCCATGTGACATCAGGGCACTTGGCTCATCCCATCATCTCTGCAGCACAGGGATGCAATATTTGCTCATCTTTGCCTGAAGAGCATTGGGCAGGGACCATCTCTGACCACATCTGTGACCAGCAGCAAGCCAAACAGCTAAGAGGGGCTTGATGTGCCCCTCAGAGCAGCTGTATCCCAAATCAACACGTCAGAATAAGGAGCCCATTGGTATTAACCAAAGCCCAGTCATTTTCATGTGGTTTTCGCTTTGAAAGCCACCCAGGGAGCAAATTAAACAAGCTAATCCAGCCAGCATCAAGCACTGCCAACACACATCAAGGAAGATGACGGCAGGCTTTGCCCTTGGCTTTGCTTCTGCAAGACAGGCGATGAGCTTTTTGTTTGTCCTCCTGCGATAACAGGTATCAAATGTCAGGCAGGTGTCAAGTCTAGAGGGGAAAAAAGAAATCCATCCCTCCAAGGTCAAGTAATCCATTGCTCTTTGTGCCTGCAGGGAAAAGGCAGCCTTGCTCTCCCTGTGTTTATTCAGCCACAGGCTGAAGTAACAGCGACTGTGGTATTGCACGGCTGGAACAAGGAGCTATTTTATGTTTGCAGCGACATTGCTGGTATCATCAACTGACATGTACCTCACTTCTCTTCATTGTGATTCATGCTCTGTGCTAATTAAACAGCACATGACAAATGCATCGTTATTAGAAGCAGCTGGAGAGCCAGTAAATCTTGCAGCACTTGAACAGAGGAGCTGTGCCATGTGACAGCATCCTCCAGGTGTTAAGAGAGGGCTGATGAAGGATGCTGAATCCAGGCAAGGCATAAACATCTCTTGCCAAGTACCCTTAAAGTTGTCTCAGCCCTCAGCAGTAAAAGATAACCGTGTGCTACATGCCCAGACAGCCACAGACAACACCAAACCCTTACCTAGCTGCTTCCCAGGTGCCAGACCTTTGGACAGGGGGAGCCTGGCTGAGGCCCTTTCCCAACCTGCAGTCATGGAGACTCTTTGCATGCTGAGTATTTTACTTTGCACAGGATCCTGCTCCAGACCTAACATCCCGAGCTACCAACACAACCTTTATTTCCAGCCTCAGCCTAACACCCTCCCATCCTCAGTTCTCCCCTCTGGCTCTAAGGCACCACAGTGCAATGAAGCAGCCCGTGCCAATGTACATCATGGGAGGATAAAAGCAGATCTTCAACATCCTAGAAAAAGGCAAAAGAAGCCAGAGTGATACCAAATACTATCTTAGTTTAAAGGGCAGCCAAGAGTTAAAACTTCTGTGCATATGCTGTAAAGCTATTCTTTCCAGGAGGCAATTGCTCAACAGACTTTTAGAATCCTGTATAGCTACTGCTTTTCCCTACACAACATCTTTTTGTCTGTCTAAAAAAAAATACTATTGTCAGACTACATCATTCCTTCCGCTTTACTGTGATTTGTGATGATTTGGTGGAAGGATTCTTTAAGAATAAGTAGCAGCTGATGCACTTTTACAGCGAAAGCCTGCATTTTTCATCATTGTTGTCATGGGTTTATTTATACAGAGCAATTCATGTAGAAAACCTCCCCCCAGCACTGGGCAATCCAGGGCACAGCCACGCTGAAAGTCAGAGCCCATAACTGCAAAGTAAGTCTGTACACAAAAAAAAAACCAAACCAAACAAAAAAAAAAAAAAAAAAAAAAAAAAAAAAAAAAAAAAACAAAAAAACAAAAAAACAAAAAAAAAAAAAAAAAAAAAAAAAAAAAAAAACAAAAAAACAAACCAAAAAACCACAGAACCAAACAGAAGAAAAGAAGAATAAAAACTAAAGACCTTTAGGGATTTTACATCCTCAAAGGCTCCTGGGAAGAGAAGATGCTCCTGAAACTCAGGTGCTTGCACAAAATGTGATGGTGGTGACCCAGTGTGTCTCTGGCAAAGGAGGTGAAAGCTTGGAAAAGCAGAAAGATTTGGACTCCTTGTTCAACTAGAAGGTAAAGATTTTGGTCTTGTTGCTGACAAATATATAGTATACAGGCACTCCTTTACATTTAGAGAGTTGTTTCAAGTGTGAGACGAACAAGCTCTTCATTTCAGTCCATCCTAAACCTCTGCTGGTTCACATGAACATTTTGGCACTCAGACCATTTGCAGGAGCTTATTTCTAATGTTATTTCCTCTGTGTAAATACCTATACTTGTGGGGCACTTCCATGTTTATTTTTTTTCTTGACCTTCAAATGCCAGCTGGGTTTAATAGCACAGATGCAGACAGCAAACCCAACAAGTGCTCCCTGGCACCTTAATCCAAAGAATGTGACTGAGTTGTCACTGTCTGCTCCTGGCTGTGGTGATTGACCTCAGCATTGTCTCCTTCACCAGGCCACATCCCAGTCCTGGAGGAAGCCTTCCAAGGAAGCCAGCTAAACAAGCCCAGCAGAGACCCACAGAAAGGGAGAAGGAGCCATGGGGATCAGCAGCACACACCGCTGCTTCGCTCCCAGCCCTGATGCAACGTGTCCCCAAGAGCTCTCCGTGTCTCACCTGCTGTGACAGTGCTGAGGGCAGCCACCGTGTCCACCTGGCTGCCTGCCCCACCCAGCTGCAGCCTCAGGGTACCTGTGCCCAGGCTGGTGCACCAGGGCCATGCAGGGTGGGGCAGGGCCATGCAGGGTGGGGCAGGGCCTGGCCCTTGTGCCACGTGTCACAGCAGCACCTTCAGCCAACTCGTGTCCTTAGAGGCATTAGTTTTTCCCAAATGCCCTTCTTTCACCAGGTCTAACCACTTTACCTGACCTGTGTTTACAGTGGCTGGGCAAGGTCTGCCAGCTCCAGCTCCCTGCACCTTTTCTGAAGCTGAGCTTTGGTCAGTCAGGGTGCATATCATCACTCTTGTCCTGACCTCCTCCCATTCCCACCCATTCTCTGACTGCTCACATCTCGACCTTCCCTGATCCCCTGCCCTTGCCCTCTACACCCCCAAATCCCAAGGTTCCCCATGGACAGCCACACCTGTGGGGTCACACAGTGGCAATGGGGCTGCTGGCTCTCCTGCACCATCAAGACACATTGACTGAGTCACTGTACCTCCAAGCAAGCAGCTGGAGCATCCTATGCAAGTATAGGATGGTTCATGGCTGAGTATCCCAGCCCTCTCTAGCTGCAAAATCAGCTCTCCATCATGAGTCATCTGATTATCTAGTACCAGGGAACGAGCTGGACTAGAGGTGACACCACCCCCAAGGACACAGAGATCAGTGTTTTGAGACACTGCATCTGCACCAAGCTGGTGGGGAGCATCTGAAGCCAGTCACTGTTTTCACAGAAAACAAACCATAATGCTGCTGGTGAACTCGCAGCATCTTTCCACCCTGCATCCAGCCAGAATGATGAGCATAAAGTCCTGTGATTCACCCTGAAACTCATCTCCAGGGCAGCAGAGACAACTCCCAGGACAGAGGCAGAGGAGGGCAAGCACAGCTGTGGCAGAGGTGGCCAGGACCCTTTGTCAGGGGCTGAGCAAGTGCCACAGCAGCAAGCCAGAAGGAGCAGCCTCAGCTCCCGAGGCAGCTGGTCGTGCTGGTTGCGAACACCTCGGGCACACAGGCAGCAGTGTGACACTGCAGGACCTGCTCTGGGGCAAGGAGGCCATGTCAGCGTGCAGAACACTTACTGCCTTTGACAGACCTTGGAGCAGGAGGTCAGTCATCGTGCTACAGGCAGCACAGGATCGATTTGTCCAGCACAAGTAACATTTTTGTTACCGTTATCCCGTGACTCAGCACTCTGCACGTTTCGTTTAGTGCCATTACAAAAGAGCCAGCGCAGACAGATGCCAGCCCCTCCAAGGGACGTTGGAAAAGTGTGCCAAGGAGCTGGTACTGCTGGCATAGCACAAGAGCTCAGTGACAGCTGGAAGAGGAACGACTACAAATGCTGTGTAGCCAAGCAGTGTAAGCTCGTGATGTGTGCGAGGGGAATCTCTCTGCAACTGCCAGCATGAAGTGCGTCAGAGCTCAGACACAGAGGTGAATCTCACACCTGCTGAAGTACCTGGTTAAGGCTCCCAAGGACCAGGACGTGCTCCTTAATCTGTAGGTAAGCACCAGGATTCTCACACAACTTGTTTGCTCTCTGACATCATGAGAAACCAAACTGCCTTGCTTGGAAAATAAACCAGAAAGAGCTTTAGCAAGCTGTTAAGGGAGCTGGCTGACGAGCAACAAGCTTATGGGGCCAGGCAGGATTTTACATCCCTGAAACAGCATGTCCCATGTCACACGAGGGAAAGTGCAGGTCTCTGGGTCTCACAGCCAGGGTCAGAGCTGCTCCACAGAGTGTGGGTGGCATCCCCTGAGGTCAGCCGTATTTGGTCACTCCAAGAAAAGGGGGACTTGGGTCATCCCTGTCCCCACAAGGTACAAAAGGTAACACACGTCTTTGCCGTTAGATTGTGCTGGCTCAGGTAGCAGCCACTCCAGGTTTGGGCCAGGAGAAATGGACTACAGTGGGCAAGGGCCAGTTTATCCCAGCAAGCCTGCCCTCACCTTGGTGCTTCTGCAGGTCAGGCATCCTGCCAGCCCAGGCTACTTTCTAACCTGTCAAAGTGTCAGCATTTTCAAAACTAAATCAGTAGCTGTCCCAGGTTGGAACAGACATAATTAAAAGAAACTGATTGGCATTTTAATATCCATTGCTGTTGAATCAGTAATGGGCTTTCTGAAAAGATGTCTTGGTCTTAAGCTTCAAAAGGTGAGCCTGTCAGAGATCACATGGTGGCTCTGACCAATGCTCAGACTCCCATTACAAACTAAAATTGTTGCAGTTCAGCATTAGGCTGCAGCTTAACTGAGCCAGCAAACAGGAATGTTCTGGGCTCTGGTAGGGTGTGAAGAAATGTTCTGGGTTCCAGTAGGGTGTGAAGAAAGGGAAGCTGAGTAACTCCTACTTTCCTCCTATACATAGCGAATAGGCCAAATTCTGACCCTTTCTACGTTGCAGTGAAGCCAACTGCATTGCTGCTGGTGGAAAGTGTCCAAGGGAAATCTGCAGATGTACTAAGAAGTCCAAAAAGGCCTGGAGGAGGGGAAATACCAGCTAAGCATGTCTCAAAAGGTATTTTCAGAGGGTGCTGGCTGCACTACATGCCAGCATGACAGCCCTTAGGGTCACCCCAGATAAGCAAATCCAGCCCTAGTGACAGACAGGGCAATGGGAGGCTGCAGCGATGAGGCCCCCCAGATCCCAGCTCCCAGAGCAGGGCTGTGGCATTGTGGTTCTTGGCCCCACAGGGATTTCCCACAAACCTTTGCCCTCTCCTCCAGGAGAGCACCCAGCTTCAGAATAAGCCACCTCAAGACACAACAGGGCCAAATTAAATCATGAGGACTGTACCTCCACTCCCTCCAAGGACCAGCAATATTCAGCAGAGCATATTAATAGCTTCACACCGAGGCAGGATAGGCTTCTCAAGACCAGCTACAATGAGGATCTATTAAATCAATCACAATCAAAACCCAGTCTGCCTTCAAGAGACTTCCAATTAGGATGCAGCAACATTATTAAATGGCTCAGACAGGCAAATTAAAAAGCTACACTGAGGAAGAATTGCTTCCCAGAGGGCTAATCGTCACCATCCTCAGAAATAAAAGCCTCCAGAAGTTCATATTTCTGATTTTTAAACAGCCCAGAAAAACATATCATCTAATTAAAAGACTTGCTAACATTATGTCACTGTTGAGTTTTCCCCTTTTGGATACCTTTTTTTTCTGACCCAACTGCCACCAAACCAAAAGGGTAGAATCACAAAACATGTCCTTCTTTATCTGAATACCTATGTTTCACCTGAAGCCTTGATAAAGAAAAAGACATCATGACTGGGAAAAATTAATTACAGCTTTGTTGAACAGTTTGTATTCTTAGTAGGGGAACAAAGAGAGGAAGCCTACTTGATCACCCAAAGAATCAGAAGCCAGTCTGAAACAGGGTGATGAGCTCAGATTAAGGGGCCAGATTAGAAAGGAGAACTTTGCAAATCAATTTAAAAAATTCAAGAGCAAAGAGGGCAAGATCCATTTATCTGTTTGTTGATGTGAGTAACCACCTCAGTAACTCCTGAAATTCTCCAATACATATTAAAAATGAACTAAAGGCAAAAGCAGTAGTTTCCCATGCCTGGGAGGAGAACTCTTTATGTTTTAAAAATATAAACTTTATTAGTGTATTAATGAAATAACCTATAAATTACTAATCATTGTATTTCAATATAATATGCCTATCTGATTTTTTGTATACACACACACACACACACATATATACATATACACACACAAACTAAAGTTAGCTGCCCATCAACATCAATACTTGTCCAGCCTGAACGCTTAACTAAGAGTCTGGAAAAGTCATGTTCTTGTATCACATCAGATACTTCAGATATTTGGGGCAGGTGGTGGAAGATGCATCCCCAGAAAACTTCAGGAAGGAACATCCATCGTCTTCCATGATGGAGGTCATGTGAAGCCCTAGCATAAGTCAAGAATGTCACAGCTTCTCATTTTCCTCTGACAAACATTTAGTTGTACAAACCACCTCCAAACCAAGACTGTTACAGTCATACAAAACAAGACATTTTTCAGTTTGGTGAAGGATCCAGAAAACAAAACCAAAAGCAACAACAACAACTTCAGGGAAAGCCCCAGTTTCCATGACTCCTGACCTAAAATATCATTGCTCTCACCAGTCCCCCCCACCTCTCACGCTCGTGTTCAAGTTCAGCATTTGCTTTCGTTTTTATCCATACCCAGGAGACATTCCTCTTCTTTCCTTTTTTTTTTTTCTTTTCTTAAAATTTGTAATTGCAACTAGTTCAAGTCCTGAACAAAATCCACTGAGAAACAAAGTGATCTATCTAACCTGAAATTGCTTTCCACTACTCTCAGTTTGTTTGGGTTATTTCTTGCCCTTGTGTTGTTGTGTTGTGGTTTTTCCCCTTGTTTTTACTTAGTTATTTTTCTTTTTATACATACCTGTGACACAAAAATGCCACCCAGCCATATTTTGGTCCCCATCCCTGGGATGGCAGCAGGGTAAGCATACAGTCACTACACACATATTTCTACACCAGAGGAAACACCACTGTCAGGAACCTCATCCCTGTTCTATGAACTGTGTCTGAAAGGAGAACATGGGAAACTCCACCTGGCACCTTTAATGCTTTCCCCATCTATGTTTTATTGTAGCTTCTAAAAGATTAGCTCTGAAATGAGCAGGACTGAATGGTAATTATCAGGAAGTGACAGAAAGTATCCAGAACAGAAAGGGCAAGAAAACAGAATCAAGAGGTCTGGGTCTACTTTCCAACTGCAGCTGTGGCTGCTGTGTGACCACGGAGGAAGCCAGCTCCCTCACCATCCACCTAGAGGGGCTGGAGTTATTCCCCATCTCTTAGGGGTCTTCCTTCACAAAACACGCTCAGCTGAAGAAAAAAAAAAGAAAGTTTGGACTGAAATCTTTTTCCATAGCAAAGAAATTTCAAACTAAAAGGTTACTATTTCCAATTGGATATGGCAATTAAGCAAACCTGTGCCTTGCATCTGCCTTCGTTGTGTCTGTGCACAGGGAAAAAAACTGGTTTGCTTTTGTTGACTTGGGGTTTTTTCTAATTTTTTGTTGAGTTCTTTCTAAAAACACCTTAGTTATCTTTGAGGCTGTGCAGGAGCCCAGTCACAAGGTCACACTTTGATGTGCTGCTTCTTCAGCTCTGTGTAATCCCAACCCTGATTGTTAAACCAGAAAAGGGCCTTCAAGTTCTCACACTGGGCTGAAGGAAATACCTACATGAAATCATACAACACTTCTGTCAGCAGAATGACCAACAAGTCCAGCAGCTGCTAATTTCCTGCCTCCCTTTCTCCTTTCCCAGGCCAAACATGGCATGGGTGCAGGACAACCATAATGCCCAACATGGCAGTAGCTGGTTTATTCCATTGCTTCCCAGGCCAACAACCAAGGTGGGTGCTGATTTATCTCAGCAGAGCATTTGGCTCCATAGCACAGGACTGAACAAAAACAATATTGTGGACTAAATTAGCACTGGTTTATCTCCACTGACAGCAAAAGACAACAAATGAATTTGGCAGCATGAAGCAGATGAAGGAGATATGAATGCTGAGGCAGACAGCACAGGATCATGTACTTGGTCTGAGAGCTCTTATGTTTATGCCTTTAAAATGCGTGCCAAGTGCTTTCCCTAGAAGTACGTATCTTTAAACTAAAATATGCCTTAAAGCCTAAAACTGCACCTGCAGGGACAAGGTCAAAAAGCATTTTTTCTGTGTAGAAGTATTTTTGAGCGTCATCATATATGGGATTACCATACTTTCTATGAATAGCAAGTCTGGCAACTACACCTTCTCCACCTTGCTCCAGGCACCAGGTGTGGTTTCTGTTGGAGGTGAGATACCACATTGCACATCTCAGCTCCAACATCTGGTGTAAGCTGTGCTACAAAACGAGCCTGATGGCTTGGCTGCTTCTCCTTCACACGTAGCCGTAGGTAGCTCTCCCAGCAGCAGCCAGCTAAGGCAGCTGGTTTTTCCAGTAGCATTTTGCTGATGGTGTTTATCCTGCAGTGCCCGGCACCCTGGAGCCATGATCCTCAAACACAAGCAAAAACACTGCTGTAAGTTCAGTTGTAAGCACACAACTCAAGGTCACAGAGGTTCTGCTACTTATACAGAAGTAAAAATTAATTCATGAAGCCAAAGAATCCTTCATTCCTGTAAAACAAAACAGTGCAAGCCAGAATAATTTTGAAGATAAGAGGATCCCTCCATGAAAGGTAGATTTGGTTTCTATTCCCAAGCTCTGATAAACTCTCCCACCTCAGCCTTTTCTTTCAAAGTCTTTATTATTCCTCCTCTCTGAAGGGCATCATTCTCTTCCTGGCCAGCCTCATGCAGCAGCAGTTTGTCACTCCCAGGTGCTCTCAGTGAGTGTCTGCAGTGCTGTAGAGCTGTGCTGCCAGAAGGGTGTGAAAGGCCAAAAAAAAGTTTGCTCAAGAAGCCCTCATTGCAGAGGCTTGACAAGATCTGGGAAGATGATGATGGGTGGTAGGAGAGGGACAGTGTTTCTGCAGCCAGGGAAATAGTCTGGAGCAGAAGGGGCAGGTGCATATGATGACTCCCTGCTGGGGTATCACACTTTTGCAGTAGAGATGCCCCTTTCCAACTCACTGCCGTTCACCCAGCTTACCAAGACAGACCAAAGCTCTGACATTCCCTGGGAGTGGCACCAGCTGACAAGGATTTATCCTCTGATTGGCACCTGCCTCACGAAAACACTTAGGACAGCCAACACACACAGTCTTGTCACACACAACTCTGCAGCTTCCAACTCTACCCCTGGTGCCCTTCTCAGCACCACATTCTCTTGCCAGCATTTGGAGAGAGGCAGGAGGGTGCAAAGCAGCTGAGGCTGGGGCAGAGCACAGACAACTGCATTCAGAAGGACACATGAGCAGAAGAAGCTGTGAACAGACTGGGTTAAACTTGCAGCAGTGGCCTTGAGAACAAAGCAGCTGTGGTTAGGCAAAGTGTGCGTCACAAGCAGAGCCCAGAGCCGGGCGTATCCCTTCTCATCTCGTGCCTGCTGCACGCTCCCTGTGCTCACAGCACCCAGCACTTCCCACAGATCAGCTCCCTTGTAGGGGACTGAAACAACATCAGGTTTGGAGGAGAACCCAACCTCCAAGAATGCAGTCTAGAGCCGTGACATCAAGCGAACTCACAAACGCCACAGAGCCCAAAGGGTCTGGTTTTCTCCTGGTGAGCAGAGTGCAGTGAGAGATCAGGGCTTTGTGTAGGCTTCTGCTCTCTTTAGCTTGTCACTGCTGCACTTCAGTGGCTCAGACACACACAGACCAAACCTCTTCCCAACCCACTCCTAAAAGAAATGAAGAATGACCAGCTAAAAGATGTATTCACTCCAACAGTATGGGAGGCCAATAAAACAATGTAATTCAGATGGCATGGCAGTGGCTCAGGTCCTTCTCCAGGAGTTTGGGCAATGAGATACAGGTCACCCAAACTGGCATCTGCTGGCTTCCTGTGCACAGGGAAGCGACAGTCACAAAGCCAAGCAAAACTCCAAAAGCAAAGAGCATCCCTTTTCTTTCTTCCTTTGGTCACTAGAATTCTCCAAGGAGTCTTACCTGACTGCACACCCTATTGTGGGGAGAATAATTGGGAAAAACAGCCCCACAACAGAGATGCTGTACTTGGGCCACCACTACCCTGTCAGAAGGGGGCAGGGGGAGATGGGTGGTGTACCAGCAGATGCAATGCACCTGGGCATCCATTTCTTCCAGCTGCTATTGAAGCCAGGAAGAGGACAGCATGCCCAGCTTTGCTGCAGCCCTGGAATGCTCTGCGCTCTGCCCAGCCCGCGGACAGGGATCTGCATGACCAGATTTGATTAGGTACTCTTGGCACCATCCTTGACTGCTGGGCTGAGCTCCCCTATCATAAGCAGCAGCAAATTAAATAGGAATTATGCAACGTGAAGGGCTGAGTGATGGAATAGTGACTGGAATGGATACAACTGCCCCTCAAACCAATGATTTGCAGACACACCACATCATTTCCCAGTAACCTTTCTCCATGAGGAGAACATTATGGAGCAGGGGGCTCTGTCTTTGGCATAAAGCTAAAAGCTCCTGCAAGGAGTTGACTGCTTGGCTACAAGATGCTTTCACAACTACACCCCATGAAATACGAAGTTCCCCTTCCAGTTCAAAGTCACCACTGGATGCAAGTGTTTCAATTTCTTCTAAGTCATCATAGAATTTCACAACCCAAGACCAAAAAATTCCTTTTCTTTTTTAAAGAGTATTTTTTGGTTTTCTGTTCACCAGTAACAGATACCCATTTGAATTCACATCAAGCCTCACAAAGAAGCAGGCACTCACAATGCCTGTTGCTAGTGCAAAGTTGCTTGTTTCTCTCCTCTCCACCCACCTCCTGGCACCCCTCAACTTTTTCTCCAAATATCTGGAGGGGTCAGGGAAGGCAAACACACTTACCCAAAGAACCTCCCCACAACATTGCCTCAGCCAACAAACTGCCTGGGGAAACATTAAACTGAAGTTTGGTATCTGCATTGCAGAAGATAAACACCTTGGCAAAACAGGTCAAGCAATATCCAAGGACAAATCTCCACTTCAAGGGAGGTGAACTCAGAGCAGGATCAAGGGGAGTGTAAGCAGAGAAAAAAAAAACAAAACAAAACAAAGCTCAAAGGACTGGAAGCAGAAAAAAAGATGGCATGAAAACTGAGGAACAGGATAATACAAAAGAAGCCTCCACCACATACATTCATTCTGTGGAGGGACACTACTATCAGGGCTGGCTGCTGCCCCTCCAAAGTTTTCCATAAGCGCTGTGGAGGGATTTTAACCAACCAGCACTTGTGCAAAGGGCAGAACTGTGTCCAACGCAAGCCTCTTCCTTTACAACTGTGATGTTTTACAAACTTGAACAGAGGCATCCTACTACACCTTCAACTTTTTGCCACTTCCTAGCTTGCTCTTTGAAGCATTTTCAAAAGCCTTTTAGTGGGTGTTGCAGGGGCTTTTTGCCCCATAATATCCTGCTCCATTCACCTCATGCCACAGAGGGACCCACATGGGGAACTCACTCTGACTCATCCCTAGAGCACCATTCACCAGGTGGATCAAGATAGAAGTCATACTGCACATCCTGAAAGGAACATTTCTGACTTCTCTCACTGCACAGAGAGCATTGAAGAGCTGAGCTCTAGCCATGACAATTCTGGATTTGAGCCTCAAAATGCTATAGCCACTGACAAAGCTGCTTCAGTTAGCCTGGTGTTTTTGTCACTTCCAAACTACTTGACACCCGGGGCACCCATTTCACCAAAAGCTCAGGGTAGGGATGGGTGTGACCACAACTGAATAGCTTTCAGAACAGGAGACAAAGACTGTGACTTAGGAGATAAACCTGTCAGGCAAGTGAAAACCCAGGTACAGCAATGAAGAAGTTTTCTTCCAGCTTTATGATGTGATCTTAAATACAGTTGATAACTATGCCCTTGATGCAAAAAAAAGACTTCAAACCCTGATCAAATAAATGGAATAATGGAAAGCACTTAGTGTATATCACTGGCACTTAACACAGTTAACTACTAAAAATGAAGTTATCCATTGCAGTGTTTTAGTAGATGTGCACATTCCTCAGAGACACAGCTAAGTGGGGAGAGGAAGTGAGAATAATAAGTACCTGGTCTGCACAGCCGCCCCAAAATCATCTCTTGTTTCCACTGTGGTTTGGCTATGCTCTCTAGTACGGCCTGTGTGAAACAATATGACAGAAATGACTTACCAGCAAGCAAGACCTCCTTGCTCTTTTATGAATGATCTCTCCCACCTCTTAACCCCTTGGCACAGTGGGGAGCCCAGGTTGCTAAATACTCTGCCTGCTGTGGTTTGCCACCAGCTGCTGTCACCCTTCTTTTAATGGCATATTTTTCCACCCAGCAGAGCTACCAGCCTCTTGTAATTTCTAGCAGTGCATTAGTGCCTCGTTACACAGCACACCCAGGCACTGACAAACACAAAGGACAGAGAGCCCTGGCACCAACCTGGTAGCAAAGGATGGATCCATCACCCAGCCTTTTGCCCCTGTTTTAAACTGTGAAGCTCCTCATTTTGATTTAAGGTCAGGCTGTGCTTACAGCTGTTCTTCACCACACTAGGAAGGAGAGCCTGAGGCCAGGGATTTCTGGGCAGCTCAGGGCCTATGGAGGAGTGATGGACAGACTCCCAGCTTAATCACACAATAGCACTGATGCCAGGTCCCCACGGAGGGCAGCTCCTCAGCAGATGGGAGCAAGGTCCAGGGGATAACAACACTGTACAGCACAGGAAAAGATTCATTCTGGGAAAAGATTCTGTAGATTCAGTTTATTTGCTTCAATACTTTACAACCTAATTTGATTCCTCTTGACCAAGGGCAAGCTCCCTCCTGCCAGCCATGGCTTGCCAGCATGGCTTTTTCTAACCACGGTCTCCACTGGCATCATCTTTTATTTCACCACCTGCCACCCTCTGAAATCAGGATTGCAGGAGGTTTATGGTGGGCAGTTTCCTTGCTGATGAAGCCCACTCTGAGCAAGGGAACTTTAATAACAGGAGGAAGATATTTTATCTGAAGCCAGAGCTTGATGCACACAGACTCTCTTCTCCAGGGCTACAGCTCACCTCCAAGCCCTGCTTTTTCTCAGTCCTGCCTGAAGGGCAGCCAGCACTGCCAAAGGCCATGGGATGCTCCCTCTTCAAATCCACCCAGGGTTTCACATGGACTTGATCAACTCTGCTGCTGTCATGACCAAGGGATGTAATCAAACCAATCTTTACTGCTCTAAGAGCAGCCTGCTGAGATCGAATCACCACAGGTGGCACGAAAGCCATTTGACTCCAACACCACAAACCCCATTCCCTATGTAAATAAGCTTTCCTGCCAAACTACTCTTAAAAAGCCAGGACCAACAGACCTTAATTGCCTTCTTTATGTTTTTTCCAAACTATGTAGCGTGACAGACTTTGATCTACTGCAAAATGTTCTTTATAATCTCTTTTCTGATTAAACCAGGGGAAAAAAGATGTTACAATTAAAGTAAACCCATCTGAGAGCACAACATACCAGTACTTGGACCATATTTCATCTCAGTTTTGTGAAAATGCAACAAAGCCCTGCAAAGTAACTTTTCAGCACTTCAGAATCAAAACTAGCCTATGCCAAGACAAATATCCTTCTTATCACGTTCTTTCCTCAGTAACAGTTTTATTTTTGGAAAAGAAAAAAAGCCTTAAGAAATTGTTTTAAGAAATTGCCAGCAATTAAAATGACAACTGGACATAAAGCAGTTCAAAAATCTGATTTCGCCATTTTCAAGATCTGGATAGACTCCCCCCAAACAATAGTTTAATCCTTTTCTCAGATAAAGCTATTAAAACAGAAGTCCTAATCTCCAGATGAAATGAAAAGTTTACAAAACACCAAAAGGAAAATTTTACTTGAGATAAGTTAATTCTTTTAAATTGCAGTGAACATGTATTTTCAAAGCAAGAAAAACAAAAACAGAAATCCTTTGCAAATGTTAACATGTTTTCAATTTCCCCACTTTTCTTTTGGGAAGAGAAGCAAGAACTACATGATGAATTGACCTGAGTGCTTGTGCTTCTCTGGTCTACATCTTCCTCCTTCAGACATAAGGACTTTCAGATACAAAACACTCTCAAAAATCTGCATTGCTCTAATTGAAAATTTGATCATAAGGCTACAAGCTTGTAATTCATAAACACAGATTTTTGGCAGACTCTATTGACTAGCTAAAGCTTCATTTGTTGTCAGTACAAAGGGTATTCTCCTGTAAAAAACAGTCAGATTTAAAAACATGGCAGTGTTTTTTGCTGTGGAAGACATCCCACTCTGTGGCCCACAAACATCCTGCTACCATGAACCAGACTCTGGAGTAACTGCAGCCACCCCATGCAAACAGGAGAACATGGGAGGCTTGTTATTGTGGAATAATTGCCTGTCATAATCCAGCTGTGCTAGCAGCTCATGGCATTTACCTCAAGCCTATAAAAAATTCTCAGACTTCCCTGACAGATACACTGATTTTGATCTCCAAAGACAGATTAAGCTAAAATTCATCCTCTGGCTAGGCAGGTACTCATGATTTGAGAGCAAGATAAAATGTCCACAATTTCCATGGCAGCTAATCCCAGTGGCCAACTGCTTTCTTATCTCTTTGTGCCCAATGTCCACTCTGCAGAATTCAGCTTCCAGGTAGTGGCCCCTATTCTACCTTCTCCTCACTGCTTTCCTCCCACTTGCCATCCATCACTGTCCTCAGAACTCCCCTTCACTTCTGATCCCTTTGTCAGGGCTGGGTTCCTGGATTTCACCACAAGAAGGCATCTTCTCTAACCCCAGCTCTGGGTTTGTGGCCCTCTTCCAAAATGTTACAAGTCTATTTCTTGTTTTTTGTTGTTAAACTGCACACAGATCCATTGCATGTCTGTGCCCACTGCTCAGTAAGGACTAATGGGATCCAGGACCTGACAAGAGCTCCAAAACACCCTAACAAAAATTAACTTAAAGGAGATTTACCTGCAGAGTCCTCCTCCTTGTCACACACTCATCACAGGGGCCAACACCATCAGATCCAGCTCCTCACTACAGAGGCCAATGTATTTCTGCTGGGACTTCTGCAATGCAAAAGTACAAATTACCCTCAGATATCACCTCCCACTGGTACCCAATAGCACCTCAATGTAATTTTTAGCTTTTCTTACTTCCTATATTTTCAACTCTTCCATATTTTCACTGAGTCAGTTTTTGAAGTTTCAAATTCAAAACTGAATTTCTGAAATTCCATCAGATATTTATAAATAAGTTAAATGCTCCCAGAAATACTAAGCCCCAGCAACTTCCATTAAAAACAAAAAACCCCAAAAAAACAACACCAAAACACAGCCATATTGGAAGGAAGGAAGAGCAAAAGGAATACTCAGCCTCTTCATTGAACCAAAGGCAGAGCAAAATCAACCTTCATCAGACCCCAGAAAAATCCACCAGTGACAGGATATAGTCCCAGTCAAGGAAACACTACCTTTGGCATCCATGCCCAGATTTATACCAGAGAACAAAGCCATGAGGCCCAAATGCCAGATTTAGTCCACTGCACTGATAGCTTTCAGGAGATGTTTTTGGTTGGTGTTTTGTTTGTTGGGGTTTTTTTATTAATATTTATTATTATTTAAATAAGGGTTTGATCATGGAGGAACCACAAATTTGGGACCTTCAGAACAGCCTCCACTATCATCAAGGCCCTCCAGCTCTCACAGGTGGCAGCAAAAGCCTCTGGTTGGTACAGACAACTTTTTAAAATTATAAGTAGCATCTCTAACAAACTTTAAAACCAAGCAATTTCCAATCCCAGGAAAACCTGGCAGATTTGTCAACCCCTACACAGACTGGTTTGCTTACACTGCACCCAAGGTGACTTTGGCTTGCTAATTAAACAAGACAGAAGCATTACAGAGCAAGGAAAGCGAAGCAAAATCCGTTCAGCAGAAGTAAACAACCACAGTTCACACATAACACACTCAAATGCATTAGTTTGGCACTGTTGAAAGAAAACAAAGCTCCAGATTTGGCTGCCCATGCCCCAGCAGTTTACACTAAACATCTAAAATAGAGGCTCAGCAGGTGAAGCCTCTGCAGATGTAATTTTGTCCCCAAGTTTTCCAAGACATTAGCCATGTTTCCAGTTAAACATAATAGCAACAGACCTTAAGCCTTTAAAAACTATAATGCAAGGAGAAAATGGTTGGTAATAGGGCCTTGTATCACAAAGCCATCACACACACTAACTGTTTCCACATCACAATGTCAATCCCAGCTTCACTCTCCAGGCCCAAATGGACTGCAGGAATCAACCCCCTCCCAACACCACTTAATGCCCTCCCACAGCCGGGCCAGCACTCAAGGACCTTTGGCTGCAGGGGGAAAACCCAGCCAAAATGAACAGAGTTTGGCTTGAAATAACCACTGCAGAAAACAGAGGCCTTTCACTGGGCTTTTTCTGCTGGTATAAAAGAGCATGGATGCACCAACAGGTTTGAAAACATCAGGATCATAACAAGCCCATAACATCAAAAAAATCTTACTTGGTACCAGCAGTGATTTTCAGTCAGATCAAACTGCTCACTGCCCTTGATCACAAGTTTCAACACTGAGATAATGCAAAGAGTCAAGAATGAGCAACCCAGTGGTTTAAAACACCTTGGCTTGTCACAGCTGTGGCAGGGATGGGCAATGAGCCTTTACTTCCCTGCAAGCCTCATGTGGCTAGTGATTCTGGGGTTCAGGTGGCTGCTCTTAAGCTGCAGATAGTGCCACTGCCTTCCAGCTCTTGCTTGCTTATAAGAACTTAAATCTACCAAGGGAATAGCCCCCTCTGTGTTGCAGTCTAACAAATTTTGCTACAGCCTGTCTCACTTCATAAAGGAGATGCATCCAACACAAACAGTGGGATTCTGTTCTGGAAGAGCTCAGTGCTGAGAAGAGAAGGGGAAAAAAGGCTTAAAAATCCAAATACAGCACTGCTGGTTAGAGAAGGCTGAACACAAGTGCATAAAGCTGGACCTGGAGGCTGGCAATGTGATGATATTAGCACTCTCCTCACACATTATTGGTCTTCATGTACAGTTTCCTTCAGGCTCCCAACACTTTGACTTAGAACGTAAAAAAAAAAAAAAGGAAGGTCTGTCACTGCTATAGGTGTAGAAAGCATAACTCAATGGTATTTTTTCACTTAGTCTGCAAAAGCAATATTCCTGTCCAACAGCACTGGCCAGCACCTCAACCTGCACTGGCACAGCCAGTAATGACCCTGCCCTGACGCTGGCTGGTGCTCAGTGAGTCCTTCCAGCCTCACACCACATTTATTCTGTTTTGCTAAGCTGCTTTCATGCTGCTCCAGAGGAGGAAGCAGGCAGTGCTGCGAGGGGCAGGGGCGCCGAGGAGCGCCGCGGGGGAGGCAGGTGTCTCTCAAGATTCCGCACAATCCCTCGCCAGGGATCCCTAATCCCGTCAGAGGCAATTTGTTGTCAATTTTCCGCAGTGCTCAAGTACCAATTTATCACAGGAAACACTTCCTCTCCAAAGTTTTAATTATTTCCATATATGTTGGGTAGGTGTGAAATGTGTGCAGGAGTGATTTACAGGAAGGAGAGCTGGAAAAAGGGAAGAACAGTGCCGGAAGCGGCACAGATCATCTCCAACACAACATGTGACTGCTTCTTACAAATCCTGGTAGTGATCCACACCATTTGGTTTCTCCCACTGTAGGGGACTGCAGATGGTAAAGCTGCACTTCTTTTCACACTAATTCATAACTGCATTAATTCCTCTGCCTGTTCTTCTACCAGGGAGCCTCCTGTGCACAGAGAGGGGTTGGTCTCTTCACCCAGGCAACCAGAGACTGGACGCAGTCTTAAGCTGCATCAGGGGAGGCTTAGGCTGGACATTGGGAAGAAGCTATCCACAGAAAGAGTGATTGGGCATTGGAATGGGCAGCCCAGGGAGGTGGTGGAGTCACCATCCCTGGAGGTGTTTAAGAAAAGACTGGATGTGTCACTCAGTGCCATGGTCTAGTGGACATGGTGGTGATCAGTCATAGGTTGGACTCGATGATCTCAGGTGTCTTTTCTGACCAAGTTAGTTCTGTGGTTCTGTGAACCTTGGCCTAACTGCCATGTCTCAGAGCCACGGAGATCAACTTTTCCTCTTTGCACTAATTCATCATACCAATCTGGCCACTCTGAGGTGCCTTGATTTCCAGAATCAACTGTTGAGTGACCTGTGAAGCCAGGTCACTAACACTGGGCAGCAAATTTACTGATCTATGGTATAGCTGCAAGGACATTTACATACTGCCTCTTGCAGCAGAGTTACAATGTTTCAACTACTGTTGGTAAGACTTGAGCAATCACTGCAGAAAAGAAACTTCTGACTTCATTGCCATCATCAAAACGTGTCATACTCCTTCTTCATTACAATGTTTGGATGGTGTTTGTCACAGTAAGACTTGATCATATTCTTCCAGCTTCCAGCTTCAGGATTAATTTCTCCTCAAAATCAGAAACAGAGAAAAGGAGTCATGCCAAAAGAGCCAGATGAGTTTCCTAACCACTGGGCTGGTGGATTTTCTGGGTGGTCTCTTGTACTCGTCAGTGAAAAGTACTTAAATGCTTGAGCGTTAAAACCATATGTGATAACTTTGGAAAGTGTGAGAAAAAGAGAACCTCATCACTCAACATGTTCTGCCTGGAATGCAAGATCCACCAGGAGTCCATGAGAGCTTCTGAGACTCAGCGTTTGAAAAATCAAGTTTCATCCTGGATTCCCCCAGGAAAACCCCAGAAAAGCCCCAAACTGGACATGCACTTGGGGCAGACTGGCATCTTCTCCAAAGCACAGGAGACATCGGAGAGAACTTGGTTTCTGGCAATTCAGCACTGCTCTTCATTTCCTTACATTAGTTAGTCCATACTAACTTACAGCTGGTTTTGTACTGACTTAGAGGGGTTTGTCAGCCACTGTAATAAAGCTGATAAAGCTTCTTCTTTCCTGGCATTACTTCAAATCTGAACAAATGAGCTGGTATAATTTCTGTTAAGAGACAGTTGTAAAATTGTCGGGAGAAGAATGAACTTCCTACACACTAGCACAGTAAAATTTACCCTCTAGTAAATAACAAAACGATCAGAAAGGACACAGAGTCATGGGTGGTCCAGCTGCTCCGTGGCTTCATGTGGTCAACAGATCCAGTCTTTAGGAAGAATGACACCAGCTATGACATCCTAGAAGAATTCATTTTTGCACAAAGTGTTTTAATGAATGCCCAAACAGCGTTAGAAATGAGTGCAGGGCTTGTCTGCACTCTCCAGCTTCTCCATTAACATCCCCAGTACATTGTTAATCTGATGTTCTATCCTGCCTGGAGGCTGAGGAATATCTGAAATATTCTTGACTCCTCCCTGTTCAAAATAGAAATCAGAGGCTCTCAGTTACCACCCTGAAATTTGCAGAGGAATTTCTTTAATAAGCATAGGTAAATAACAATTTTCCTATGGAAAATTCAACATACGGAAAATCTAGACCACTCTGCCATGAAAGGAAAGAAGGAAATAAAACAAAACCCAACCATTCACCAGGAGATGCCTCATTAAAACAAGCAAAACCAAGATTATTGTCTGTAATAGATGATTTAGAAGGTTTTTAAGTAAGAGATTCCAGGACTGGGCATGGATTTGCCTCCTTCATTATGAAAATCACTTGGAAAAACAGCGCTTCTTTCAACATCATTATCTTGAATTAGTTATTGTGTCCACTTAAGACTCTTTCAATCACATTTTTCCTTCACTCAGGCTGAAAAAACCCAATTTTTCATAACGCACTTCAAGACTCTTCCTCCTCCTCAGAGCAACTCACCATTCCATGCTCCTGAAATGAAGCGAGTAATTGTTCTGCAATGTCGTGTCTCTCTCAGTAATGGTGATATAAATAAGGAGAAATAAACCCTGGGGCAAAAGATTCTATTAGTTGCTCTCATATCTTTACTGGCAGAATAATTGGCTGCACTGTAAGCCTGACCCTACTTGATTTTGCTATCTGTCACTTCTGTGGCAGGTTACAATTATTTTCTCCTTTTCCTTCTCTCTGTCCCATTGTCCTACATTTTCCTTCCACCTGGGCTTCTGCCATCACCCCTTCCTACCAAAGTCTGGTACAATGCTGCCAAAATTCACTCCTTCCTTCACCTTGCCTCCTCTCTTACTGTACCATATAATGAAATGCCACAGGATGAAGGATTTCGGGAGGGAGAGGCAACAGCCAGAATATCTGATAGCAAATGAAGTCACAATGGCACGGTGTGGCAAGGAGGGAGGCAGGAGAGAAGGACAGTGCCACTGATGCAGGACAGTGCCACTGATGCAGAAGGATCAGCCAGGTGCCATGGGAAAGCTGAACAACAGTGATGTGACTTAGCACAATGAGGGCACTTCCAGAGGGCAATTAAACATTGTAAGAAGAAATTGTCTAGCCTACTTCCAAACTTCTCATCTCCTCCACCTGCACTCCCAACTAGCGTGGAGCTGGAATTGTTTTAACTTGGAGGTAGGTGAGAAAGAGGATTTTAGAGTTGGAGCTGAGCAGCAGCCAAGCTCAGGGTGCCATTTGCCTGCTGGGCCCTGATAACAACAAGCTAAGCCTCTGAAGCACAGCTGCAGGGATCAGCTTGGCTGACATCACAGTCAAGGTCTGTGTGTGCAGCAGGACTTGAGGCACTGAGCTCCTTGCCTGCTTTAATATCATTAGGACTTTCAGGGCAGGGAAGGTGTCTTTTTCGTGAGGAGAAAAAAAAATCTAAAATGCACAGGGGTTTGTTCCCACAGCTGAAAACAGGAATCTGTAGGAGGAAACAGAGAAGGAGGTTTCGGTTCTGGTTCTGAAGGGGTTGTCAGGTTTCAGAGCTGCCAAGTGAGCTAATTTAACTCCCACGTCCCTACAACCTGAATGTGAGCAAAACTGGTTTTGAGATGGAAGGCTGCAGAGGAAGGAGAAGGAGGCTGAATTAGCATCACTCCACTGAGCCCAGTGGAGAAGAACAGGAGTGGATACTGCTGTATTCTGTGACCTGTATTTTCACTGTCCTTTTATTTATTAACAGCCTGCCAAAAATAAATCTTGCAGAGCAGCAAGATGGGCCCTTTGAAATTTGCCTGCATTTTGGACTCACCAGTACAGCACTCATGACACAAACACACTCCCAGAGACAGGACAGGAGGCAAATCAGTAACCCCCATGGTGTGACCCATCCTTGAAGTCTCCCCAGGATATCTGGGAAAATTTTCCAGGAGAGGAGATATGTGGGAGCTGACTTTAACCCACAGAAGAGAATCATTTAGTGGATTAAGCACAGCCTCTACAAGAAGGATGTTTCTTTCCTTTACAATTTTTGTTCCTCTCAAGGTAGACTCACTCAATCCTTAATAAGATACATGAGCCAACACCCCTGTATTTACTTTCTGAGGCACAGGAGG
>VZRH01006721.1:166735-189282 GCA_013397555.1 Urocynchramus pylzowi | reverse complement strand
GGAAGGAAGGAAGGAAGGAAGGAAGGAAGGAAGGAAGGAAGGAAGGAAGGAAGGAAGGGTTTGCATCTAATCACTTTGTGACTTTCAGGTGGTTTGATCACCTCACATCAATGGGAAATGGGAAAGAAATATGGCCCTTTCTAGCAGCTCTGTACCTGTCTACATCAGATGACTCACAGAGCCCTTGGCAGGGAAAATTCTTGTCAAGCTGGGACAACGTGTTACTCGTGTCACTATCCACAGCTCTCAGCCCTGTGCTCTCAGGCACACCTTGGCAGGCAATATGCCCTTGGGTGGGTGATACAGTCTGGGCTCCCTTAGGCTAAACACAAGGTATAATTTTAGTACATTGCAAATGATCCATATACATTTACCACTTCCTGTGGTTCTCCGACCCACTCAGGCAGGGAACAGTCACCAGCAGACTCTGCTGTAGCTGTGAGAGGTGGGTGGTAACACAGTTTAAGTCTCTTTTAGTCCCAGGGAGTGAGCAGTGCCCAAGTACACCAAGTATCGTTACGATGGCCTCATTTCCTTGGATGTTTCTCGTTGGTGAGGTCACATTGCTGTTATTTTCTGGTGTTGTGTGACTCAGGAACTGAGGAAGGAAATTACAACACAAAATTCAAATCAGGGGATTTTTTTTAAGAACTTGAAGTAGCACATAATAAAACTGCTAATAATATGTTGCAATCCAGTTCTCCTCCAGTCAGATGGTTTTGCACCAAGAGGAAGTTGTTGCAGATGCCTTGCAACCTGGTTAGTGTAATATCTGGGCATGAGAGGACATCCCAGAACAAACTGTTCTGCTTTGACTTCCCTAGAGAACAATTAAGACTGACAGCTCTTTCCTTTTGGGCTGAGAGGATTTAATAATTCAAACAGTGTTACTGCATTTTCATCTGTTTCTGGTCTTCCCTTTGCCGGTCCTTGGTGATGTGAGGTGTAGGAATCAGGGTGAAGGACAAACCCAAACTGGTGGACAGACATGATCCCACTTTTTTAAACAGTTCCCAATCCTCTATACATTGCTCTCCACTGCAGTAGTGAGAGAGGCTGGTGACTGGTACCAGTGACCTTCAAGAGGATTAGCCAGAGATGTGTGACTGCCAGTGAATAACTCTATTCATTTATTATGCGTGACGAACACTAAATCATTCTAGTAAGATTCTTTTCCATTCATTCGTTGCTTGAGAATGATTAGCAGCAAATAGCTCACAGAAGCTTTTCCAGTGGAGCTGAGCAAAACACGCACAGGGAGAGCCAAAAACCTTGTCCCATTCACTTGTGGTCAGCTCCCATCAATAGAGATGGTCAAATGTTGGGGGAAATGATGGGCCAGAGTGTCTGTGTGACACACAGGTATCTGTACATCATAAATCTTGTATCTCCCAGTCTCCTGACCAAGCCCATGCTGCTATTAGGGACATTTGCCACTTTCTTGTTCAGATGGAGCAATGGTCACTCTTTGAACCACAGAGTTTCTCTGTAAACCAACACAACTATGGATAAAATGGAGTATTTCTCTTCTTCAGACAGCCAATGGATGACTGTTAGGATGACTCTACACCTGTCTATCACTGTGCACACCAATGACTTTTCAAAACCACCAGGATTAAGCTGCTGATTAAGACATGAAGCTTCCATTTCCACCCACCCAGAGGTGTAAATATCATACCAGAGCAAAAATGAAAGAAACCAGGGATGCTGAATCAAAGTGGAAAGCAGCATTCCATGTCACGTCCCCATGTGTTGTTCCCCTTTCTCCCCCACATATCTGAAATATTCCTGTGTCATGCTGACCAGTGTGGTATGAATGCAGCACAGGGCTGAAGCATGGCTGAACTGGATAATACCCAGTGTGTCCCAACACTGCTGCATGGAATGCTGCCCTGACATCTGTGAGACCCCAGCTCGAGTCCCTGCCACCTGATTTGGCACAGAAGCTGACCTTCACAATCTAACAGAGCCCATGGACTGGCTGCAGAACAGGTGAACCACATCTTAAGAAGGCATGATGGCCTAGCAGATCTCCTGCCAGGCACAACTCTGGAGACTTTGCTTATCTTAACTCTTCCCTCTGAACTTAAACAACTCTATCTCCCACTTGTCCCCACTCAACTTGACCATTACTTCAATTTTACTTTTTAGGTAGTGACTGCTACCAGGTTTGTCCCAAAGGGACTCTTCTCTCTCTCTCTCTCTCTGTAGGCATGACTGAAATTCAAATAATAGCAAATGGATTTCTCTTTACAACTACACTTCTAAGTCAAAAGAGGTCATGTGTGCATGTACACAAATAGAAAGCCAGTGGGGCTATTTGCTTCAGATGATAAGGCTGTATTTCACAGCCCCATCCTCCAGCAGCAAAATTGTTGGCTTTTTGCTCAACATCATATGACTCTTTAGCAGTGAGGACTCTATGCATCTCCACGTGGATTTAACAAAATAATTAACTTATTCAGCACAAAGAGAAAGTCACAAGACTGCAAAGAGCAGTGCTAAGAATGCAGCTCCATGGCAGAAGAAGAGCAGCTCTCTGAGCTGATGATGAACTGCCTGTATAGCCCAAGCCCTGGCTGCAGCACTGTATCATTTTCTGTCTATTCACAGCTGCTCTTGGCCTGTAAGGACTGAAATGAAGCACAGGCTCTGGATTAGCTCATGCTCAGGCAGAGCTAACAATTACCTTTGGTTTTGCCTGTTGCAGAGAACTCCAACAGCTTCCTTCCTGATCTGCACTCAGATTTTCCAACCCTCAAAAATGTCATGCGCCCAGGGAAATAAATTCACCATGCGAAGGAGTAGGTAAAAAACTTTTATATTTTATGGGTTGGAGGGATTTCTTGGAGCAATAGCAATTTTCCTAACTTACATCTTTTCTCTGTGTGACCTTACCATTCCTCCTTCTTTTCTCCTGAACTCTATGTCGCACATTTTTTTTCCCAACAGCCATAACATTTATAAATTATTCACAAGACACAGCCATAAGGAATGACTAATGTTTCATCTTCAAAAAAGGGCTTACAGTGCCATCCCTCCAAATGCACACTGGATGTGGGGCTCCCAAGGCTTCCCCAGTACCATTGCCAGAGTCCAAGTGGCACTTCATCCTTTCCTAAAGGCCACAGGGCCTCCATCAAGACTACTTTGCAAAGATAACCAGTAACAACCACAGGGTTTCCTGCTGATCCACCCACACAGCACTAACTAGGAATTCCCACCAAAAATAATCTGACTTCTCATGTGAGTAATAATGTATTAATGTGAGATAAAGAGGACATGTAGTCATTCAAATCAGGAGCAGCCACAGCCTTCTAATTAAGGAGGCAGTTTGTTTTCTTCTCACAGTTTCCTGAGCTGACAGATCTCTCAGAGACTAACAATCAGTCTTATCTATGGTTCAGCACTGGAAAAGCACAAGAAAAATGCATTCCAGTCTGGATACCAAAACAAATAAATCTGGCTTTATGAGCAGAATAACCACAAATGGTACATGATTGATTGATTACATGTCGTCATCCAACAAGCCTGCAGCTAATGAAGCATAATGCTGAATAGATGAACATGAAATGAACACCATTAAACAGCCTATAATAAACATTTTTCTAGACTCTTTTAAAGCTAAAAAATCACAGTAATGTTTAATACCTAGACCGCTACAACACAGCTAATGAACTCTGAAAAACTTCATAACAAATGTTGCAGTAAAAAGAAAAGCATGGCTAAACTGGATAATACCCAGAGTGTTCCAACACTGCTGCATGGAATGCTGCCCTGACATCTGTGAGACCCCAGCTTGAGTCCCTGCCACCTGATTTGGAGCAGAAAAAAAGTACTTTGGTCATCCACTATGAAAAGCTGTACAAGACCATCCCACCCTGGCTAAGTCAGAAATTCCCTGCCTGCCAGCAGTGAGCTCCAGCCTTCTCCCAGGTGGTTCCCACCTCACTGGGGACAACACAAACAGCCATTTCCGAGTGGCTGCAGTAAATGGCTCAGCTGGCAAATGATCCACTTTAAAACCTGGCAAAGAGTTAAACACAGCAGTAGAGAACACAGTGCAGGGAGGAGATGGGAACTCCAAACACATGGTGTTAACTGAGCTGTGGAAGGTGGGGCACCATGGATACTGGGAGCACCTGGTCTGTGCCATGTGGGTTTACTTCAGCTGAAAACCCAAGTGCCAGCTATCTGCTGTCTTCACTAGGATGCTGTGTGCTACTTCTGTGTTACCTGCAAGGATCATTTTCATGTATTATTTCCCCTCTTGGCACAAAACTACCATTTCCTCAATACCAGCCAAATGTTTTTCAAACCCAAAACATGCAATCACAAATTTTTGAAGGCAAGTAAATGATCAAGTCTGAAAAAAAATTACCTTTCTTCAAGCAGTGACAAGACTCCCAGAATCAAGATAACACTGAAGCAAGAACACCCATGGGCATATTACAGGAGTGAAAAAGAAAAATCAAAGTATTTTCTTCTTTTGCAGGATCTCACATCCTGATGTATCACAGCACTTTACAACCCAGTGATCTTTCCAATGAATCTAACAGGGTTTGCAAATACTGTGTCAGTCTGAGAGATGGAAAGGCTGAGAAATGCAAAAAGGGTGTTTCTGCCTATAGAAATTACTTCTCTCAACAACCATGGGTGAATATGTTATTCAGAGTCCTGAAGTGGAAAGGATGAAGAAATGCTCACCAGAACTATCATTTTTCACAGATAAGGTAAAAATGCTTCCAACAGCTGAACTTTATGATACCTCTATGGAATCACGGTACTCCCACAAAACACATTTGCAGGATTAGGCATTTCAGGCAGAGGCAACCCTTTTGTTTTCCTTTCAGAAATGTTCCTCTTTTTTGTTGTTGTTCTTGTTGTATATGTTGGAGTGATTATTTTTGCAGGTGCTCAAACAGAAAATATCTACTTGACTCTCCCAGCTTTTGAAAATCTTGGTACTAATTATAAAGGATTGAATGGAAAAAGAAAATGCTTTTTCTTTCTCTAGCCAGTGAGAATCTCAACAGGTATTCTTGGCATATGGTCCCTGCAGGAAATGGGCAGTTGGACCTCTAAGGACTCCAGCTTGCCAACCTCCTTTTGTAATTCCAACTTCTTCACACTACATCACCAGAAGACAATACCCATCTTCATCCCTCTGAAATCAGCAAGTGTGGAAGGAAGTAAATCAACACATGAAAATTTGGTCATATTATTGACAGCAATCCATTCATCCTCCTCCAGTAGCTGCTCTTAGAAAGCACAGTGATGTTAAAGAAATAACTGCTTTTAGAGGTTCCCTGCTCATGCCAGGTGTCATGGGCCATGCTGAGGTAAACATCGACATTTCTGATGGCATGGCACCATCAGACCTGGTAAAACTCACTCCTATGGAGAGCCTTGTCTATCATAGAATGGTGGAAGCTAGAAAATTATTTCTCTTTCCCTGGAGCTTCTCTACATTGCAATTTCGATAGGACCAGTCAGTCAGTGCTTTCTTTCCATTATTACCTTAATAAAAGAACACAAGATCATTATCTCCCAACAACTGTGCTGACTCTGTAATAGTGGGTTGGGATGGCTCAGTGTGATGGGAAGTTACTCTGGAAATCTTGCATGACCTTTCACACTCCTAGTACAAAAAAACACCCTCCCTGTTCACCTCTGTTTATACCAATCACATCAGACAGCAGCATTTCCACCAGAGAGGACAGCTAGGAAAAAAAGAAAGGCACACAGGAAAAGAGGAAGGAAAAGTGTGTTTCCATACATATGATTTCTGTTCTTCCAAGGACGACAATTTTGAGATTCAGAAACAGAGTGAAAAAGTACATTTCTACTAAAATTTACAATACCTATTTACCACAGCCCACCTGAAATAATTTCAGCTACATTTTTAACTGTAGGAGTCAGGTTAAAATACTTTAGCTGGACTGGCTTTATTAGGAGCTTATGAATTAAATTGAGAAAGAATGCTTTAGTAAAGGTTTTCTGGCATCAAAGAACTAGCTGCAATAAGCTTTCTTCGACTAAGCTGAATTATTAATGTTGATTATATAAGAGTACCATTCACCTTTCAAATGCTGAGGGTAATTAAGAATCGCTCAACAGAATAGCTGGGGAGAAATCACTCAAACAACTTTCTTATGCAGCTCCCTTGAAAGAAAAAGAAAATTAAAACCCTGAAAGAAAGACTGCTCTGCTAATATGCATGCTTTCAGCAGATTTCAAAGACAAAAAAAAAAAAAAAAAAAAAAAAAAAAAAAAAAAAAAAAAAAAAAAAAAAAAGAAGAAAAAATAATTATTTCCTCACAAATTACATTTGTAGTTAAACATTTGCTTTTGAGATGGGATGTGTTTTCAGCACCACAGCATTACAAAGGAAATGGAGACATTGCTCTGAATGTTTAACGATACACTGAGCTGCTCTCTTTTAGTAAAATCTCATTTCACTACCATCATTCTGCTGAGAAAGATGTGTTGAATAACGCCAGGGAGCACCGAGCCAGCGCCACGGTATTACATCATCGCTATTAAATATTCCTCTTTGTGCATTCACGGCATGCTTCCACACATTTGATGCATGAGAAGTGAAAATGGCAGTGAGCTGAAGCACCTCAGTGTTCCCTTCAGCATTAATCAAGCTTCCAGGATGTTAAATGCCTGCAGGGTTACATCCCTGACCCCGCCACAGCAGTGCCACCAAACTTTATCTCATGCAGGCAGGAGGTATCAGCGAGTGAGCACCTGGTGCGGGCAGCTCGTGCAGCACAGTCACGCACAGGGCTGATTTTAGGGGTGCTCTCTGCCCAGACCACGCCTCTCCTCATCTCTGAAGGATGAAAAAGGACAGCAATAGAATGTATGGATTAAAGAACTGCTTGCTTCTAAAACTCCCAAACGAGCAGTGCCCCACGTAGAACAGAAAACCAGGGCCTGACTCCACGCCTGCTGCTGATGCTGAGCCTGCCTCACCCCACCAGTGGAGCTGGCAGAGCCAGCTGTGCTTGTTCCTGGGATGGGACTAGACCCCAGAAGCCAGCCCCACGCCTTCTACTCACAGTCTTTCATCTACCTGTTTCTTCCCAGCCCCTGTGCCTTTCTCCCCTCGATACCCAACTATCCTTTCCCTTCAGAATCAGCTCAGCTCAGCTGAGCCCAAACATCCTCCCTCTGATTCCCAGCATCTCGCTCCCTTCTCACTCCAGTCTCTTAACATCACGAGAACACATTAACCAGCTGCATGCAAACACTCAAGTCATCCCATGTACAAAGAGAAACTGAAAGGAGTAAAACCTTTGAAAAACTTGGAGACAATATGCAGTGCCCTGCTTCCCCATGCACCAGAGGGAATCTGTTGCCAAAAGCTACTTTTAGTGGGTTTCTTTGTTTCTTGGCATCAGTGTTTCATAGCTGTTTCTGCTACTTTTCCTGATGTTTCTGTTCTCACTGTTTCTGTTCTCACTCTTTTCTCTCTCCTTCAAGCCAGCCCAGACCAAAACCTAGCAAAGCCTTCTTCCTGGAAGGCAAGGTCTTTGGGTGTGTTTCTGGTACCCTCCTGTGAATCCTTCTGCTTAGGGGCCTCTGCATCTGCCTCCTGCTACAGAAAGCTTGCAGCTACTTTCACCACAGGGCAAAGGCTGCCCCACCATAGAATCATTTAGATTGGACATCATCTTTAAGATCCTTGAATCACTGTTAACCCAGCGCTGCCAAGTCCACCACTAAACCATGGCCCCAGGTGCCACACCGTGGGGAATAGATCTCCCAGACACCTCCAGATTAAGGGTACAGCAGTAACAGACAGCCAGTAGGAGGCAAGGGAAGGAGAAGAGGGGGCACTTGTTCCAGATTTTAAAGATTTTTAGGAAAATCTTTATTTAGATTTTTAAGGAAACCTTGTTTCAAGTTTTTAATTTAGACATTCTTTAAGAAAAGGGAACAAGTTATTATTTATTTGGATACTCTCCTGTTTCCCCTGCCTTCACAAAATTCTGCTTCTTCAGGCAATTGTTTCTGCCAGGAAAAACAGACCACTGAGCTCAGGGTCTTCAAAAGGGGTGAAACTTGACTGTGGCTGCTGTTGCTGCCAGTCATGCCTTGGCAGAAGGGTTACACACACAGTAACTGATCCCTCAGGACTTCATCTGCTGGCTCCCTCACCAGCACAACAGCCAGACACATAATACACACTTGCCATGTGATACTTTAACAAATCTTTTACTGTCTACATCTTCATAGGCTTCATCTCAGCCACCTGGGTTCATGTGTGTGAGAGGGACAAGTTACACAGGCTTCCCTGCATCAAATGTAGGATTTCTCTGCAAATCAGTGGGATCTGAGCAACATAACACTGTCCTTTTCCCTATAATACAAAGCAGCTATTCCCGTTTCCTTCACAGGACAAAAAAGTACACCTGCACTTACCAGGCTGATGTCATCCTAGAGGGACAGACCAGATCTTGGGGCAAAATTCCGGACCTAATCTTCAGTCACACTGGAGAAACAGGCCTCATTCCAGTCCTGATTCAGAGATTCTTCCATGTCTTTAAAGAGGCAAAATGGAATCCCCATTCAAACTACTTCTAAATGCTGAGGCAGTTCTTTCTCCCTCTGGTTTGAAAGGAGGGAGTTCAGGAGTGGTTTTGGGGGAGCAGGAGAAACAGCTTGTTTCTCAGATTTGAGGGAGAAGAACAGTATTGCTTGTCCACAGAAAGAGCAAGCAAGCAAACAAATGAAGTAAAGCAGACTTTACTTCAGAAGATCACATAGACTGTGAGGATAATAAAAAGAAAGCACAAGAACAGGGCTCCACAGGGACACCTAGGCTGGCACTCAGTGATGTAACAGGCCTGGAAAGTCTGTCTGTCCTCTCTGCAGCCCCAACAGCCCTGAGGAGATGTGCAGCACACAGAAGAAAAGCAACAGCTTGGTTATCAGGCAGCCAAGCCAGTGACACAAAGGAGACAGAATGAACAGCTCAGCCCGAGCTCCTTGTTAGCTTGAACTTGGTCGCAGGACCGAGGGCACACAGCCTATTCATGATGGCTGCTGCTCCATAGTGGTGTCCTTGCCATTTGATTAGCTTACTCTAGCAGGTAATAAACAAGGGGACCTGCTAGGCAGGTACATGCATACAGGGAATAACTTCATGGTTGGTAACATCTGGGATGGCTCTGCCAGGTCAGCAAGGCCTTCACTGTGGAAACTGACTGTGTACCATTCACTACAGGGCAAGAAAAACATTTAAGAGTTCTCTCAGCCTTTACAGCACAGGATTGCCTGCAGGGAGCAAGCTGCACTTTCCTTAGTGTGCCACACAAATTTACTGCCTTCCTCAGGGGGAACACTCAGGCTGATGGCATCAAGCAGAAAAAAGTGATCAGGAGGGGCACAGCTCCAGGTGTGAGCTCACTCAGGGCAGGTTGGAAATGCCCTGCCCCTCTTATAAAACCAGCCTTCAAGTCCTTCACATCATCCCTTCCACACACTGGAAATTGCAGCTGTGCAGGGGAAGAGTAATTTGGGCCCTTAATTCATCAGTTTATCTTGCAAGCATTTTCCACCAATTCATTTTAAAATGTTGTTCTATATAGAATCATAGAAAAATAGAGTGGCTTGACTTGGAAGGGACCTTTAAGTTCATCCAGTTCCAACCCCTGCCATGGGCAAGGACACCTAACACTAGATCAGGTGCTTCAGAGCCCCATCCAACCCAGCCTTGAACACTCCAGGGATGGGGTATCCACAACTTCTCTGGGCATTCCATGGTAGTGCCTCACTACGTCACAGCACACAACTAATAGAGATGGGAACATATATCTCTGGTCCTATCCACTCTCAAAATACAGTTGAAACCCCTTTTTGGCCCCACAGGTTACAGAGTAGTGAAGAGAAGTGCAGGGGGCAGCTCTGGGTACCACCCAGGCTTTGGGGGCAGAGGAAAGGCTGGAAGCCCTGGTGCCAGCTCCAGATGGCAGAAGCAGGACTGCCTGAGGCTGGGCTCCAAACAGCACATCCCTGTGGTTTCTCTGTGGGTCAGCATTTTTCCAAAGAGGATGAGGTAATCAGAGTGCCCATATTCACCTTGCCTAAGCACTCAGATAAGCCAGTTTGGAGTATGAGATATCCAATTTCTTGTTTCCCTGCAAAGGACACACACACATATCTGATCATGACCAGTATTCACATATAACTAGAACTGATCCAAACCTGTCCAAGCAGGCAAGAATTTGCAGTGCATTCATACCAAGACTGTAGAAAAATATGATTGCACTTTGCAATACATATGTTAATCTGTTCCATTTTAGCTTGGGCAAGCCAATGGTATGTGTTTCATCTTGATAAGGAAAGCCTGATCTCATCTGGGACATTGCTTTTCTAATGTATCCCTAGTAATGATGATGACAAATCTAGTCAACAAATAATTGGCATTACTGGGTGAATGTAGTGCTTGATGTCCTTAGATCTTCCCATAGATAGACAGAAATGCTGTAGATGAATCAGACTGCACTGATCATTCACCCTTCATGGATACCCTTTTCAGGGTCAGTGCTTCTCCTGTCTTCAGCTCCTCCTTGTGTACAACTACAACATGTTCTAAAAATCAAGTGCTGGCTGTGAAACTTACAAGTTGAAACTGTTTCCTCTGCCTCCCTTGCTAAAAAAAATAGCCCCAGTGTTTCCATGGTTTGTTGGAAACTCTTCATGAGTGCTAAGAGATGAATGGTATCCAAATTTGTAAATTGTTCATTTTCCTGCTCCAAGTTGAGACACAGATTTGCCAAAGCACTCCTTCCCACAGAAGGTAAATCTGAAGTGTGAGCTGTATGCTCCCAAGTGGTTATTAATAAATTTAATCAGCAATAATTGTCCAAAATAGGTGCTTGCAAAGATCAGATTACTTTTGGCTTCACCTCCCTGCCTAAGAATACTCTTTTATAACAGGCTGTTGCAGTGTAAATGACAGTGGTTTTCTATAGCTGCTGTCCAAGACATACCTGGTAAGTCAGTGCCAGTGGTTAGGTGAGGGAATGCTCACATGCTTCACACTACTGGGCAATCGAATCAATGCATAATTGCCTCACTGCACAAATCTGCATCTCTGTAAGTAACAGTATGAAAGCCAACACGCCCCATTCTCTCATGCACTCACTCAGAATGGCTTTTGAGAAAGAGATTCTGACACCTTTGCAGGCAAGAGTGGATTCAGGCTTGTCCCTGAAACAACTAAGAAGGTAAATACACTCCAACATTATCTCACTTATTTTGGCTGTGTTTGGGGAACAAAATATTTACAGGCTTCCTTCTGGAGCATGGTGCCCTTGCCTCCACTTCCCCCACTCTTTGGCTGAGTGCACCCCTGTGTGTTGCAGCTTGTTCTGGGCATTTGTCTGCAATCTCTGCATTTCTGCCTGTACCTATTCCCATTCACTGTCTTTCTTCTCCCTTGTCTCCCAGTGAGGATTTCCCCCCTTTAAGGAGAACAGCATTAGAGAGAGAAAGCAAAGTCTGCTTCACAGCCCCATCACCAGGAGTCAGTGGCAGGTTGACCACAACTGCTGCACCACTTCATCTTCCAGAAGGTTTTGGGCTCTCATCTCCTCCCAGAAACAAATTGTATTGAGAGATTCTGATGGCCAAGCAGCTTTCCCATCTTCAATCACAGTCCCTGATGGCAAAGAAACCTCAGTGAACATGAGGCGGGTAAGCAGCCAGAAAAAGGAGTGAAACAATTAAAGGAGATTATGGATAAAGGAGCCTGAATTAAGCTGGCATGGTAGAAACTCACAAAGCTATTTTTTAAGGGGAACCAGAGCTAATACTCCCTCCTCCATCTTCATGGCATTTTATCTCCTGAAAATCAATGGGAAAGTTGATCCTGGAAATATGAAACAGCTTCACTACAAAATGAAGAAGTTGCACTTGTCAGTGAAGCTTTGCAAGCAAGAAGAAACAAATGCTTATAACTCCTGAAAACCAAAATGAAACATGGATCACTGGCCTGCACAAAGTAAAAAGGAACAGAGTAACACACATTGTTCAAAGTGCAACCATATTTTTCCACAATGCTTTTGAGTGAAGAATGCATTGTTTGATTTCTGATTTCATTATCTAAGGACCCCTGCAACCAAGAGCTTGACCAGTCTGGAAGGAGAACACTGAATGTCTGCCTTCACCATCACAGTTACAAGTCAGATGCCAAGCCACCTGTTTTCTGCAGTTAAAATAAAATATTTTCCACTGTTGACTCCCACTTAGCTCTCAGAGCCTAAAATTAATAGGGAAATTTCCTGGAGTTTCAAAACTCTTCCCATGGAAATTTAGGGCAGCTCAGATGTTTGAATTTCTTCTTTAATGAACCTATTGGTCCAAATTCATGTCTCTGCATTAATTTACTCAGAAGATGGCAGTGCCTTTCCCAGCACCTTTTCCCATCCTCAGTCTTCCAATGCAGCCCTCAAACTGTTTTTATCAAAACTTCTCCCCTTTTTATCCTGCTTCTCTGAGAAGCAGAAACCACTAAAAGCAAAGCCTTGCTGACTTCCTTACATCACCTTGCTGACACGATGGTATTCTCAACACCTCTAATGAAACATTTCCCAGTGTGCATCCTTGCAAGGATCCAACTAGTATGTTCTTCTGCTTCCCAGCTCACTGAGATGAGCTAATCCCACAGGTCCACACAAAAAACCTGCTAGTCAATACCTTTGGGTTGTGTCTCTATCTGATTTCGAGATGGGGTTGTTGCCTCTCTGCCCAGGTGAGTGAGACACCATTTGAAATCATAAGCAGACTGAGTAAGGTGACCTACCAAGAGCAGTTGGCATGGGTGAGCCTCCAAACATGGAATATTAAACCCCCATTGGATTATGTGGGTGGTACAAAGCTTCCACAGGTTAAAGGAAAGTCTTGTTGTCCTTTAAAACCCATCACTTGAGTAGGATCTGGAGCCCACAAGACAATCTCTGTGGAAGAACACCCATCAGTTGTCATTAGTGTTTCTGGCAGCTTAACGGACACAGAAGTGACAGGCACTGAATAAAAACATTTCTAAATACACATCTTCTGCTTTAGTCAAGATTTATTGCAGAGATTATACATGATTGCTCCAGTTTTCCTTTAGAGAACCATCACTATGAATCAGCATCCAGGAGCCCCCTTCATACTCAGTGTTTAGATTGCAAGAGTTAATAATTGAATGAAATCATTTCTATATTTAAGAAGGGAGCATATAAATCTTCAGACAGATAGTGGACAGGGTGACTCACTGTGCTATTTCTCCTCCTTCTCTAATCCCTCTCCCTTCCTTTTCTTAATTCATATACTTGGGTACTCACAGCCTATAGCTGGTGAAAGGAAAAAAAGCCATGAAAAATAAGGGGATTTGCTCCTGTTTATCTTCCTCCATTGGAGTAATGACTCCCTAAGTGAAAAACAAAGCTGAGGACTGAAAGGAGCCTGAATCCCAGTCTGTTTGGAGGGCATGACCCAGCTGAATCTTCAAATCTCTGGGCTGGAAGATGACTGCCAATGTACACAAGAAACAGGAGGAGGATGACCTTGTACCTTCACAGTCTGCTTTCTCTCATGCCACAGGAAAAAGTGCCTATAAATATCGTTTCAAAGAGTGCAACCTATTGCTTCTACAAGTTGTTTTCTGGGTACAGAGCCATTCAGAGATGTCAAATCTCCTTTTCTGTCTAATTGACATCTGCAATTTTATTTGCACCATAGTATGCTAGAGAAACCTGAAAACAGAGACACTCTAACAGAACTAACACTTTAACAGCTCTTTTTTTGGTTCTTCTCACCATATAAACTTCAAATAATTCTACACAAAACATTTTAAATGGCCCATTAAGACAAAGAATGCAGTTTATTTTAGAGAATTTTCAATAAGGCTTGGTAAATGGAACACAATATTACTGTTAACTTACATAAAATACATTTTTCAATATTATTATAGAAGACTGATTCCATAATCACAACTATATGTCAGCCAACTGACACTTTATATCTTTCATTGGCCTGTTTTCTTGGGAGTCCAAGCCTGGGCCATGCTGAAGACAATTTCATGTTTCAAGGATAAAATTCTCCTAATTGATATTCTCACTCAGGTCTGTTAAAGCAGTGCAACAATTAGCTTCATATACCAGTTGTGCTCACTGGCCATATCTCACCTTTACACTTTAGCTCAACACATTTTCCTTTCATTTCAGCTCTCATTCTAAAAGTGATAAATTCACTTTTTATATGGTGCTTATTAATTCAGCTATGCTGTCTGAAAATGGTATGATAATTTTTATTCTCTCTAAAATCTTCACTACAGGAAAAGCCAGAGCAGTTATGATTTTGGACTGTCATTGCCTGAACATACATTGGTAGGAAGAGCAAATGGATCATGAAGAATCATGTGTTAATTGTTTCAGAAATCAATATGCTCATCTTGAATATCCCAAAGCAAAGACTGTCCTTTGCTCTGTCAAACCACAGATATTTTGTGCTTGCTTGCTTTTTCCCCAGCTCTGAGTACACCACAGCCTTATTGCCCTTCTATTCCATTTGTGGTTATGATCAGAGTGTCCTGAAAGCTTAGAAGCAATAAATATTGGGGTAAATGGGCCCACTGGCACTGGAAGAATTTGTGTATTAGTCTGACAAATCAACTACTTTAGCTCCAGACATGGGAGTTAATTATTTTTAAACAGTGTTTTTTTAACTGCAGGAGACTGAAATCCTTACTTCTTCAGCCAGCTGCTACAGCACTCCCCAGGCAGTGCTGCACACAATACCTGCTGTGGGGGTTTTATTCCTGCTGTACTGTTCTTCTCCCCTGCAAAGGCACTTGCCACTTTAAGCTCAAGCAGAACAAATGCAAATGCCAACATTTTGGGGCTCTGAAACGGCGTGTTCCCTTGTACCTTCACCAGAAGAGG
The DNA here is from genome assembly GCA_013397555.1 of Urocynchramus pylzowi. Taxonomy (NCBI): domain Eukaryota; kingdom Metazoa; phylum Chordata; class Aves; order Passeriformes; family Fringillidae; genus Urocynchramus; species Urocynchramus pylzowi. The sequence continues at coordinate 174,334 of VZRH01006721.1, read as the reverse complement.
TAATTTTCACCAAAGTCAGTATGCAATGTATGCCTGCTTTCAGACTCAGCCAGACACTGAATTAAACTGACTTATTTTAAGTCACAATGGTATAATCAGCATCCCTAGGTTATTTCTTGCTCCTCCATGAAGGCCAAATGCCTTTTCCTTCCAAAGTCTGTGTCAACTTTGAAACCATTTACTTTTCCAAGTGTTTCTTCACAGAGCAATTCGCTAGACACAAGCTCCTCATCAAAATAATCTCAGGAAAGTTGTAAGTCCCTTTGGTCACAGATGGCACACACTGCCAGCTCCAAGCATTTGCTTTGGAGGTCACGTTACAGGACAGCTACTCAGGTTTGCTCCCCTCTCCTGGACACCAGGCTTTTGGATAATGATCATTTTGCTGTTCTTCCAAAGAAATAATCAAGGCCATCTCCTGGAAGCAATGCACCTGCCCATGGCCTTTGCAGGACATGAATATCAGCTGGTTTCCTACACTTGCCAGCTGGCCAGGAGGAGATCATCTCACTGCTGAAAGAAACCACCAAGTTCCGTGCTCCCCGCGGCGCACACGGCTCCTGTTCTGCCACGCTGTGTCCATAGCTACCCCAAATCACTTCATCACAGTGGGCAGCTGAGCAAATGACAGCCACCCCAGGGGCTTTGTCTGACAGCCGCTTCACTTCTGCACTTGACCAGATTACAAAGACTTCCTGGCCATTACTGGGATGAGCCCAAGCGAGGGCTCATATCAAATTATTTTAATCTACATGTACAGGAATAAAAACGATGTGATCCGCTGTTAAGCACAGGAGAACATTTATCATGCCATAACTGTAAATGCCATGTTGGTTTTGTATCACTGTGCCTCTCATTATTGGAGCAAATGAGGCTTGGGTGACATCGGCTGCCACATTCCAGCTGCTTTTTGAAGCGCCTCCACCTGTTGTTTTGCCCTTCTTGGACCACAAGCAGTTACATTTAATGAATCCTTGTCATACCAGAGGAAGATCATTGTTGAACAGCTTCTGTCACACAGACAACGCTCTCAAGATTTACATAATTTTCACTCAACAGCTCCCAGGGTTGGGCTGAAAGAACCCTGCCCTCCCCAGGGTTCCTGTGTGGCAACCAAAAATTAGTAAATAAATACAAGAGGAAGAGAAGAGAAACCCAGCTTTCTCAGAGTCCAAAATAACATCAAGAATGCATCTGAATTACTCCACCCTCTACCCTCAAGTGGAAGAGGAAGAGCCATGCTCTCTCCCTCCCCTACCCAAAACTGTTGCTCCCTCCCCTACCCGAAACATGTGCTCCACACTTCCTTGCTATAGTTCTCAGGAAAAGTGCTTTCTGTCCTTAGAAGACAACCAGTGACCACAGGCATTGCCCCACAGGGTGTTAGATGCTGGCAGCACAGCCAGCCTGCCCTTCAGCTCACCACTCTCTGATGCAGAGGAGGATGGCACCTCCCTGGAGCTGATCTCTGGAGTATGTGCAGGGCCCAGCAATGGGCATCTCCCTCTATGTCACTTGTATGGGAATGCGTCAAGGACTCCTTGGCCAAAAGGATTTGTCTTCAGAGATTTGGGTCTTTGAATGGGAGACACCACCTTTGGAGAATGCTTTGTGACCTTTCATTATGTTTTACCCATTTCACCCTCCATCTGCCCCAGCTGTAACACATTTCTGTTTCTCCTTCACCTCTCTGCTATTGTTTTGTTACCACATCTGTCACTGCAGCTTTCGACAGATGCTGCTGCAATCTTCTTGCTGTAAAGTCCCATTAACTTCAACAATAACTTCAATAAATAACTTATTTCCCTTAAGATGCTCAAAGGCCTGTCTTTGGTAATTTTCTTTCTGCTTAAATTTGTCATTAGAATTTATTGCAAAACATCTGGACATTCCCTCATCTCATTTTTTTTTCCCCTGCAAGGGTTCTGTTTTACTTTACACTGTAGCTCTTCTGTACTTTTTATTTATTTATTTGCATCTTTTGTTAACTGTCTGTTTGGTTTTCCAACAAAACAAATGTCACAATTTCATAGAAATGTCAGTTGGAGGGGAATTTTGGTGGTCTCTAGCCCAGCCCAACAACTGAAGCAACACTACCACCAGCGCTAGAGCAGGCCACCCACAACTTTGTCCAGTCATGTCATGAAAACACTTCCAGAGGCTTTCCATGTGATCTTGGCTAATAGGGTGCAGGGCTGCACATCCCTCCTGGCATCCTCAACCCTCTGTAGAGGGAAGATACTCCTCAGCAGGAATGGGGCTGGTACAAGAGAGTCATCGCTGGCAATCAGGGAATTTCGCAGCCATCCAGCTGGTTGTTTTTACTTCAGCTGATCACAGGTCCACCAGAAGTCAAGGGAAAGAAAAAGGAAAGATTTGGAAAGGTACACACCCAAGTGCCCTCTGGACCCAAGCATGCACACCCCAAACATTGCACTCCTTAGAAGCTATGAGGAGAAAAATGGACAAAGCATAGGCAGACAAGCCAAAGTCTGCAGTGGGACAGGACTTGGGAACAGCACTGCAAACCAAGAGTTCTGTCTATTTTTTTTTTCATATGACCAGAATAAGAAAAACAATTTCCCATACATATTAACAGAAGGTATGGAAATGTATTTACACATTAGTGCTCAGCCAGGTGATCCACAGAATACATGCACCATTCCAAGGGAACCAGTTAGGAAAAAAGGCACTGGGGAAAGATTTGGCCTCGTTGAAGTGTTTACCTGAACAGTGTAAATGTTTTGATTAATGGCTAAGAGAATCATGTTGAAAAGGGAGACACAAATTAACTCCGAAAGGTGGAATATCTCTTTTACAAAAGGAGATGCAAATCGCTAACCTTAAGAAATCAAACTTAATGTGATTTCAAAACATTATGTGAATCCCCAATACATCTCAGTGTCCCTGCTTTGAACCACTGTCATGTAATTGAAACTACATTAGCTTAATGTGACTCATTCTTGATTTATGCTGATGTAAATAAGAGCTATTCAGATATAACAGATAAAGAATTAAGCTGTACAATGAAGAAGGATGGGATAAGTTGGTTTCTAATCTCAAAAATGGAGATAGGTTGATTAATATCCTTTTATGAAACCTTTTAGCCTGCTAGAGCTGCCCAGGTCAGATTAACCTTACAGAGGCAAACTACATGCTGAGATGCAATCCAAATTGAAGTTGCTCTTTATATATTCCTTTCTGATTCTGGCCTAAAATTCAGAGGTTCTAAAGCAAGTTTCACAAAAGTGATTTGTGCTGGGAAAATAAGAAGGAAAAGGCTGCTTGGAAGCTTCCAAATATAGATAAATTGATTAAGTGTTTTTGCCTGATATCGAGCCACACTAATTATTTCAGTGGTGCTTTATGGAGTTTATAAAGCTTTTATACAACCACAAGCACAGTTACTATTATGGCTCAAGGGATCTACAAACAAATCTAAAGGAAAGGGGTCACTTGAATCCTGTGACATTTATCTGGGCTGGGGCAGGAATGCCTTTTGCTTATTGGGATTCTCCAACCATTTCTACGAGATAAAACAGGAAACACTTTCTACAGCTAAGCCCTCATGATTGCCATCATCCCTTCCCTCTGTTCATTCTTAAGGCATCACTGGAAGAGCTTTTGGTGTGAGTGACAAAGCACAGTGGATTCTAAACTCCAACTAATAGGATGTGATTTACCATGAAACACAGACAACTTCAGCTAACACAAATTGCTTTCAAAGGCTTGGATTTCTGGGGCTGGGGAAATTCATGCCAGAAGGTGCAGAGCAGAGCTTCCACTGGGGTTTCTTCCTGTGAGATTCTTGTTTTCACGTGGAGAACTGCTCTGTGTACCAAACCAACACACCAGAGAGGGGGGGATTTGCTTCCCCACTGCACCAGTGCTCCAAAGGGACTCAAGACTGCCAGCTCAGCTGGGGAACAGCTCTGGCTCAGGGCTGTGGTGAAACACTGCCTGGGGCTGAGCACTTTCAGTAAGGAGGGTATTGCAGTACTGCTGAATCAGAGCTGGAGAAGCAGACCCTCCTCTTCCACATCATTCAACTGCCAGCTGGCTTTGGAGGGACTGCTCAAAGACAATTCCTGGGCATTTTCCAGAAGATGGTTCACTCCAAAGGCTGCTTCCCCAACAGCAAGATGGATGATGTGACATCAGCAATCATCTTTTTCCTTACAGTGTACCCCAAAACACCCCCAGAAAGCCAGAAGCATTCCTCATGCCACTTCCACCTCATCCACATCCCATTTGCTGTTGGAAGCACACCACTCAGAGTGAGGGACAGGACATGCACTGTTTCAGACTATTTGACCTGAACACACACACACACACACAGAATGATAATTATGACCCAGGGTCACACAGGCAAAAACTAACCTTGGAGATGGCATGATCTCTACCCTGCATTTTCCAGAGTTTTGTGGTAATTCCGTGGGTTTCATGTGTTCTTGAAATATGCTTTCACTTTGGTTTAAAATACCCACTAAACAGAAAAGCCCAGCATTTTGAAATTTCCAGCAAAGGATAAATCCTAGTCCTGGAGTCATCTGTGACCTGCTGCTCCACAGCCAAGAGCACTGGAGCTGGATGCCTCTGCCTGGGAAGCTGGTGGGCTGGGAGCCTTCAGCCCTGATGGGAGATGGTAGACACCCACTTTAGTTTTTCCAGAACCATTTTCTGTGATGGACTGTTTTGTAGAAAGTTTTTATTTTAATTAATTGCCCTTCCTAATGCGGAAGAAAAGCAAAAGTGGTGCCAAGCTTCTGGATCAATTCCAGGGCTGAAAGAAAGTGCAAGCCTCAAATGATCAGCTTGTCTTTGAACAGTATCACCACTGAAAAACAAACAAGGAAAAAAACCCAGCCCACTGATAACCCAGCCCACTCTGTACCTTGTTACAGAGTGGGGGATAGCCCTCATGGTCTGTGTGGAGTTAATAATGCAGAACAGTTAGAGCCACTCTACCACTGTATGGTGAGAAATACTTGTTACTTGTGCCATTATCAAGTGCTCAGACCAGGGAAAAAGATGGTTTTTTGTTTTTTTTTTTAATCTGCTTCAGGACTTAATACTAGTCTCCTTTTGAATTCCTTCCACTATGGTACTGCTAATTCCATTACTTTTTATGAACTACATTATTTTCAAAATATCCATTCCTCAAAACTACAGAAAGCATCTTCCCTTTCAGGCATCACAAATTCACTTATTCCCACAACTCCCTCCCCTCAGACAAGCAGCTGAATGTCCCAGTTCTGCCAAAAGCAAGGAATGGGCCAAGCAAAACATGGCAGAGGTGCCAAGAAGAAGAATTTTGCCGAGTGCCCTCAGGAAACCCAGAACAGGTGGATGCAGCATGCCCAGATGAGACCATGCTGAAAAGGCAGCATGGAGACATGGCAGCAGAACAGGTGGTGCTGGAAGCCAGGCCAAAGCACAGTCCCATTTTATTTTAAAGAGGAACAAAAGTATCTCTCTCTGAACAGGGTTTTAGGACTTTTGTCTCCCTCACAAGTGATAAAGGAGAACTGTAAACCTGCAGAAGTTAGACACAGTTTAAAAGGGCCCAAAGTGACAGAGGATGTATCAGTATAAAGGTCAGTTTAGACAGAAAAATATTATTCTCAATTTAGCTGCAAAGTTTTCCACTCAAAAAGCACAGCTTAAAGCCTCCCACCTAACCTTTCTCTATTAAAAAATGGGGTTGGAGTCCTTTGTCTGCAAGCCAAGCGAAACAAACTCCAAGAGCTGAATTTATTTTTTTTTTATAAATCATGATCGCATCACTCTGCAAAAAATAAAAGCAGCTTGGGAATTTCAGGACTCACCGAAACAACTGTGTCCAGGGCTCAGGCCTGGAGAGAGACACAAAAGCCCAACAAACAGAGGTGATGAGAGATTCACAGCCATTAATCTTTGACAACAAAGCATCATCTTTGAAATGAGAAGCAATTGCAGCCACTATCTCTGGTTCACCTCACCTCTTAAAATGTAAATTGCACAGATCAATCTTATGAGGAATCCAGAGGACAGGGTGTCTGATTTCAGTTTTATACATGCTTTATACAGGGTTGACCAGATTAGTCAAAATGGAAAATTTCTGCAGTGAACTACTGTTTCTGTTCACCAAGTGTATATTTCTAGTGAGTTTATGGACACAGCCACAGCGATAACAGATTTCTTAGTTTATGAAAGATTTGACAAAATGGGATTTCGCCTCCAAGTAGAAGAAGCCTGGCTGTGTTTTAAAAGATGTTGAAGAAGTTTAAGAGAACCATATTTAAGATCAAACAGGCTTTCATTCCAGCCATTGAAAAGAATTACACTGGCTGAGTTACACTGAAGTTACACTGAAGAATACTGCAAACCAAAACATTTCCAACAAAAAAAAAAATCCAAGTGTTTTATTTTGAAACTCCAGAGGGATTGTCTTTCCTTGAATACTTACAAAAGGTTTTTTCTAAACAAAATACCCAAAACACTTAGAAAATGCACATATCTGAGCATTACTGAATCTGCTCTTCACCCTTTCTTCTCCAGAAACTTTCTTAAGGCTTTGACTTCGACTATGATGGCTGAGTGCCTCACTACAAAGAACACCTGGCATCCTTCTCTTACAGGAGGAGGAAATGAAAGAGGAGGCCCAGTTACACAGAAGTAATTTGCTCAAGATCAACCAGCAAAAGCAAAACAGATAGTAGCACCTAGTCTGCCCCATGTTAAGAAGTATTAGATTCCACTGATCAAAACATTTTGCCTGCAATATGCAAAGCTTTGTGAAAGTCTCTGTATTTTCCTTCTTTACTTGATGAACTTCATGTCGTGTGTGCCCACAGAGATCAGGCAGACAGGCTGGGATTCTGTATATTGGACATCTTTGTGGCTAAGGATTTCCAGAGGATTCTGCAACCCAAGCAAGTCCAGGAAATAAAGAGCAATTGAGACCTAGGCACCAAAATTTATTTTCTAAAGCTTTTTAAAAAGCATGCAGAGCAGGCTCCAAATCCTTTACAAAAGGATTACTGAATTCATCACTGTGAAGATGTGAAGGATCAGAGGTGTTTTGGAACACTAAACCATGTCCATGTGCTTCAAGCAGGAGCTTGAAACCATGGCCAGAAATATTTGCATCTTCCTGCAAATACCTGTCCCATTTGTGTAAAATCTGGGACTATGGACACAAGGGCTGAAATCAGTGCCAATGATTCTTATGAGTGGCTTCCTCTCACCACTATTTTTGTGATGTTTTTTTCAATGAAGCTATTAAAAAAAAAAAAAAGGCAGTAAAATAAGTGAACTGAAACTATAAGTCTGGGATGTTTAAGCACTTCTGAAGGTTTGTGGCAGAGTTCACAAAGGATTGATTCAGTTCCCCCATTGTTTGTCTGCAATTTTTAGAAGTTTCATGGGGTGAGCACAGGGCAGGGCTTGATCACAAGGCTCCAGCAGGAGCTTTTTATGGCTGATGTAAAGCACTGGTCAGGGAGCAGGGCTGGGAGCTGCCAGCTGAATTTGCAGGAACAGCCATGGAACAGAAACAAGCTATGATGCAAACAGCTGAACTCTTTTTTTTTTTTTTTTTTTTTTTTTTTTTTTTTT